>OU015748.1:9406788-9423980 GCA_907169655.1 Acomys percivali
CACACACACACACACACACACACACACACACACACACACACACACACTAGCTGTTGTTCTGCTAGTCTAGCAATGTCTATCTACCAATGGACGGTCCAAGAATATAGTAGTTGGTCAGCCCACAAGGCTAGATGTTTCAGCTGGCCTTTGGAATACAGTGAAATCCAGAAGCAGCTAGTCAGAGTGAAGGCAAGCAGGCAAAGAGAAAACTGCTTCCTTCTTCCATGTGCTTTATATAGGATGCTAGAAGGAGCTCTCGTCCAGATTAAAGGTGGATCTTCTTCATTTTTAAAATTAGGTAATTTATTTATGCACCTTACATCACTACCTCCCTCCTATCTTCCAATCCCCCCTTTCGATTCCCAAAATCTCCCCTGCCCTACCCCTCAGAAAAGGGGAGCCACTCTCCACCCATCCCAGCACATCAAATTGTATCCGGACAGGAGTACATCCTCTAACATGGTAACCTGGAAAGGCAGCCCCTCCAGGGGGAAGTGATCCAAAAGCAGGCAAGAGTGTCCTTGTGAAAGATAGCCCACACTCCCCTTATTAGGGAACCCATATGAAGACCATCATGTGTAAAGGGCCTAGCTTCAGTTCTTATATGGCACTTAGTTGGTGTTTCAGTATCAACAAGTCTCCTCCCCTTTGGCCCAGGTTAATTGGCTTTGTTGGTCTTCTTGCGGAACTCCTGTTCCCCTGGGACTTTCTATCCTCCCTCCCACTCTACCCCAGTGCTCTTTGTGCTCCACCCGATTAGTCTGAGTCTCAGCATCTGTTTCAATGCATTGCTGGCTGGGGCCTCTAAGAGGATAGCTATGCTAGGTTCCTGTTTGCAAGCACAGCAGAGTGTCATTAATAATATCAGGGGTTGGCTCTCTTGCATTGTGTGGCCAGGCGTTAGATGGACTTTCCATCAGTCTCTGCTCTTTATTAATTCCTGCACATATTGTAGGCCCAGTAAATTTTGGGTTGAAGTTTTTGTGGGAGAGGTTGAGGCCTATTAGAGTGGCGTCTTTAGCCTCCATGTCCACCACTAGATAAAGGTCTCAGCTAGAGTCACCCCCATATCCTTCAAGGAGCCTACATTGTCATAGGTCTCCAGCCTGTGTCAGAGATGCCACAGGCTAGGGTTTCTCTTTCTCTGCAAGTCCTCTGTCCTCCTTCCCCCTCTCCTGCTTTCACCACATCAGTGGCCCACCCTCATTTCCCTCAACACTCCCTCTCCTATCTTGTTCCCTCTCTTCTAGCACTTCCTCTGTCTATTCTACTTCCCTTTCTCAGTGAGATTCATATATCCTCCCTTGGGCCCTCCTTATTATTTATTTTCTTTGTGTCTGTGAATTGTAGTATGATTATCCTGTACTATATCCACTTATAAGGGAGCTTATATACGTGTGTCTTTCTCTGTCTGGGTTACCTCACTCAAATCTGCATATCTAAAATAGCCAGACTAAAGGTCACCCTTCCTACTTAAATTGTTTCAGAAAAATTCCTCTCAAGTGTACCCAGCTACTTGAATTTTAGTTAATTCCAGATGTAGTCATATTGACACCAAGGATAGCCATCTCATATGCTTAGTAGTGCAGTAACTGGACACCTTTCCCTCCTTAAAAGGGAACTGCACCTTACAAAAGAGAATGGGGGCATTTTTATATCTCTGAGGTCTAACACGTTCCTAACTATTTTATGATAGGATATATTTCATTAAATATCCAGTCATTTACTTCTTTGTTTGTTACTTTGATTTTATTCATTGTTTAGCTGCTTGTTTATCTTGAATCAGACATTGTACATACCTAACAATAACATAGGTAATTATGTTACTTATAATATTAAATAAAAATTTAAGAGAAGATCACTGTTGCTTTTCCAAGAGATGAGAAAGAAAAAGAGAAAATAAGTCCATAAAAGGCCAGAACATAAAGGATCAAGCAGACAAAGAATTATTCCCTGCACAAAGCTGGGGAAAATTACATGTAAAATTGGTCTCATAAGTTTATTTTAACTTATTAGTTTATATTCTAAATCAATAATGGAGTACTAGGCTGTTTATAAAATGAATGTTTAATAATGGCATTATGTATTTAAATATTTATCGCAATAGTTTTTTGTTTAAGATTATTCACTAAAATAAAAAATGATATGAGATGAAATTATATCACAATAGATAACAAAAATATGTATGTCCCAATATGTGAACTTTTATTCACATTAAAGCAACAGCTTCATTGTATATTATAATCTATGTTTGAAAATTATGAATATACTAGTTTTCATTGTGTATGGTTTTATGTATTTGAAATGTATATGTAGGAATCTAAAATTTTCTGTCTTCTCCAAGCAAATGGACATGAAAAGCAGCATTTCTTTGTGTGTATTTTTGTTATGGATATTTGTTTTTATATTTCCATTTTGGTAGAACTCAAAAGTGCTGCTAATCTCTGAATTTGATTTTGTGGCATCTTTTGTCAACTGCTCTGGCAGTCGATTGATATATGTCATAATATTCAAGTTGTACTAAAATTTAGACATTAAAACACCCAGAGTTCTTTTAACACAGTCTTGTTATGATTACAAATATTTTAGCTTTCAGACTTCCTAATCAGTTCCCATCATGTTTCTTATTGGTTATTGTAGAACATAATTAATATTTCCTTGGTTATCAAGCTCAAAACTTACATGAATAGCTATTTGCAACACTTATTAAAATGAAGAACATAACAAGCTATTTATAGTATACAACTTTTTGCTAGACATTTTTATGCCAATGTGACACAAACTAGAGTTTAGTGATAAGGGAGGACCATAACTGGATAAATACTTCCCTAAAATTTGCCTGTATACAATGTAAATATGCAAATGAATTTGTAACTTCTTCTGTTCCATCATGCCATGTAATTGGACATATCAGATGATAGACAAATTGTTTCAGTGAATTTACCTTCCCTGAAATTACCTGAGTAAACCAATCATGAAATTTAAAAAAGAAACATGGCCTGTAGGCAAGTCTGTAGAGTATTATCCTGATAAATTGTTAATGTGGGAGAGCCGGTCTAACGGGAGGCTTGTGGTATTAGGTTATATAAGAAATATTAGACTGTAGGTCAAAGGTTTTGTGGGTGGTTTGGTATCCATGTTTCCCTTGTAGCCTGCAGAGTACCTTCCTACACAAAAGAGGGTAGAATGTAGGGGTGTAATAATAGCATGGACACCTCAAACAAAATTAGTGGTTACATCAATGAACTTGGTATGGAAGCAGGCACCTGATCACTTTGATAAGTAGCTAAATTGAAGCTACATATATTAATTTATATTTCTATTAATAGAATATTATAATTCCTTTAACCAATGAAGTAAATTACATTAATATCCTTCTCCTAATTCCAAAATCATTTGAACTTAATTAGGGAACTTAGCTACAGAAATTAGAGTTAGAGACATTTTTGATTTGATGGAATCCTATAACTTTTGTATTTCTTAGTTTCATGGAACAGTGAAAGTTAATTAGATTGTACTCAATTTATTAAAAATATTTCAGAGTGTTTTTCAGACAATAAAGTATATGATTAATGAATATTTCTTGCTTTAGTCAGAGTTTCTATGATTTTCTTTGTGTTGTAGTGTGTATTGATAAATCACGCATGGTAATACTATGTTAACAAAAAGTTCCAAAGAAAGAAATTTCTTCATTTCTTTTTTTATAATATATTATGCTAATTTATCCTTTTTAGATTTTTATAAACCTTTCAGAGTTTTAAGTAATTTTGGTCATTACTTCTTTTTTTAATATAAATCATGGTAAAGTGTAACTTTATTGAGAATGAAGGTGGAAGTAAGGGGTATGTTGGGTGAGACAGATGGTTGTAGATATAATCATATCTCCTAATACAATTTTGTGAAATTCTAAAGAGGTAGAAAATTTTATAGGTGCTTTATCAATTCTTTTTTATAATTTCATATTATGCACTTTGAACATATGTGATTGCAACTTCTCCCAGCTCCAATCCCTAATTACTGCCTTGTCCGAGTTTGCATTTTCTGCACTTCTTTATATTCAATAACCTATCCATTCCATATTGGCTGTCTCTATTCTTCATGGTGTGAATCTGATCATGTGAGGATATCAATGACAAGTAGCCATGTTCTAATAAAAACTGACTCTTCCTCCTGCAAAAGCCGTCAACAGTCTGTGGCTCCTCAGTTGGCGTTGGGGCTTTCATACTGTCTCTCACTCTGCTGGAAGGTTAACTGGATGTATCTTCTTGCACGGGTCTTGTGCAATCAACCAATGCTTCTATCACTTCACCAGTTCAGTAGTCCCTTCGTATCCAGGAGAGAGACCTTTTAGCTCTCATCTTCCATAATCTTTGGCTCTTACAAATTTCCATCCCCTATTCCACCATTCATGGTCTCTGAGATTGGAGGAGTGGATGTGGTAATGTTGTCTCATTTGTAGACAAGTGTCCCATAATAATAAGTCATTCCCAGCATTTGGCAAGCTGTAAGTTTCTGCTTTGATTACCATCTATGACACAAGACATTTTTTCTGATGAGGTCTGAGAGATGCAGTAACTAGGGTAGAGTAACATGCATTTAAAGAGCAGTTTGATATTATATCCATTAAGCAAAACAATCATACTAGGTTAATCCTGGAGCCCATGAGCTCCTCACTTGTGTATGTGCCTATAGGAATGATTTTTTAATTTTCTTGATAAAATATAATTATAAAATAAATTACAAAACTTCTCCCTTCTCTTTCCTTCATCCAAACACACTGCCATTCTGAGTCTCTGCAGCTGCTTCTGGGCAGGAAGCAGAAGTGCACATTTCTCAGGCAGAAAAGGATAAAGCATCAAGTGGAGAACAAGCCAGCCATCAGTGAGGGCCTGGCTTGATTTATGTGGATTGGTGGCAGCTTCATGAGCAGTCAGTATAGGAAGCTTGCTCAGAGCTTTGAAACCAAAATAGAGAGAACGCAGAGGCTGCAGCCCATTTTTTAAAAATTTATTTTATCAATTCATTCATATTACATCTCTATGGTTATCCCCTCCCTTGTGTCCTCCCATTCCTCCCTCCCTCCCATTTTCCCCTTACTCCCCTCCCCTATGACTGTGACTGAGGGGGACCTCCTCCCCCTGTATATGCTCATGGGGTATCAAGTCCCACTTTTGTTCAGGCACTACAGAAGGGCGCCAGAAAGATGGAGGTGGCAGCAATCCGAGCTGACACACTGCTGATCAGCAGAAGCTGGAGGTGGCCTTCAGCGATGACAGAGACCTTCCTCCAGAGCCAATAATGAATCCCTGACAGTCATGGTAGAGGACGAGCAAGAGAGTCAACAAGCCTTTATTTTGTGAATCAGGAACATTACTAACCTTGGGTAGTGGGAGGAATTTTGAGAGTGAATGTGTTTGAGTCTCTGGGGCTAGGGGTACCAGCGATACTTGATCTACATGTAACAAAACAGACCTATCATAAGAAGGGAAGCAGTACTTAATTATCCTTTGGGTGGGGGAAGATCTCCAGGTACAGTTAAAGGTTGTTGTTTGAAAGCCGAGACACCTAGACAATCCATTAGCATAGAGTAGGTATCTCCAGGAATCCCTAGAAGCTTGCTGAATGGATTTCTAATCAGGAAAGAGTTGGGCTTACAGGATCTGGGATACCCCAGATCAGGCAAAGAGGGAACCTTGCTGAGAAAGAGAGTCCATCATCTTATGCTGAGCTCCCGAGGCTATCTGGAAAAGCCAGACTTCAACCTTAATAGCAGGGTTCCTTCAAATTCATAGCCTCTTTAGTCATCAGTTGTTATTGCATGTATTTATGTATGTGTATAAATAAATATATTTCTTAAATATATCCTGGTAAATCTATGTAATGCTGCTACTTGTATGTATGTGCTCAGAGCTGACTGTTTGGCACTGTACAATAAATTACTTGCACTCTTCTTTGGGTATGGTCACCTCTATTGTTCACTGTTTACTCAGCTGCTTGAAGTCCCTGGTGTAGACTTAATGCCTAATGGAGTTTTCCTCATCCAGTTTTTAATGTTCTTTTCGGGTGCCTTTGTTCAGTTCATGCTTGGGTGGTCATGTTGATGAGACTTTTCAGGTATAGCTTCTGATGTTACTAGGAGACACGATCTCAGAGCAAATTTCCCCATCCCCTGGATATTATAGCCTTCCCTCACCTATTCTGCAATGTTTCCTGTGCCTTAGGTGTACAAGTGTTTTGTAGATATATCTATTGTTACTAGGATCCACAACGGCTAGTAATTTTATTAAAATATCTGCAATTCAATTTTAACACTAAAGAACTTTTATTTATTCTTCTTCTGCTTCTTCCTCTTTTTTTATATGGTATAATATTTCTATCCACATGAAAGTTCAGGACAGAACAAAGGACATAGTAGGAAAAAGAACAATTTCATATTGCAAATAATAAAATTATAGATTGTATCTCAGAACTCTCTTTCTATTGCCTTTTGTTCTTTAATTGTATGTGACTTTTTTCCTTAGTAAAACATATATATATACATATATACATATATATATATGTAATTTCCATAAAGAGTCATTGGGCAAATGTATATTACTTATATAATAATCATAATCAGTATTTTATGCTGTTGCTTTTGTTGGTTTTTTTTCCCCAAAGAGGCTACTGTTATATGTGGTAATTGTTGTCGGTAGTTCTAAGATAAAGGGTATTCTCTTTGTGAGTGATCATCAACAAAATGAGAAACCAGGGTCTATATAGTCAGAAGCTGTGGTATTGATATTCCAGGATATTTGTGTCCTAAATTTTTTGTAAGAATTTTAAATTTCATTGTTTAGTGGTTCATAGTATGTTTCAGCAGTTGTTCTGAATTTCTAGGCTGGTCAAATACCTTTGTGTGGTGGTTTGAATAAGAAATGGCCCTATAGGCTTGTGTATTTGAATTCTTAGTCACCAGGGAATGACACTATTTAAGAAATCTGGTAAGTGTGGCCTTGTTGGAGTAGGTGTGGCTATCTTGGAGGAAATGTGCCAATGGGAGCTGACTTTGAGATTTCAAAAACTCATTCCATTGGGGCCCAGGGAAGAATAAGCAGGCTACCAAGAGGAGACTTGATAGCCTATGACCATATAGTGGGGGAGGAGTTCCCCCTCGGTCATAGACCTAGGGGAGGGAATAGAGTCACAACAGGAGGGAGGGAGGAATGAGAGGATACAAGTGATGGGATAACAATTGAGTTTTACTCTGAATAAATTAATAAAAAACAAATCAAAACAAAATAAAACAAAAGCACAAAAACTCATTCCAGGCCCAGTCTCTCTTCCTCTATCTGGAATTGCAGATAAAGAGGTAGCTGTCAGATATTTTTCCCGCACCATGCTGCTATACCTGCCACCATGCTCTCAAACATGATGAGAGTGGATTAACCCTCTAAAACATAAGCAATCCCACAACTGAGTGTTTTACTATATAAGAGTTGTCATTGTCATAGTGTTTCTTAACATCAATAAAACCCCAGACTCTATTTCATCAGTGTTGCTCTCTATGGATTAGCTTGTATTCCTGCTTTTTTTTTTTTTCAGAATTTTTCTGCCATTAGACAAAGCAAGGACTTCTCTGAATTTTCACAGACTGCACTCAGTATGAGAAAAGATGCCAACTCCTCCACTCCTACACAGAAGAAAACTCTCACTTGGGCAATCTGTAGAGATCAACAATAGAACTTTGAGCATTAAATGGTTCAAAGTAAACTTATTTTCTGTCAGGTGGTTACGCTGTTAGAACTACCAGAGTTCAGATACTGGCTTGTTAGGTGCTTGTTTCTTAACATATGAACACCACTTTCTCTTCCCTTAGACAGAGAGGAAAGTGTTTCTTCTTTGGAAATATCATCATTATCTACAAGTGTGAACTTTCATCTCTGTTCTCGGGCAGAAAGACTGTGCCAGTTCTCAGAGTATTCCAAGTTTGATAAGCAAAGTTTTTCTGGTGAATATTTCATATAGAGTTGGGTTGATGGATGTGTGAGTGGATTTCTTTTCATAGCTATATACATGTAGAAGCTAAGGGGCTTGTTTTTACTTTTCCACACTGTGGGAAATGGGGTAGAGATTCTGGGATGAGGGTATCCTGAATGCTATACTGGGTTCTGTTTTTTTATTTTCAGAATTACCCAGGGTACATATATCTATTGGAGTTTGGATTTCTCACAAATAGAAATTTTAAATGAATAAGAGTATCTATAGGTATAAGGGTGATCCCATTCTGACAGTATGCTTTCATTAATTTTCTTTCAGCACTTTCCATATGAAAGTATTCCTCAGGAAGAATCTTGAATTCATTGGCACAGGGGACAAATTCTTAAACAGAACACTGATAGCTTGAACACTAAGGTCATCAAATATTGAAGGGACCTCATGAACCTGCAAAGCTTCTTCAAGGCAAAGGATACCATCTGTTAGAAAAAGTAGCAAACCACAGCATTATAAGAGATTTTAACAACGCCACTAAAAGACTAATATCCACTATATAAAAAGACATCAATAAACTAGATATCAAAAACCAAATAACACAATTAAAAATTGAGTACAAATCTAAGCAAAGAATTCCCAATAGATGAAACTCAAATGATTGAGAAACACTTAAAGAAATGCTCAAAACCCTTATCCACAAGTGAAATGCAAACCAAAATTACTTTGGGATTCTATCTTATATGTGTCAAATGGATAAGAACAATTACACAAGTGACAGCTCATGCTGGCTTAGATGTAGAATAAATGGAACACTGACCCTTTGCCAGGAGGAGTAAAAGCTTGTACAGTCACTTTGCAAATCAGTATGGAAGTTCTCAGAAGAGTGGGAATTGATCAGTCTAGGCATTGAGCTATAAAACTCTTGGACTTACGTCCAAAGGATACTTCACCCTACAAAAAGGACGCATGCTCAACCGTGTTCATTGCTGCTCTATTTATAATAGCCAGAAATTGGAAACAACTTAATTTCCCTTAACATAAGACTGGATAAAGAAAATGTAGTAAATTTACAGAATGATGTATTACTCAGCTGTTAAAAACAATGACATCATGAAATTTGCAGAAAAGTAGATGGAAGTAGATTAATTATCCTGTGTCAGACAAGCAAGACCCAGGAAAATAAATATGGTTTTCATTTACTTATATGTGGATATTAGCTATTAAATAAATGACAACCAAGCTATAATCTATAGACTCAGAGAGGTTAGGTAGAGAGGAAGAGATTAGGATGGAAAGCATGGATCTCCCTTGAAGGGAGAAACATAATAGAATTTATATATGAACTAGGGATGTAGGGAAAGACAACAAGAAGATCAGACTGCAGAGGGGAAGGGAAAACGTGGTTGAAGGATGAATTAAGGAAACTTGAGGAATGGTGTAGAAACAGTGCAGTGGAAACATCCTAAAATATAGAATAGTGATCCTAATGAGGTTTTCAAGTGATTAATTAGTTAGAATCACTACTGGCTATCTCTTGTCACCAAATGAAGCTTCTAATACTGAGATTGGGTTATATTCAATTGAGTTGTTGGCAGAATGGGTCCCCTGGAGATCACCAAATATTGCAGCCTGTTTCCAGAAACTGACAGCAAGGCCCCATGGCTGGAGACAACAGCTAAATAACTCACGGAACATGGAGACATTTAGTTGGTGCCTACATAGAACTTTGACCCTGTTGTCATTGGTCCGAGAAGGTCCTATACAGGCTACCAAATACTACAGGTGTAAGAAAAGTAACAAGAATTAGACTCCCAGTGATATTCAGGTATACTCATAGATAATCGCCTTACTCAACCATCATCAGAAGCTTCCTACTTCAGTAGATGGTAACAAATACAGAGACTCACAGCTCGCCATTACACAGAGAAACAGACCTTGGAACACACAACTACAAATTTTATGTTTTCACCAAATCCATACCCTTGTAGATCAAGGAAACTCATAGAAGAGAAGGCATACAGGGTGTCAGAGTCAGAGGAGATAAACTGCATCATGAGAACAAGGCCTTCTTATTCATCAAGACAACGCTCATATGAACTCACAGAGACTAAAGCAGAAAGCATTGCCAAACGGGTCTGCAGCAGATCCTCGGCATGTATATTATAATGTTTGTTTAGTATTTTTATTTGCACCCCTGGGTGCTCAGGTCAGTGGGTCATAGATTCTTGTGCCTTCTCTTGGAACTTTTACCCTTCTGTTCCTTTGTTTTATCCAACTTTGATGTGATGGTTTTCATTTTAACTTGTATTTTTGGTTTGCTTATTATCTCTTAGAAGCCTGTTCTAAGGGAGTAGATCCAGAGGGAGGGGTGGTGAGGATGTAGTGGGAGGAATAGTGGAAGATGAAACTGTGGTCAAGATATGTTTTATGAGAAATGAGTCTATTTTTAATAAAAGGGAAAACAACAAATATAATTACTGTATTATGTATTAATATTTTAATTTTAAAGGAAAAATATTTCATGAATTATCACTCTTATCTTTCTTTATTTTTCAATTAAAATTACAAATATCTTTCTAGATATTATTAAGCAAGATTCTTTTATTTATTTTAAATATTAACATGCTAGTAGGGACTTTGAAGCAACACAGAGAAAGAACGTATTGAAATACTACTCATCAGAACTGTTGTCAGAATACACACAGTGTTCTGGGTACATAAAGTCTTCAAGAATCGCAAACCATGGAAATTTTAAAAAAAGAAAAAAGAAAAAAGAAAAAAAAAAAAAAGAAAGTGGATCTAATTAACTAACCACAGTATTACTGGGAATAAAGTACATTGTTTGGTTCAGTTCTGTGACAGGGTTATTCTTTAATGTCTAAGTTTACTAAAGTGTCCACCCTGAAAACAGACAATTTTACTCAATTGCCCTTAGAAATTTTAGACATAAAAAGTTTGATGAGTTGTGGTGGAGGTGGAGGGGGTAATTCCCTTTTTTGAGGAATGGGAGAGGGAGGCAGGGTGAGATGGAACTATGATCAAGATATAAAGTGAGTATATAAATATATTAATTTTAAAAAGAGTATAAAGATCACAGATGTTATGGTGAAAGAAACTTTGGGGAAGTGATGGAGAATAGACTTAGTATATCAGGCGGTACCCTGAGTAGCTTTCACTGTCCCAACCCTGTAGGTAGTTTTAAGGGCCCTATAGATTGACTCACAACATCAATAAAAATATGCACAAAGAGCACTACAGTTTTTAGCAACAAGCCCTCTAATAATTATGACTGCATAATACTATTATATCAAATTGGAATTTCTTTAAAACACATACATTATATAATTCATATATTTTCAAGTCACATGGAGTAGAACCAGAAGTAAGCCAGTGAAAGCAGTGACACATACCAATGTCATATTAGCCCATTATATGAGATTCAAGTTTGAGACACAGTAATTCCTAGTTTTAAAGTTATTAATTGCATTATTCATTAACATATCTATTTGTATGGCACTACAATGAATTATTATAAATGGAAGAGAGAGGCCTAGATTTCTGCAAGTACTTTACCTCAAGCCTTAGTCACTATTACAGCTGACATGGACAAAGAACAGATGGATTTCAGACAGAAAAAAAAAAAAAAAGAAAAAAAAGAAAAAGACAATTCCTGAGTATTCTAGGCTACATATTTAGCACATCATCCAGATAATTTAATTTGCCAAAGTGTATGATAAATAGAAGTCACTAATGGGGTGCTTCTCTAATTAGTAACCTACAGTTCATCTCACTAATGGAGTTCTTTACCAGTTTGCAACTGCAAAAATGAGAGTAAATAATTGATGTTTCTTAAAACCTCACAAAACTGGGACATAATCAATTTAATCTTATTTGACAAAAACACTAATAAAAATGATTATACTCCAATTTGTAGAGTGGTTGATGGGGTAAATTTAAGGTATGTATGTAGAGTCAGAGTGTCTGAAGATTAGTTAGATGCTCCTGGAATTGGAAAGTATAGCTTTCTTTTCCTTATAGTCCTCTAGTCAGAACAGGAGCGAAGGTGCTGTCATCCAATAATTTACTCTTATGATTCTCATTTATTCCTTTTATTCATATAAACTGTTCTTACTCATTAGGTTATCAGAAGTAAAATTTCACTGCAGTTCTTACTTGCTTGAGTAAAACAGTATATGGAAGTCACACTTTTTCATAATTTTAACACCATGACAAATCATGATGCTGAAATTTGAAGTTTTTCTTGAAATCTAGGAGGGCAAAAATAAGTAAGTAAAATTAAAAACAAAATTGGCTCCTCATTCACGCACTTTCGTAGATAAGGATAGCAGTTTTCCAGAAAATTGCAATGGTAAATTCTAGGATTTCAGTACTGCAAAATATTGAACTGAATGCATTATCCACTCTTTAACAAGCACAGATGCTCCACATAAATCATTTATGGAACTTAGTGATTATAATAATTATGTTAAAATAACTTTAGACCATAAATTCCTTGTTAGAAAATACTATCTAAAGATAATTTTGCCTTATAAACATACATATGAAATTATATAATTTTCTATAAAATAGTAATATTAATACTTTAGGGAAATATTCCTGTTGATTCAGTTCCTTACAGATTGTATTCCATTGTACAAATTATTTACTGTATAATATTACAATTGAAAACACATTATAACTTATCATTAACAAATCAGATGAAGTAGATAGAAATAGGTAGAAAAAAGATGAATAATTCTACAGAAAAATAGTAGTACAATGTTACCTATTGAGGATAGTTTGAATTGGACATAAATATATATCTGTCATTTAATTGTGTATGTTTATGCAAGGAAATATTCTCAAAATTGATGATTACCGAATAGTCATTCAAGATTTAATTTCTTGTATGAAATACAATTATTCATAATTTGTTATTAGTAAAGGTTTCTTTTTATATATATTTTGCATACCTATATAACTAGTCTTATGTAGATTCTTAAGTAAAAATTAGGTTTTTGTTTGTTTGTTTCCATTTAAAAATTCTTTATTTTGAAATATTTTTGAAGTGGATTGATCCATATGTGTCATGTTTGCTCTAGCTTTTTATTCCTGGCTTGGTTATCTTTTGCACATTACAGTATTCTTCATATTTGCAAGAATGTACATATACTGGTGTGCTTGATTTTCTTGCTTCCTATAATGGCAATTTTAGAGTAGGTTACAAAAATGTAGAGTCTAAAATGTATGAGAAGTGAATCCAAAATACTCAGTGAGTGATATTTGTGGATATGTATGTGCTCACACATATGAGAGCAAGTATGTGTCTGTGCACATGTTTGTATCTTTATGCTTGTAAAAGGAACATGCTGTCACAAGCTACAATGACCTAGAAATACATCATTGTATAAGTTATGGTCTTAATCTATCAGATGAGAATAATTTTAAAAATCAAATACTATTCTATAACAATTTATGAATTTAAAGAAAGTATGGATTATGAAGCCCTGAGATCAGTACCTGAAATATTGTACCTTAGTTAGTTATCATTCCTAAACTTAGTTTCTAATGATCAATATGTGGAGCCACAACTACTGAGTAGATGAAGTTATCAAAAGATAATACTATTTGTCTTTTATCTGCCTATGTATCTATGTACAGCTGCTCCAATCTATACATGATAAGTTAAATTTCTGGACAAAGTAACATAAAATTAAGCAATGCTTTTTAGTTTGGAAACATCATAAAACATACAATTTCTATTTTCTTGTATTATTATTTAAATTTTCCTGTTGAATCTCAATTATATCAATAAACATTGAGACATTTTTTGGTACTCAATTGAAAAATTTACACCATCACGCATATCATGAATAGCAACTATATTTTATCCAAATAACTTTGGATACATAATTTTAGTTACCTTTCAACTGTTGTGAATAGACACTACAACCAAGGAAACTTATAAAATAGAATAATTTGGTGGGCTCACCATTCTACAGGCTTGGAGTTCACAGTGGCAGTGAACATGGCTGCAGGCAAACATAGAAATGGAACAGCAGCTGAGAGATTACACTCTGACCAATGAGCTTGAGACAGAGCTAAACAGAGCTGACTGGGAATTATCTAGGATGTAGAAACCTCAAAGCCCAGTGACGCACCTCCTCCAACAAGACACTGCCATGCCTCCTAATCCTTAGCAAGTACTTCCACTACCAGGAGACTAAGTATTAGAACAGAAGAGCCAATGAGGCCATTCTCATCCAAACCACACTAGTCTACATATGCTACAATTACTAGAAGAAGTCTCATAGTATGTACTATATAACAGTTATAGTCACCCAATACTTATAGACTCATTTATATAGGTCTCAAACTAATCTTTGATTTAATATTTCACTGGAAATGTATTTAAATGAATGAACTTATATGAAAAATTTATAGAAAAATATTCCGCTTTCACCTATATGTATGATTATTTAACTTTAATGAATATAGAAAGCAGATCTGTCAGCAACTAATCATGATTTGAGCTATTAAAATTGATATCTTAAAAAAAAAAAAAGGAGCCAAGATGGTTTTAGCATTCTTCAGAGTACCAAATTGTAGACAAACTTTTTACAAACAATAGCATTAACTGAAAATTCTCTGTTGAATCTCAATTATATCAATAAACATTGAGACAGTTTTTGGCACTCAATTGAAAAACGTGTGTGTGTGTTTGTGTCTGTGTTTGTGTATGTGTAAAACCATAAATTCATAAATTCCTTATTCCTTTTCTGTGATCTAGTGAAAATTTATCAGTTATCTAGGAATTATTTCTTTGACAAACAAATATAGGTGGAAGCTGTCTCTACTCTTTGCACATGTCTGCGAAAGGCTAGGAAGGTCTCATTCTTTGGTAACATGATCCATATTATAAAATGAATTTTCTGTCCTCAATGTTGGGGGAACATTTTGCTTTGATTAAACCTATTTAGTAAATAAAGACAGATGGCCCACAACACCTCAATCACCATAACTTTTGTAATCTGATCTTCTTTCCTTTGACAGGGTTGAATACCTAGCACCAGAAGTGTTTTACTCAGACCATAGTCTTTGTTTGAAATCATAATCTGTTTCTTCATGGGGTCTGCAGAAATAATTTCACTAGCACACATTAGGAATTAGAACAAGTTACACAAGTCTAGAATTCACTGAGAATGTTTACAGGAAACAGAAAAGACAGTTATCTTTACCATGCTGAGGCTGCAATAGCTCTCTGCTATTCTAAAGAAATGAATAAATAGTATTAAACCATAAATAAAGGTGGGATCTTCCCATTAACAGTAAAATTGAATGAGCTAGAAAAAATTTTGTTAGACAAAATAATCCAGGATCAGAAAGACAACTACGCTTTTTGAATGCTTCACATCACTCATGAAAATTAAATTTATATGGAAAGGAAAAAGAAAGAGGAGGATAATGAGGAAAGAAAGTAAAGCAGAGAGTGGATCATAGAGGGAAGAAAGAGGTATCAAAAGAGCAGGAATTAGAAAGAAAGGATAATGCAATTCATACTACATAAAACCTGAAGGGAGTAAGTTTGGGAAAGAAAGAGACCAGCAAGTGCTGGGATAGGAGAGGAGGCAGTAGATTAGGTGGATGAATGAGAATAAAGTATAATGACATGAATGCATGTCCATATGTGTGGAAAATATATTTGAAAATAACATGAATATATATATTTCATATACATATATGAAAATTACAAAAAACACAAATGTTACTTTGGAGATAGAAAACATAAATTCAATGGCTGAGTGATAAGATGATATTTTAAAAATTACAAAATTGGAAAAGAAGTTAAGTAATCTTTCTAAAATATCTTTTGAAAAATATAATGTCAATAAATATCTATGGATGCAAGACAGTACATAATGTAATGATATAGCTAAAAGTAAACCAGAAATCTTATGGAAATACCCCTGGGTAATCACTTACCTAACTCAGAATGCCTATGACAACAAAATGAAAATGGCAGAGGAGCGGTGTACTTTTTGTTTTCAAGAAGCTGCCTTCCCTAGTTTAGGTGAGAAAAAAATAATTAGTTCCTTGACTTATCTGTATAGCATCCTTTTTGTTATTTACTTGAATGTGTGAAATTATAGATCTAATGCTGACAGTATAAGACAAAAGCAAATAAAAATAGGATTATCTTACATCAAATGCTTTACAGGAAGAATTCTATACAGGATTTAATTCTATACAGAGAATGAAATAACAAAAGTATTGTCAAATATATTCACTTTAATAGCCAATTATAATCATATTTCTAAAGTTATAAACAAGGCTGGTGACTTTATTGAAGATAAATTGTATTGTTTTATTTCTAGCCTGTTGGGTGAAGGAAAACAGTGAGTGAGATCTTTTGATAATAATATTGTGGAAGTAAGTGTTTTGATAACAAAAGGCCCAAAAGACATTGAGCACCTGGACGAGATAGGGCAGGCCCAGGGTGTCTTATTGGCTCTCTGTGGTGGGACTTTGTCCCACTTCCCAGATAATGGTGTTTTCTTTTGTTCCATAGAGCTTACATTTTAAAGTGGAGATTTTCCTTTTTCTAAGGTAGGAAACTGTAAGCTCTCGACTTCAGATGAGAAACAGGAAAGTAAATAGCTGTGTTTTAACATAGAGCTAAGAAGAATGATTTTGTGATCTGTTTTCACTTTTCTAAAACTTCCATAATAAACCACCCAAACTTGGGTTTATTAACGTCACTCAAGTTTATTTCCTAACAGCTCTGGAACACTGAAGCCTGAAATCCCGTTGTCTGAGGGATGTGCCCTGTCTATGACTTTAGAGGTCCAAAGTTTGCTTCTCCAGTTTCTGACATCCTGGGGTGTCCTCTGGCTTGCTTCACTGGAACCCTGATCTCTACCACTGTTGTCAGATGGCCATCCTTTCTGTGTGTCTCAACATCATCTTGCTCTCTGCTTGTCTGTGTTTCTGGCCAGGTTTCCCCTTCTTCCTTAATAAGAAGTGCTATTTCGATAATTCATAGCTAAGATTACCTCTTAGAGATTTAAGTGACTTTGAAAGTCAAACACATAGGAAGTAAGAAAACCAGTGTGTGATTATAGGTCCATCTTATGATATAGGTTTTAGAATAGACCTACACTGTTAAAATATTATTTATTTATTTATTTATTTATTTATTTATTTATTTATTTATTTAT
>OU015748.1:9423990-9436181 GCA_907169655.1 Acomys percivali
TATTTATTTATTTATTTATTTATTTATTTATTTATTTATTTATTTATAGTGTCTTGCTATGTAACTAGCCCTGCAGTTCTTGTACATGCTATGTCGCCAATTTTGGCGCAGTTAGATGGCCTTATCTAAGCTATACAGGCAATTTACTTCAGATGCAATTCAGCCAAGACAATCATTGATCTTTCTTGCTCTCTGCCTTTCTTCTTATCAACTTCCTTCTTTCTTTATTTCAGTATGTAATTTTCAAGGCTACCTTAATCATGTCCTGATAAATTGATTGAGTACATTTGGAACTATTCAAAATGCTTTCATTAAAGTTACACATGCAAAGAATTCATTTAAAATGTTGATATTCAGGTAAATAAAAGACTATTTCCTTCAAGTTATCCTGTAAATTACCTAACAAATGAGAACACATGTATGTGGCTGGAATTTTCTTTTGTTTTCACACTTGACTTTAAACAGTTCTTGTAGTCTTTTCTTTCATGTCACAAATTGAAAACCATCTTTCCTCAGTTATCTTACCCTGTGGGGACCCATGACAAATTCTGCCATGTCAGAAATCCTGTGCTTAGGCTGTATGCTGTGACCTTTGAGTTGCTGACCTTTACCTCACCATGCGGTCTTGTATTCTAGGCTATTCTTGGACTATTTACCTTTGAAAGAAGTAGAGAAGTCTCAACTTGGAACCACCCAGAGGATCTAGGAAGTTCTTACAAGGAACTACTCAGAGAACTAGGAAGTTCTACAGAGAGCGATTTAGGCTGTTGTATTCTTGCCCTGGGGCTAGGGTGAGTGAGATAAGAATAGATCCTATTGACCTTGCTAGTCGGCAATAAAGTGAATCTTGATCAGAAATGTCCTGACTTGATTTGTTATTTCTCGCGTCTCTGTATCCTACTTCCAATCCCCACTCCTTCTTTCAGGTGAACCCTGATTCGATTTTTCCAGTGGGCTGGGACGGGACATTAGCCTACATTTCCTCTCAAGAAAGGCTTTTTACAAAGTATCTCTATCGCCAATTTTCTGAACTTTTCTATTCTTAATGAAAAAAAATACCAGTTATTTTCTGATTTTTCCCTAAACACAATATTTTTACTACTTTCTTGACAAACATTTTGCAAAACTTTATTACTTTCTTCCTTCCTTCTTTTCTCTAGTTTGTTCTCTTCATTAATTTGCTCTCATTTACTTATTCATGAGGCTGGGGAAGAGAAAAACTGTGCAGTGAAGTCACAGACATATATGTAAAAGAGGTATTTTGCAGTGTTATCTGTGAGGCCACATGACTACCAGGAGGTGTCTTTGGAAGGGTTCTGGACAGGTTCAGAAGATACCCAGGATTCTTTGTTTCAACCACAGACATCTCATGACAATTCCTTTGTTTCTGGTCTTCCAGAGCCCCAAGAAGAAGCGGATAATTATCCAGTCCTGGTTCAGGGCAAGCTCCTTGGTGAGGAACTCGAAGAATTGGGAGTTGTGGCCATTGGTTCTGTTCCGTGGTGCCCACAACACCAATGAAAGAGACCAGAAGGTGGGCTCAGGCTCCGTGGATCTGTTTATCAAGAAGGTAACACCTGGCCCTAAGGTAACACTCACGTGGTCTTGGGGTTTGCCCAGGATGGAGGCAGTGGCCTCGTATAGCCACTTATCCAGCCCTGCGAATACTTGGCTAATGGGCAAGTTGGTTTCCGACTCAAAGAATGGCATGTTGGCGGGTGATGAGAGGGATCGCAGAGCTGTAACTGCACCGAGAGCCTTTATATTTTCTTGATCATATAATCCCTCTTCTCATTATAAATTTCCTAGCATTTAATAACTTCTCTACAACCTTTAACTCTAACATAAGAGAAATTGCACAGGAAAACAGACCTGTTCCAATACAGATTCACTTGACTGCTAATTTTTACTTTCGTATTTACTTCATTGTTTAACCAGATTCCTAGCTCCAAATGATCACAAACACTTCCTATGAAGCAGACTATTGAGCTAAGACTGAAACATATTTCCATTCCTAGCTCCAAATGATCACAAACACTTCCTATGAAGCAGACTATTGAGCTAAGACTGAAACATATTTCCATAGTGGGAGAGGGAGATCATCTAAAACTCAACACAAGTTATTTTAAAAATAGTAAAACAAATATTGAAATATATTCAACAGCATTGAATTAAAAAGTTATATGAACATAAACGTGTACATACACACATGTATACAGATACACAAACACACAAATTCTCATCTCCCATACACACATGTATATAGACACACAAACACACAAACTCATCTCCATCATCCTTTCTAAAATGGTTACTACGCTCTGCCATCAGAAAAAAAAAGTGTTTTTCCACGACATTCATTTTGTTTATATTCCGAGGGTTTACTAGTAGGTTCCACACGCATTGTACGTGAGTAAGCCAAGACCAAGCCCATACATTCATTGTATCTAAGTATGCCATGGCCAAGTAGTCACATGCTTTGTACCTCAGCAACCATGCCCAAGGCTCTTCATGCATTGTACCTCAGTAAACCATGACTTTATATACACTGTTTCTGGTCAAGCCATGATTAAGGCTCTATATGCATTGTGGTTCAGCATTAATTAGAAATTCCTATGCAACATATTATTTTCTACTTCACTATTTTTCTCTAAATAAAATCTCAAATGATTATAAATATTTTTAAACAGTTCAAGAAGCTTTCTTTTCTAATTATTACAGTAGCAAATAAAGACTCCATCTCAAGTTCTTCCTTTTAAACACTCCTTGAGCAAATGGCATTGTCTCCTATCATGAAGTAATTGAGGCTATCAATTATACATTTCCTAAGTGCCTGCTATCTTGACTCTAGCTTTCTCTTTCTCTTCAGTTTAAGTATAAACTACAATGCTGCCTCTTCCTCTTCCTCTTTTTCCATTTCTTCATTTTCTTCTTCTTGTTCTTCATCAAATTCTTGTTCTTCTTTTTCTTCTTCTTTTTCTTCTTCTTTTTCTTCTTCTTTTTCTTCTTCTTTTTCTTCTTCTTTTTCTTCTTCTTCTTCTTCTTCTTCTTCTTCTTCTTCTTCTTCTTCTTCTTCTTCTTCTTCTTCTTCTTCTTCTTCTTCTTCTAGGCATGCACTACCACTTCCCAGCCTATATGCTTTTTTTAAGCTACACACATTTTCACTGTGCTCATACTTCCATATAACCTTTCAGGAGGTCCTAATCCATAAGTTCTCTGTAGTTATTGGCTGTGTTAGTGATGTAAAGGTGTAGTCACAAGATACAAAAATTATTTCCTTAAACAATTGACACATACCTTTTAGTTCACACATGTGGTTCTAGAGGCCTGTGTGTAATAAAAATGTAGACAGGTTCAGAGCTTACTGAGAAGTACATCTTCACTTGCAAAAATCCACCATTTGTGGATCTCTCTGCCTCCCTCCCTTCTTCCCTTCCTCCTTCTCTCCCTCCCTCCCTCCCTCCCTCCCTCCCTCCCTCCCTCCCTCCCTCCCCTCTCTCTCTCTCTTTCTCTCTCTCTCTGCAACACAAGCCCTTTTATCTGCTTGCAAGAGTATTGGTTCACATTAATCTCTACCTAATAACAACATCTACATCAAATAATTTCCTAAATATGCTACTTGCAAACATGGTAGCAACTAGTTGGGAAGTTGGGTTTCAACATAACACCAAGATCACATTACGTTCATACTAATAACATTGATTTTTTTTCTAAATTTTTGAATAAAATTTTATAATAAAATAATAATGTTTGTTTCTTCTACAGTAAAAATAAAAAGAATGGGAAAATGAACAAATTCCTCATTGATTATATATATATATATATATATATATATATATATATATATATATATATATTTAAACATCAGAAATCAAAGTTTAGTTAAAAGTGCTTCATCCTCTCTGATTTTACTTGTATATTCATCCATCTGGCTTCAACATTTATCTCACTCTGAAACTGCTCTGATATAGTCCAACAGGACAGATGGTCTTCACAACATATACTATGAATGGATGATGTTGAAAAAAATCTAACCAACACTTACATTTTTACATTTAAAAAAGAAGCAAGAAGAAGATCAGATTCAGAAATATTTTTTATAATCATTTTCTATTTCTCAGATAAAACTGACAAAATTTAGATTCTCCAATATATATTTCAATTTCGTATACCTAATGCTCATCCTATGTTGCTTTGGAATGCAAATTACTTCTAGCTACTATGTTGAAAGCTTATTTTACTTAAATGGAGGTTAGCCAAGATGTTACTAATTAAAAATAATGCTCACGCTAGGGATGGTGGTATGCACTTATGAACCTAACTCTGGGGAGGCAGAGGCAAGCAAATTTCTGTGTGCTTGAGAACAGCCTGGTCTATACACTGAAATTTGGCCAGTCAGACTTAAATAGTAAGTTTGTCTCAAAACTAAATATGAAATGTCATATATTTGACTTTTGTTTTCATAAAAATGCACTATTATGTAAAGAATTCTTTTACAATAATGAAACCTGAAATTATAAAAACTATCAGTAAGTGGTACGTTAAGTAGGTACACATGAAACAGAATGTGCTGAGGCTTTTAAGGGCTCGGTAGAACTTAGATACAGAGTAACTAGAAACCAAAGATTTTTTTATAAAAAATATTAAAGGAAATAAATATTATGAAGCAGTATGCACAAAATAGTTGCAAAATAAATTATACTCAATATCTGAACATTTATGTCTATAAGAAAAGTTTCTGAAAGCAATTGCAACTACTAGTCTTTTTAACTAATGGTGATATTATGAGTGATTTCTATTTTCCTCAGTTTGTTTTACAGTTTTTTTTTTACATAAATTTAAAATAAAATACAGTATATTAGCATGAGGCCATTGTATGAAGAAATGGTAGGATGGCTAATCATATACAGTCATTAATTAATCCATGCAAATGAGTAAAGAAACTAATTAAGTTAAGGGGTGGATGTGAATGCAGTGTTCATATGAGATCACCAATTTTTCATTTTATCATAATTTAAACAGAAAAATCTGAAGATAGTTGCTAGCACTTTCAAAACAAAATGTCATTGTTTGTAGACTACATTTTTCTATGGGTTTCATCTGCCGTTCAAATTATGAATGATTTACTTTGGAAAAATATTGTAGGAAAATTGTACTTTGCTTATGTGTAGAGATATTTCTCAATTTCTCATATATCTCTCATTAACAGGTTCAGAAGCCATTTGATATAGGAGAGATAGCCAAATACATTTATTTCTTTACATAATAATTCTTCTTTTTTTTTTTTTGTATGGATGTTTTACCTGCACATATGTTTAGGAACAACATGCATGCAATGCCCATAGTGACCAGGAGAGGGAACAAGATGCCTTGGGACTGGAGGTACAGACAATTTTGAGGTGGCACACTTTTCCTTGGAACGCAGCTTGAGTTTTCTGGAGGGGCAGCCAGTGCACTCAACTGATGAGCCATCTCTTCAGGGTACATTGTTACTCATGTGAACATTGTTTTGATCACCTCATGGTACTATAAGATGCCGCTCTAGATTATGAAAAGTGTCAAATTCCTGACACAGGAAGGACTTATAAGCTGTACCACTCAGTGGAGGATACAATATGCCACAGAGTGGAGTCTGTACCTGTGTTTTATTATTGAAAGCTAAAAATGACTTTTCAGCATTAAAGAAAAAATTGGTTTGAAAAGATTACTGTAACAATATTAATGTAAATTGCTGACTATGATGAAAATGAGGTAATGTATCAGGGAGAAAAATAAATAGAAAATAGAATGATTGAAAATTACCCACTCTTTTTCAGCATGCCACCCAGTTCTACCAGATTGGTGAGACTTACATCTGTCTCCTGGTGCTTTTCTTACGGTCAGTGACAAGATTTGGAATTCTCTGCCATCGTAGGTATCATGTGCTATATGAGGTTATAGCAATGTGCCTTTGTGTGTGTTACTTGCTTACAGCTACATAATGATGTAGTGTTTCTGCCCACTGCCAAGGCTTTCCTTAGTGGATGGCCTTTGGACTTTCTTGCAACCATAGACTCAAAACACACATTCTTCCTCAAAAGGAATAAGTAATTGTTTATTCTGGATTAAAAAATGATTGATTATGGCCTAGGGACATAGATTGTTATCCGTGAACTCCATATATCACAGTAGTAAGAATTACATAAAGGCTTACAGCAATAGAACAAAAGGGACTCATAAATCAAGGCCCTCTTAACATACAGTCCTATGCAATTTGTTTATGCAGATTGCAGCAAGGCAAGGTAAACTCTGCCACTGCCTGTTGGTACTCAGAGGAAGTATAACAGGCTACCAAGAAGAGACTTGATACCCTATGAGCATATACAGGGGGAGGAGGTCCCCCTCAGTCACAGTCATAGGGGAGGGGAGTAAGGGGAAAATGGGAGGGAGGGAGGAATGGGAGGATACAAGGGATGGGATAACCATTGAGATATAATATGAATAAATTAATAAAAATATATTTAAAAACCAAACATAAGAGTAATAAACATAAGAAGAAGAAGAAGAGGAGGAGGATTCTCAAAAAAGAAAAAAAAAAAAAAAAGATTCTATTTGATGCCAGTTTTAGCTCCTGGGCTGGTAGAAGCCATGTATTATTAGTATATTCCAAACTTAATTATGTAATTGTTGAAAGAATGCTAGGCCAAACCGCAAAGATAGCACAGGATGAATGTTAAGAAGATTAAGAAGAGCAAAAGGTAAAATTACTCCATAGCAGCAACATTTTCCCCCAATAACCATGTCATAAGTTGATCACTTAGTAAATCTTGTAGAATTTGTATAACCACTGTGGCCTTTCCTTTACATACTTGCGGGGAACTTGACTTCACAGAGGGGTCCTATGTTTCTTTATTGGAACATAGGCTGCCTGCCGGGTTGCTCCAGGGTCCTCAGTTCAGTTTATCCACATATACTCTACTGGATACTGCCCATTGTCTTTTTCCATCATTATTATGTCCCAGAATACGCACCATTTTTACTAGGTTGCAAATGGCTTGATGACTTAATAATCCAATAAATAAGTACTCCCTGTTAGATAATAAAAGCATAATTTGTGAGTCGTTCAACAATTTCCATATGTCTTTTGCTTAAATAAATGCTATCCAACATTTCCAGGCCTCTTTACAATTAGGAAATGTAATGAGTTTAGCTCTTGCTGGAGATGTATGAAAAGAAACAAAGGGGACTTTCCTACCTTGTTCTTAGGGCCGGGTTGAGAACCTTTTCCTCATCTGAATGACAACAGTCAAGTAAAAGATTCTTAGACCTCTGACGTTGCAGAGATGTGATGCAAGCTAAGATGTACCTCTGAAACCTTGAACAGAGATCATAGCTTGCTTCCCCTTGAATTGGAGCTGAGAAATTAAAGACTGCGTTAAGCCAACAGAGATAAGCACAAAATTTGATGACTTGCATTGGTCAAGGCCTGTTGTAGGAACTTCTTGCTATACTGTTATCTAGTTATCTTAAAATATATTTGCCTTTTCATTGAATCATACAAAAATAATGTTTTAGAAATTTCCTAAAGTCTCTTGGAAACTTTACTCTAGATTGCTTCTTTGGCTTCTAATTTTCTTCTAATCAAGAACATGATTTTATTGTCTCCGTTGGTCTCTTTCTGGAGCTCATAACCCCTCTAGGTCCTTCTATTCCCCAACTCTTCCATAAGACTCCCTGTGCTCCTTCTCAGAGTTTGGCTGTGAGTCTCAGCATCTGCTTGGATCTTCTGCCGGGTGGAGTCTTTCAGGGGACGTATACGGTAGGCTCCTCTAATGTTCCTTCTCTTCAACTACTTGCTATGTCTATTCTTTTTGTCCTTCTGAATGAGATTTGAGCATTATCCCTAAGGTTATTTTGTTTCTTTAGGTCTGTGTATTGTAGTGTGGTTATCCTGTATTATTTGGCTAATATCCACTTTTAAATCCACTTTTAAGAGAGTATATACCATGCCTGTCTTTCTGGGTCTGGGTTACTACACTCATGATGATCGTTTCCAAAAAAAATCCAGGCAGAGGAGGGGTTGCTGCAGTGACTGGTTCACCAACCAAGGACCATGTGTGGTGAGGACCTAGACCCTTAGCTCAGATGTAGTAGATAGGCAACACATTCCCCTGTGTGTCCCATAATATGGGGAGTGGGACTGCTTCTGACATGGACTCTGACTCCCAGACCTTGATCACCTCTCTCTGGTGGGTCAGGCTTGCCAGGCCAGAGAGAAAGAGGATACAGTCAGTCCAGATGAGACTTCATAGGCTGAGGTCAGATGTTAGGGGAGGAGGGCTCCCCTTTCTGAGGACAAACAGAAGGAGGAAGAGGGCATGAGGAAAGGGGTGGAATCAGAAGGTGATGATGGGGGCTACAATTGGGATATAAAGTGAACAAATAAAAATTACTTCTAATACTAAATTTTTTATTTTAACACTTTAAAAAACATTGTCATGATATCATAACAGTTAGCTGCATGTTTCATTGTTATATGTGGTTGCCATATTCAATTGCACCTTAAAAATAATTTATAGTGTTTTGAATGGGTAGAATGTTGAGAAAAATACACTGGTGAAAAATAAAATTAGAATAAAATTTTGTATGTGTCCAGTCTATACTGTAGTATAAATATTTAGAGGCGCTGTGTTTTTCCCTGTGAAGTATAATACTTCTAGATAAATAGTTACACAGAGATAATGTCATTGTATTTGCTTTTTTAAAGTCAAAATTTATCTTTGTTCCTTCTAGTATGTTTATCTTGTACTAACTGGCTAAAATACACTTATAAGCGAGAACTCACTATTTGTGTCTTTCTGGGTCTGGGTTAACTCACTCTGGACGATCTCTTCTAGTTCCGTCCATTTGCCTGAAATTTTCGTGATTTCCTTTTTTTCAATGGCTGAGTAGTTTTCCATTGTGTAAATGTACCACAATTTCTGTATCCATTCTTCTGTTGTGGGACATCTAGGTTATTTCCAGATTATGGGTACCATTAATAAAGCTGCATTGCGCATAGTTGAGCAAATATCCTTTTTGTATGGTGGAGTATCATTCAGTTAGGTAGGCCTAGGAGTGGTATAGCTGCATCTTGAAGTAGAGCTATTCCTAATTTTCTGAGAAAGTGCCAGATTGGTTGTACAAGTTTGTACTCCCACCAGCAATGGAGGAGTATTCCCCCTTTTCTACATCCAAACCAGCATGTACTGTTACTTGAGTATTTAGCTTAACCATTCCAACAGGTGTAAGATGGAATCTCAGAGCCCTTTTGATTTGCATTTCCCTGATGACGAAGGACCTTGAGCATTTTAAAGTGCTTCTTGGCCATTCAAAATTCCACTGTTGAAAATTCTCTAAAAGGCACAGACCAAAGAAGATAAGTAACAAAGAGGACCCAAGGAAGGGTGCTTACATATCACTCAGAAGGGGAAATAGAATAGACAGAGGTGGTTGTTGAAAAAAGAGATCAATACATGAGAGGAAGCACAGAGAGAAAGAAGGGCAGAGATCAGGCCTGGGCAGAGTGAAGACAGGAGAGCAGAAGGCCTGCAGAGAAAACAGAAAGTGTGGGTGGGGGAGTCTCTCTGACAAGCTGGAGACCTCAGTAAGAATAGGCCTGCTAAAAGACATGAGGGAGACTATAGCTGAGACTCCTTGTATCCGGTGACATGTAGACTTCAAAAAGCACCCTGTAAATAGACAAGACACCTACTGAAGGGAGGAGAACACCAACCCACCCACAAAAAAATTGATTCAAAACTTATCCTGCCTATAAGAAGTGCAAGGATAAAGACAGAACAGAGACTGAGGCAATGTCCAAGCAATGCCTTGCCCAATCTAAACCCCACTCCAACCCTTGACACTACTAATGATACTTCGCTATGCTTGCAGAGTTGTTCTCTGAGAAGTGCTACCCAGCATAGGTTTGAAATAGATGCTGAGACTCACAGCCAAACATTGGTCTAAGCATAGGGAGTCTAGTGGAAAAATGGGAGAAAGGATAAAGAGGCCTACAGGTGACAAGAGCTCCTCAGGGAGACCAACAGAGCCAACTAACCAGGACCCAGAATGGCCTGTGGCGAGTAATGCACAAACCGCGGACCATGCATGGACTAGACCTACATCCTTTACACAGCTGTAGCCAACGGGCAACTCAGGCTTCATCTGAGTCCTCTTGTAACGGGAGTTGGGGCTGTCTCTGACATGGTCTCTGTTGCCTGTTTTTCGATCACTTCCCCCTGACCTGACTGCCTTTCCAGGCCCGAGGGGACGAGGACAAACTCAGTCCTAATGTGACTTGACCTGAGATGACTGGGTAGGGGGATCCCCATTTCTGAGGAATGGGAAAGAGGGGATAGGAAGGGAGAGTGGGACTGGGAGGAGAGAGGGGGCCAATACTGGATATACAGTTCATAAATAAAACTAATGTATTGAAATTAGGAAAGTCATACCCTTCACATTAGCCACAAGCAATGTAAAATATCTTATTATTTATTTCCAATGATTGCAAATGCTAAATACTTCAAAAGGTGAGGTTTTACATTTCTGTTAAGTGGATAAGTGATAAAAGTTTTTGTCTTTGAACAATGTCAACTACTGTAAAATTATTTTTTAAAAACAAAATATCTCACAATACACTAAGAATTTTAGGTAGGCAAGTTTGTCTGGGGACACCTATTTCTAAAACATTGCATATAAAGTAGCATAATATTATGCAAAATATTTTTCTCAAAAGCTACATCATGAAATTTGTAACACCTTTGTGTGTGTGTGCGTGTATTAGTAGCTGCAGCATATAGATCAGAGAATGTGATAGGATAGCTAGTAATAACTATAATATCATTCAGAGTAATGTTTGATTAACTTTTGACAGAATGATGTTCTTTATTTTGATCAATAAATTAGATGAAAACTCAACTTTTATCATAACTTTACTGACTTTCAAACTCTTATTATAGTTGGTATTTCATATTTTCTCTGTGTATATGATATGTTCTGACTACTTTTTATCACTATCTTCTTTTATCTCCCTCTTGCCCTGTCAATCTCCTTCCTCACTGCAGGTGTTTTTCCCACATACATGCCTTTTGAAATAACTGTTGGCATTACTAATAACTGATCTTAAGGAGTATAAGTATAGCAATGGATTTCTTATTATTTAAATTTTCTTGGAACATAAAACAGCAAAGCCGAAAATGGAGAAAGGAAATGGTAGAAAGCAATCTTGGATAGAGTGAAATTGTTTTCTTTGGATGATGTGTACACACTGTGAAGTTATCGTGGCCAGAGACTTTCATTAGTGAGCACACTTCACATGCCAATAAGCTTCCTATTGATTTTTCTCAATGGATAATAGTTTGAATTTCTTTGGCTCAATTGTTCCACCAAGATGGATAGTTAAAGTCCATATATGTGTATATATATATGTGTATATATATATATGTGTGTGTGTGTGTGTGTGTGTGTGTGTGTGTGTGTATGTATATATGTATATATATGACATTTAGCATATGCATTTATAATGTCTCTTAAAGGAGAGTCATTCAGAATTATATTTCTGATACAATTTTGCTATTGCATCTTTTTAATAATATTCAACTACCAAGACAAAAACATTTTAATTCAGTAATATAAAATGAATTTGAACAACAAATAACAATAATATACATCTCAATAGTTTAAATAGTCAATAAAAATTTAAAGGCAGTCAACAGAAATTTTCAGCATTCCTTATTTTTCCTATTCCTCTTTGCTATATATATTTACATCTTTAAATCATTGCCTTGGATAATGGTGTACTATTTTTTATTCCTCTTGAAGTTTTATATTCAAAACTTCAGATGTGAGTATACAGCATGGAGTAACTGTAGAAACAAAAAAACGTATAAATAGACTGTCCTGTGGGGAGAGTGAGACTTGGGAGGTGAAGAGGAAGATACAGGTGATATAAAGTGGGATGGAAAAAAAGGAGAGTGGGGGCACTTCCAATAAACAGGAAAGAGAGGAAGACAGAAAATACCAAGGTTGTTTGAAAAAGCCTCAAGGACTCATATTTTTTTATTAAATTAAAATTATAAACAGTATGTGAGTATTTGTTTACATGGATATAAGAATGTGTGTGTGTATGTGTGTGTGTGTGTGTGTGTGTGTGTGTGTGTGTGTGTGTGTGT
>OU015748.1:9438400-9459892 GCA_907169655.1 Acomys percivali
TGATCCCAAAAAGAGAATGTAAAATGCAAAACTAAATGAGTTTCTGGGAAGCAAATGGCACATTTTATAGAGTCTAGTATCCCCACCTTCTGTCTGTCCGTCTGTCTGTCTGTCTGTCTGTCTGTCTGTCTGTCTGTCTGTCTGTCTCTCTCTCTCTCTCTCTCTCTCTCTTTCTGTCTCTCTCTCTCTCTCTCTCTCTCTCTCTCTCTCTCTCTCTCTCTCTCTCTCTCCAAAACCAACAAAAGAACAGTGAAGATTTATTAACATAAATGACTGCTGACTTCTTGGGATGGGGAGGTAAAAGGGTTTAACTAATGGAAAGACATTCTTCTAAATTATACATGTCTCCATTTGACTTGATTACTTTTAATTTTGCTTCAACAACAATTACTTCAGAAGTGTGACATAGAGAAAATAACTCTAGGGTAGTATTTTGAAACCTTAATTTTATATATTTATCTGGAAAGTTTTAGAATCATGTCAGATAATTGTCCACAAGGCAAGCTCAACATAGCGCTCTTATTCTACACATAGGATACCAGAGGTATTACCTGATGATGAAGCTGTCAGCTGGGGAAGGAAGTTGATGTTTCTTTAAGACTTGACCTGTGTCTTAGACAGATGGTTGTTAGTTGTCGGTATCACTTGATGAGCAAAACTGTGCTACCTGGTCTAGCAGGTCCTTCTCTTTTATAGCCCTGTTTTAAAAGTTCTGCTTCTTGCAGGAAAGCATAGTATTGCCATCAAGCCAGAGGGAGAGACACAGGATGCTGGTGTTGATGAGTTTGTTCACTAACTATATTTCTCCAGTTTATCTCTGTAGAATTCTGCCCTAGGCCTTCAATGAATACATTTATTCCTGTCAAGTTTTAAAAATTATTTTTCATCATATCCATAGACTCATTTTCAGTTTTGCAACACAGAATAAAAGTCAAGGTTGAGAAATAGTCCTACTTAAAATGACTTCTTAAATTTTACTCAATGATTTCAATACCCTATGAGCATATACAGAGGGAGGTAATCCCTCTGAGGAACAGTCATAGGGGAGGGGAATAAGGGGAAAATGGGAAGGAGGGGAGAATGGGAGGATACAAGGGATGGGATAACCATAGAGATGTAACAGGAACAAATTAATTAAAAAAAAAAGATTGGAAAAATAAAAAATAAAAAAATAAAACTTTAAAAAAAATTTTACTCAATGAAATTTTTTGAAATGTAAGGTTGATGTGAAATCTTATGAACTTACACACACACACACACATGTGAATGTACACACACTTATACACAGGAATACATACAACTCATACATACATTCACACATGTATACACATACACATGAATATACATGCACACACATGATTATGAACATGCATCTTGAAAAGTTCCTGTTGCCTAATTCAATGAATACTAAAACTACAGTGAATATAAGTCCAAAATAGGAAACTATGTTTTCTTTTACAAGTATATTTAAGGAAAATAGCTAAGTTTTTTAAAAAGTACTATTTAAAAATTAAACATTTTTATTTTCTACATATACATTTATATTATTACACATATATACAATCAACTACCTGAAAAACCATGACATAGTCAGGAATTAAATAAATGTTACATTCTAGTATTTTGGCTGTTTGTATTTGGCAGCCTTGAAGAAAGCATCTTTTCTATCTAGGTGCATCTAAATTTCTGAATGTAAATCAATCTCCATCACATCTTGTCATTATCAACTTAAAACATATATCTAGACCTAAAAACATCTTAAGCCCTAATCACCTAAGCTTCATTGAAAAACTAAGCTACCTGGTCTACCTGGTCTTCAACCCCATCAGAAACTTGAGAAGGGATAAATTTGATTAGCTAGTATGCCAGGAGAACAGAGTAGTAGCTTTCCAAATGAGAAGATAACAAAAATAATTTGATACGTGAATAGTCACCCAAAACTCTCTGTAACACTAGAGTATCTTCCTCAGCTTTCTGGCCCAATATCTGACAGACATATTTGTGAGGCAAGAACTATTAAGAACGTGTTTACCCTGTCTTGGCAGATCTTGCTTTATATTTTACCTAATAATTATTTTGTGTGAGACAGAGTGGAAAGTTTTTATTTATAAATGAGTAGATTCCTATAGCCCAATTTGTGTGAAATGACCAGAATTTATAGTCCATAGACTATTAATATTGTATGTTGACAAGCATTTTATTTGCTTGTATTGATACGTATGTACTTGTGTATGTGGACATACACAGATACACTAAAAGATAACTGGTCTTCTATTATATTTATCATTCATACTCCATTTAGTTTTGTTCCTGTAAATATTTGAGGGTTAGTTTTTTATTTTAAAATATCTGTAGTTATTCAAAATTAAGTCTGATTTTGACCACACAAATGAATATAATATCGTGATATTCAGACTAATATGAACATAAATTTGCATATTTCATATATCTGAGTGAAATAGAAAATGATGAATTCAACCTACTTGTTGAAGAAGGGAGTCCCCATTCAACTGAACACAATTAAGGACAGAGTTTCCAGATCCCACAATAGTTTGTGATGCTGATGAAACATGTTATGATATATATAGTTTAGAAAACAAACACTTCATAAAAGACAAAATGCCAAGGTTTCAGGACAGTGAATTTCAAAAGAGTTCTAAGACTTCCTCGTCTGCATCACTTCACACCAATTTCTTCTACACAGGAGCACGAACTAAGCAGGAAGATATTTGTGAGCACTATCGCTAGCCAGCAGCAAAAATTAATACTAAAACACATATAGCCCCCTGTCTAATAATAGAAGGACAAACAAAAGCAGTTGAAATTTTATGTTATTAGTCTAGAATTATGTTACGTCATGTTATTTTTCTAGAGGAAAACCTGACAGGAGAAATATGATGAGTGAAAAAGAAAAAAAGAGCAGTTATAAATTTATCTTCCTCACTTGGTTTGATTCTCTACAGAGAAAACTAAAATAATTGATTAAATACTTTTAAGACTTCATGATATGCAATCAAGTGTAAACCATAATAAAATAATATTTGGAAAGAAATATTCCCTCTAGCCAGGTAAGAAAGTATGCTAACTACAGATATTCATCTAACCCTTTCTTCCTCTAAATCCAGGCCTCCAGTTGCTTCTCTGGGTCTGAAGCAGAGCACTGGCTGCAGCCCCCATTCCAATGCCTTCACATTTTCAGTAGATATCACAGACTTTCCCATCCAAACTTCTCTCCCCCCACTAATTCCTTTATGTCAGCCTCTAACTCCAGAAGACATTTCCTGGTAACCAGAGGCCACTGTGAGTCAGATAGGCTAACTGAATACATTCACCTCTCTCTCTCTTTCCCTCAAAGTCCAGTTGTCCGATCTCATGCCCAACTCTGAGGCAGAGCATCTATTGCAGTGTCCCTTTCTTCTCTGACCACCACCACCAACTAATCTGCATCAGGTAGACATCCTTTAAGTTTCTTTCCTCCCACTCATCCCATTATTCCAGTCTGTAACTACAGTAGGAACTTTCTCAGAAAACACAAGCCACTCTAGCAAAGGGAGCAGAGTGCAAATCTTCACCACTCCCTCTTCTCCTACTAATCCAGTGCCCCCGTGTCACTACCATCTGTGTAGCATCTCTTGTGTCCTCCCCCACCTTTCTGTTCCCATCTCCTGCAGATCACACAGATCTTCTCTTCCAACCTTCCTTCCCACTCATTGAGTTATTTCGGTCCTAACTCCAGGAGACTTTCTCTAGGAACCCACATGCCAAAACTTACAGAGAAGCATGTGTGCTAGCCAAGCAGGTAGGCCTAGCTTCAGAGCTGCATTCTCTGTCATCTCATCAGTATCCAATCCCCAAGTTTCAACACCAGCTCGTTAGAACACTATCTGTCTTGGAACATTGTCACTCTCTGCTTCCGTTTCCAGAGGACTGATAGGGTCCCGTTGGAACACCCTGGTTTTCTCCCTCCTGTGGACTCCCTCAGTACATCCCCCCAGCATATCCCAGTTCATAACTGTCAGCTACCAATACCTAGCAACAGATTTTACTCAGAACTTCCAGTGGCCACACCTATCAGGATCCCAGAAGAATTTTCTACCAGTCAACAAAAATCCACTAAACCCTTAAAATCGAGAGGGAACAAAAACAACAAAAAGAAACGAAACAACCACCCAACTATTCAAGAACAGATATCAGCACCTGAAATTACAATATTCCTAAATACAGATGTCCAGCCACCAGTGGACCTAAATGAATAGAGGTGAGATTCCAGGGTTGTGATCTCTTGTCTGCAAATGAAGGTTCTGCTATTAAGACTGGGTTACACTTAACTGAGTGTCCAAAGGTGTCTGTGGGAACCCCAAACAACCTTGGCTATTCCCAAGACTTTACTGTCCACAAACTGCTGGCAACAGGCTCACTGCTGAAGACAGAACCTACAACTCATGGAACATGAAGTTCGATTCTAGTGTCTTTGGTACAGAAAGATACTCTGAAAACTATCACAAAAAATATGAAAACACCAAGCTCACAACAAACACTTCTTTTCCTACAATTATATCCTGTCTTCAGTATTTGCCAGTGTAATGGTGGCATAAACTTTGGGGGAGTAACCAATAAATATCTCATTTGACGGAAGACTCACTCCTTGAGATATAGCCCATACTTGACACTGCTTAGCGACCAAACACCTGAGACAGGATAGGTAATGAAACTAGGGAACAACCAAGTACTACTGTTCTAGAAAACGGATAAATAAAATTTAAAAATAGTAGCCATAAAAGGTGTTCTAATGACATTCTGCTATACTAAGATTAGTTCCTTGCTTAGCTAATTGTTATAGATGCTTCCTCTCACAGAAGATGGGAACAAATACAGAAACCCACTGCCAGACATCATGAAAGGAGTAAGAAACCTTGCAACACTCAGCCCCAAACAGGATGCCTCTGCCTATGAGAGCTCAGGAGTCCTGTGGAGGAGAAGGTAAAATGATTATAAGAGCAAGAAGGTATTCAGGACACTAAGAAACACAGTTTTCTTAAATTAATGTGATTGCCCAGGTATGAACTCACAGAGCTGGAGGCAATACGCCTTGGACCTGCATGGATCAGCATCAGTTGGGCCCTAGAGGGAAAAGGAGAAGTAGGCAAAGGCCATCATCCTTAACCCAGATGCTCTCTCTACTTGCTAATCACTTGCAAATGAAAACTAGTTTTCTACAAAGAAGTCTTGAAGGGGAAACAAACTATTCTCAAGGGCATTTTGCATGTCAGCAGTAGATGGCCAACAGAAAATGAAGTCTATGGCACTTTTGGAGGCTCCTTGTATCAGAATGTTGTACTCGGTATCAGGATATATATTTTTCCATATAGGTGTGTGTGTTACATGTTATATATACATATGTGTGTAATATATATGTATATACATATATTAAAATCCTTTTTTTACCCTATAGTTCCTTTGCTTATATAATATTGTTTTTAATTCAGTCATTCTATGAGATTCCATGGTGTGGGAGAAAGAGCGAGACTGTTTCTTGTGCCTTCTCTTGTTTTTTCTTTTTCTTCTGTTTGTTTTGTTCAATCCCAATGTATTAGATTTAATTTTATCATAATATAATATTATATCAGTCACATATATCATATCATATCTTATTATATTCCAATAGAAGTCTAGTTGCTGTATAATGAAAGACAGAAAGGGTATATGTGGATGGGAGAAAAACTGGCAGGAGGTGAGAAGAGAAACTATAATCAGAATATATTATACTGGAAAAAAGTGTTTATTTACAATAAAAAGAAAAAGTGAATAGAAGGAGGAAAGTTGTTCCTATGATAATCTGGCATTGAAACCTTTCTTCATCCTCTTCCTTGATCTTCCAGAGACAATGTTATAGAAGCTGTGCTTTACATGTATCTCTTGTGGCTGGGCTTCCCATGTTCAGCTGTTCTCTGTATGTGCCCAGTAATGTTTTTCAGTGGTGGTCTCCATTTGCAGTAATGAGAGGCTTCTTCGATGAAAGATGGTAGCTACATTTATCTGGAGCTAAAAGGATAAAGATAAAATTTAGAATAAAACTATATTGGTTTAGCAAAGTGGCAGAAGCCCTTCTTTTTTAATTTTTCTGTTCTTAGAGGCAGCAAAAATGGACTCATTCAATTGTATTGTATATTTGTGCACATACATACATACACTCATGCACACACTAAAACACAAACACACACACACACAACAATAATAATAATGAAAATAAAGATGGCTATCAATTGGGGAAGATCAAGAATGGAAGTGGTTGAGGAAATGTGATGTTATCCTATTTCAATTAAAATACTTTATAAAAATAGTCAATTTCAATAAAAATGTAATAATGAGAGTGGCTCTTCCTTAATCGCTGCACTAAAAACAACCACAGGTTAAGATATTAAGAAAATGTTTTTCTAGAAAATAACACTTTTCTTCCTATAGAGTATATTCTCATTTCCTAGAATTTTGAATGAAAATTTGATAAAAAACTAGATACAAGTTACAAAATATGGTTTTAGGCAATGATAAATAAAATTTAAATATTTCTAGATTAAAAATTGATCATAAAATATACTTGGGCTATAACTTTGTGTGCTTTTGATATTACATTTCTGTATACTGAACAAAATAAAATGGTTTGCATTAACATTTTATGTGACCACCATGTGAGTTTTATAGCATGAAATGCTTAAAGTTGCTCTTGATTTTCTTTAAAAAATGGTCGTCTTTGGTCAGTAATCAGAAATCTCATCAAATTGAGGTCCAAATTAGACAATGACAAAATTATTTTTGTAGCTATGTATTAGAATTTGGACACATACATTACTACAAATTTACTGGTCATTTGTCCCATCTCTTAGGTGAAGCAGGACTTTGAGGTTTTGCCATATGTATTAGTAATAGATGTGCAGAATGTTTGGGTCTAACACATGGGAAAAGCTATCTGTGCTGATGTGAATTATGTGCTCTTCCACGTCTTCTTATTTACAGTAAGATGGTGGCACCAATAGCTGCACTAGCGACTCCCTGTCCTTACTTGTCTCCTCAACAATCCACCACACAGAACTTTGGAGATATCACTTAAAGTTGTTGAAAATCAATATAAACAAATACACTTGCTCTAGGGGAAAATATGCTAGAGTGATATACTCTAAAATTAATTCAGTTAACCAGCAGTTTGATGGGCTTAAAACAAAAATTAGGGAAATGAAAGACAGAGTAAAAATATTGGCAAAACACAGTAGGGAGCGGCAGCAAAGTGTAACAACTGCTGTGGGGCAGATTGCAGTTATGATTACCAACAGCATTTTGCTCTCCTTTAAATATAACTCCCTAGATCTCGCTCTAAAAGAAGGGGAGTCACAGATGTTTGGTCGTGCAGCTGGTGAGAATGACAGAGACCCTAGCTAGTTATAGACAAACAATTTACAAATTAAAGTAGCCAAGCCAGTAACTCCTGGCTTAAGCTATGAGCATAAATTGTTCAAGGAAAGTGAAGTATAGAATGTTAATAAGTCTTTCCAAAAATAACTACCTTGTACAAATATATATATACACTATACATACAATGATTTGTCCAGGATTCAGAGTAAATAAAAAACTACCACTGCAAGACCATGTTTATTCATTAGAATTCTAAGTGCCATGATTGGATTTATTTTCATTTATAAAATCAGTCTACACTGTTTTAAATAAAATAGAATGAGTGGCCACATGTTCTAAGCAAATGACATTACTTTTAAATGCAGAGAAATGTTTGAAAAAGCAGAACTTAGGCTATTATGAATAAGGCTGCTATGAACATGTTTGCGCATATGTCCTTGTTGTGTGGTGGAGCATTTTCTGGGTATATTCTAAGGAGTAGAATAGTTGGGTCTTTTGGAAGTACTAATGGATAAAAAAATTGTGGTACATTTATACTACGGAATACTACTCAGCTATTTAAAACAAGGAATTTGTGGACAAAAGGATAGGACTAGAGATGATGATAGTGAGTGAGTTAACCCAGAAGCAGAAAGACTCACATGGTACATACTCACATATAATTGGGCACTAGCCCAAAAGGCAAGTCCCACGAAAGTCTTCACTTACTAGGAGAGTGAGATAGATGTGAAGACATCCTACTGAGACTCTAGTTAAGAGAAATATAGGAGATGAGGAAATAGAAGGACCCAGAGGGTCCTAGAAACCTACAAGAAGAACATCATGATGGGTGGATCTGGAACCCGGGGTGTCTCCTCAAACTATTGCACTAACCAAGGACCATACAATAGTAAACATTGAACCCCTACTTTGATCTACCCAATGGACAGGACATTCTCCACAGTTATTTGGAGAGCAGGGACTAACTCTGACATGAACTCTGGTGCTCCATATTTGACCATCTTCCCTTGGTAGGGAGGCCTGGTGGCACTTAAAGAAAGAATAAGCAGGCTACCAAGATGAGACTTGATCGGTCATAGACCTAGGGGAGGAGAATAGGGTGAAAGTGGGAGGGAGGGAGGAATGAGAGGATACAATCATGGGATAGCAATTTAGTTGTAATCTGAATAAATTAATAAAATTAAAATTTAAGAAAAGAAAAGAAAAGAAGAAAAAGCAGAACTTAAAGATTTTTATTAATTAAACTTTAATTTTTCTCTCATGTCTTTGTGTCTGAGTTTGTGCATGTGGGTGATAGGTTCCCATGGGTGCCACAGTAACTGTAAAATCCCCTGCTGCCTGTAGATGCAGGTTGTTGTGAGCTCCCTGACATGCTTTCTGGGAACAGAACTCTAGACCCTTACAAAAACAGCAAAGATTATTAAACACTGAGTCATTTATTTCACCTCTCTTCATAATTTTAGTCACCTTCCTTTCAAGGCAGGGACAAGCAGACGGATGGAATGGAGAAATATTGATTAAACTAACACATATACTTCAGGATGCTTTTTTCATAAAAGTTGTATATGAAAGACCATGTGATCAGTACCACTGACTGTATTTCGCACATGGAATTTTGTCTATGATGGCTATATTAGTCAAAAGCAAACTATCTGTGAGCTTGAGAGCTGTAAGCAGAGACTAAGGCTTTAGGAGTTGACCTGGAAGATCTTGCTGGGTGCTTGGCCTCATCCATTGCATCATGCTCCTGTGCAGCCCAAGAGGTCCGATTGTGTCTTTCTTTCCCTCTCAGTAACCTTTTACTCTTCTAGAACTTGATGCACTCCATGGGGAAAGGGAGATAGATAAACAGGACAAACATCTGACAGGAATCCATAGAGTCAACCTAGTCAACCAAATTTTGAAAAATTCTTTCTCATTTACTATTTTCTCACAGTCTACTTTAATAATAATAAACATATTAAATTAAGAAACTTGATCAATTGTCTAATTTATATATGAAGGTTATCTCAGTTTAGTCCAATAAATAGTTGTTGGCTGATAAATTGTAGATGGAGAGAAGCTTATTCTAATTTCTAATCTACTTGTATGTCAGATGAAGAGTTTTCCATAGTTGCCTCGTATTTGTCAATCTTAACTCTTTCTGATACATAAAACACTGATCTCATTGTTTGGAAGAAAATGTAGTACATAAAAATGAGACCAAGCTTTTGATAAAAAGGAACTGAATAAAGGGTCAAAACTCTACAGGCCAGCACAGAAGTTAGCTTCTACAATATCGGAAATCATCGTCTATCTTACAATATTTTACACTTCCAGCAGAAAAGAAATTTTCAGTCGAACTCATTGTCTAGTATAATTACTACTATTCCACACTAGTGGGCAGTCCAGACTACAAAGCTTCCTACATAAAGGCAGAGAAAAGATCTTCTCTATTTCTCTGGAAAAGAAGTGAATACAAAAAGTAAATATTTATGTAATGATCAATTATTTACTTCCTAAACATAATGTGTTCCACATCTGTCCTTGCAGAACTTACATTCATTCTGCAAGAGGAACAAGACAGTAACAACGTGGATGTAATCTGAGCAGTGTGCAAAGGTGAAAGAGTAGAGGAACCAACCATATATAGAGGAAGGCAAGAAAGGTTATGGGTGCTGTTACTAACAGAGGGATGGGACAGTCTTCACTGGGAGAATGTGGGAAGAGTAAGTTTGAAGATGTGGGAGACTGCCATAAATTTCCTGGCAAAGAGAAATATCTGACACCTGTAAGAAACAGAACTTTTCCCAAAGTATCGAGGTATGTTTGTATTTCATCTGTTTCTGAAAGATCTTTTGCATATTTATTTGTTTGGGTTGTTCGGTTTTATTTCAGGATGGGTGTAACAGATTACCCATGGGTTATTTTAACTTTTCTGATGGTGGGAATCTGAATACTATCTTTTGACACTGGAGATCTCTTTTTTATAACAGAGCACTCCTTTCATCTGAAAAAAAAAAAGGAGAAAATAGAGTTGAGGTGTAATAGAGCTTAAAATCAACTTTACAAAATTGAATTTCTTTGGAATTGAGAAGACATCTCACTTTTTCTATAGCCTTCAGGTAAACACTTCCAAAGAGCTATTTCAATAATCATTTAAGCACACAAGGACAGCTGTTCAGGTGGTCTCAGAAAGGATGAAAAATTGTCAATGTCATCCGCTGGAACAGATACTAAATTGCCTTGGCCAAAAGAAGTTTCTTATATGTCTAGAAGGCATTTATCTTCCCACTTGAGGTGTTGAGAAAACAATAGCCTAAACTTCCAATGATGGGAAATACATCAATGAAAACGCAGCATTGCTTTAATCCTTTATTATATCCTCTGTTTCTGGTGGCCTAAACTTCCTGTGACAGGTGATACATCAATAAAAATGCATTCTTGCTTTGATCTTTTCCTAGATCCTCTGTCACTAGGTTTCATACTTAACACTGGTATATGTCAAGGATTTCATCACTTTATTTTATTTTTTTCTTTTCTTGTTGATGTCTATTTATTTTAAAGACTGTCTTTCATAGCCTAGGCGAGGCTAGTGCTCTGTAGGTGAAGATAGTGACCTTGAGCTTCTGACACTCTTGCCTTCATCTCTTGGGTTCTAGGATAGCAAATACAAGCCTTCACACTTGGTTTATGCAGTTCTAGAGTTTGGACCTAGAGTTTTGAACTTGGTAGACAAGTCCACTGCCATCTGAGCCACATCACTAGTTTTGATATATTATTGAGGTTCATTCTGGTTTTATCTATATGTGTATCTGTCTATTTGTGTCTGTGAATTTGGTTCTACTTAAGGCAACCACAGGATTGGGCCAAGGTTATAGTACCAGGTATTGGGTGCATATAATGGAGCAGGTTTGAAACAAGATCAGAATGCAGTTGGTTACTTCCTTAACATTCTTGTCACTATTGTACCACAGTGAATATGTTGGTAGGCCAATATTGTGACTCCCAAACACTGACACTTGGGTAAGACTGCTGCGTAGAGTCAGTCTTCCAGCACTATAAGTCAGTATGGATGAAGTTTCCAGGTGGAATTGTTTCATGTCCTATGAATCAGGTATGCAGTATCATCAGCAGTAGAATCTTCATAAAATTACAGTGGGTAACCAAGAGCAAGGACAATATCCTGTAGTGGTTGATGGAATGTATACCTGTACAGGGTAGTACTGGCCAAACAGACAACTGAAAAAACAATAACATTTATCTAGCACTGGGTATCTTATGGTTTCTGAGGGTGTCTAAGTTCTTATCTTATTACAGGGTAACTACAATTAAACCTCATTTATAGTAGTAGTTTCCAAGTGGTATTTTCAAGTATCTTTGCTCTCAGTTATCCTTTTTTTTAAATTTTATTTTAATAATTTATTCTTATTACATCTCAATGTTTATCCCATCCCTTGTATCCTCCCATTCCTCCCTCCGTCCCATTTTCACCTTACTCCCCTCCCCTATGACTGTGACTGAGGGGGGCTTCCTCCCCCTTTATATGCTCATAGGGTATCAAGTCTCTTCTTGGTAGTCCTCTTGGGACTTTAGATGAGAGAAGCATGGGAGAATAGCAAAGTAGAAGGATCCACAGGGTCCTAGAAACCTACAAGTAGAACATTATGATAGGCAGATTTGGGCCCAGGGGTCACGCTCAAACTATGGCACCAGCCAAGGACAATACAGGCTATAAACTTCAAACCTCTACCCAGGTCTAGCCAATGGACAGAACATTCTCCACAGTTGAGTGGAGAGTGGGATATGACTTTCACACGAACTCTGGTACCTCAGTTATCCTTCTTTATACTCCCTCTTGTATCCTGCCCTACCAGTTTCCACCCCATGCCATTATTCCGACTTACCTATTCTTACCACCTCCGTTCTATCCCCCTTTCCTAGCCATCACCTCTAGGACTCCTTCCTGGTTTCCTGCATTCTATGGGTACATATCTAAATATACACATCTAAAGATTCTAAGATAGTATACATACATATGAGAAGAAAATGTGACAGCATTTCTTTCTGTGTCTAGGTTGTCTGACTCAGAATAGTTGTCTCCAACTAGATCCATGTTCCTGTAAATTGATTAGTAGTGTTTTCTTCATTTCTTAACAATATTCTATTCTGTATATGAACTGTAGTTTTATTATTCATTTATAGATCTAGACTGTTTCTATTATGAATAGAACAATAATGAACGTGGATGAACATGTATTTGAAAAGTAAGATAAAGTGTCCTTTCAAGTATGACCAGAAATGGAAGAGTTGAGTAATGTGATAATTGCACTTTTAGGTTTTCGGTACCTCTGTACAGAATGAGAAAAAATATCTTCACAAGTTATATATATGATAATGGTTGGTTTCCATAATGCATAAAGTACTCAAAAAATTAACATCATAAAAGCTAATGGCCCAGTTAAAAATTGTGGGTATGGAACTAAAAAGAGAGTTCTCAAATTAATAAATACAAATGAATAATTTTTTTTATTCAACATCCTTCATTATAATGAGAATATGAATTAAAACTGGTTTTCCAATTCATCTTGTCTGTGTCAGAATGAGTAATGTCTAAAAGTAAATGATAGCATGTAGTTGTGTGGATTTGTGTGGATCTTTTAATGCATAATGACATATGGAAAATAAATTTTAGTTTACATGAAAATGTTTATTTTTTCTAAGACTATTGGTTTTAAAAGTATGGAAAGACCATACTTTTAATTATCATAATCATGCATACTTTATACACTATAAATGTAGTTTTTTATATTTAAACATTGGTGTTGGGAATATATAAAAATACAATATCACATATGCCTTCAAAAAGTCTATTGTGATGGAAGAGTTAGGATATTAAAAAGTTATAAAATTTGAGGTGTAACTTTTTGAAATGGGATAGATTCATCTATATATCAAAAACTGATAAAATTGCAAATATCTCAGTAAACATTCCTGTAAAGAAAAAATAACATTCCAATTATATACATATGTGTGAATTAAATACAATGGGAAAACTCATAGTATAAATTCATTAAATTAATTAAACTGTTTATATCATTCTTGTAAAGGTATTTACTGGGATTGAAAGATAGATCAATGGTTAATATTTCCATAAGGAGATGTGGGCAGGGCCTACAATCAGGATGTAAAGTGAATAAATTTAAAAAAGAATAAATACAAGCATTAGTGATTAATTTAAACATAGAGCTTAAACAATCCCACTGCCCAACTGTGCAACAGTGTGTTACTATGTATTCTACTTGGAATATATTAAAATTAATAAATAAACTTTTATTTTTATTAAAAATATACTTGCAGTGGTGACATACAACACAAAAATTTTTGTCCCAGCACCTCCATCACTGAAGAAGACATTCTTGAGGGTTGCCCTGTGATTTTCACACATGAACTATTACATGCACATGCTTACAAATTCACATTAAAATACATACAACCACATATAAAAAGTAGCAATGTAGAAGGATCCAGTAGGTCCTAGAAACCTACAAGTAGAACATTATGATAGGCAGATTTGGGTCAAGGGGTCCCGCTCAAACTAAGGCACTAGCCAAGGACAATACAGGCGGTAAACTTTAAACCCCAACCCAGATCTAGCCAATGGACAGGACAGTCTCCACACTTGAGTGGAGAGTGGGATACGACTTTCTCATGTACTCTGGTGCCTCACATTTGACTATGTCCCCTGGAGGGGGAGACCTGGTGGCATTCAGAGGAATGACAGCAGGTTACCGAGAAGAGACTTGATACCCTATGAGCATATATACAGGGGGAGGTAATTCTTCTCAGGAACAGTCATAGGGGAGGGGAATAAGGGGAAAATGGGAGGGAGGGGAGAATGGGAGGATACAAGGGATGGGATAACCATAGAGATGTAACAAGAATAAATTAATAAAATAAATTTTAAAAAAGTATAGTTACTTGTTCATATATTCAAATACTTAAAATACATCAATATTCATTAATGTGCTCAATAATTAATCAAAAACATTATTTCAGAAATATATCTCGAATACATATATATATATATAAATATATATGTATCTTCATTCATATTAGTTAACTTGAAGGTTTTCATTTAGTTGAAGAATGAAATATAGTAATATCTACCCCTATTTTTTCTTCAAAATGACCCATAACCATTATCAAACCTTTTACCAATTTTTTCTTTTTTTTCAAAAGTCTGACCAAATCCAATTACTATTACCCATATGTCCATATTTGACACATACTTAGAAGATAAATTGACGGTATGATCAGTTAGCACAATAACAGTACCAGTTTCTTCACTGTGGACCATGACCTCAATTCATGGGCTTTTATCCAGGATTACAGTACCAGGCTTAAGAGACTTTCCTGTGGAGCAGGCTTCAAATCCTATCAGCAGGCCATTAGTCATCCCATCGCGGTCTTGGCACTGTTATACCTGTAGGTGCAGCATGCATGCCAGGTTGGTATTGAAGTATTCAGGGTCTAACGCTTTGTAAAAGCATTGAGTGTTTTCTCTCCCAGCAGCCTGAAAAACACCTTAAGGTACTGTGAATGCTAGCCAGGAGGGAGGAAATCTCTTTTTCAGTGTTCTGAAGAAAAAGTGTGGACCGTCTTCATCAGTAGAGTCTTACTATGAAACTATGATAACTAAGCAAGAACAATGGTAACATCCTGTGTTGTTTTGGAGACATATGTAGCCTCAGTCACCAGTGCCTTATTTTATATTGTGATTTTCTTTGGGTAAGGCACATTTTCTGGGAACAGCAAACAGCATGTCGACCTCTGCAAGCTAATTGCATTCAAACTTCACTAAAAATTGTGTTTTGAAATTAACTTCCTAATTAGTGTGTTGTCATAAAGCTTTCTTTCTGGGTTTTTGTTTGTTTGTTTGTTTTGGTCTTTGGTTTTCCAAGACAAGGTTTATTTGTGTAGCCTTGCCTTTCCTGGACTCACTTTGTAGAAGAGGATGGACTTGAATTCACAGATATCCACCTGCCTTTGCCTCCTTGAGTTCTAGGATTACTGGCATGGGTCACCATTCAAGGCCAAGGTTTACAAATTTTAATTACAAACATCTGCTATACTTTGTGGCCACCTAAAAATGATTGTACTTACATTTTATTTCTCCTATGGTTTTGCATCCCAATAAACTCTAGTTTTACCAATAGTGTGGCTGGCCCTTGTTCCTATGGTCACTGGCCATAGCAACAGACTGAATATTCTGAATGACCTCCAGGATCCACTTCAGCAAGATAGCTCAACTTTATTCTGGGGTAACAAAAGCTATATAGTCCTTAGGGGATGGGTAGGGCATCACAGGATAGGTGTATATAATTGATTGAGGCTAGGGATTCTAGGGGGAATGGGAGGATACAAGGGATGGGATAACCATAGAGATGTAACAAGAATAAATTAATTTAAAAAAAAAAAAGAATGCTTTATTTGTATTTGACAGCACACTCCTGTCATATGAAGGAGAACACAGTACTTAATTGTCCAATAGGCCCAGGGAGGGGAGTGCTACCAAAGACCTAGGGATGGTTAGAAGCATCTATCTCTACAGATACTCTCCAGATGAGGTCACTGAGGCGCTGCTGGAGAGAGGGAGTCCTCTATCTAGTGCTGAGGTCAGAAAGGCTTTCTGGACATGGAAGACTGTGACATTAAACAGTAGAAGCCTCCAACACAACAGTTTTATTTTCTGTTTGTTTTGTTTTATCAAATAAGGACTGATTACTGATATATTGGTAAGAGAGAGAATGTGCAGTTAAGGGGTGTTACTCTATTATACCCTTGGCAAGCTTTAACTTATTTTTATCTTCATTTTGTATATTGCTTCATTTTCATGCTTACAAAAACAGGACCTGCATGTGTAATCATTATGCCTATGTCACAGTGAGGAAGACAGAATAAAGATGAACGGCTATATTCAAAAGGCACAAATTAATTCTAACAGAACTGCCAGCTCTAATAAGCTGTAAGCAAGAGATGAATCATATTTTATTGTAAGAAATTATGTAAATGCACATTTTTTCTCCATATATATACTAGGATAAAATTAAGGGCTGGGTGGATTGTGAACAAAATTTGAAAAGTTAAAAAAAGATAAAATGGTAAGTGAACCATTACATATTATCTGTCATCAGAAATAAGCCTAAAAATTAGAAGCAAATTTTAAATAAATAATTCATATCAGAGGTTAAATTACTTATAATTCAGTTACTGGAAAGTGGAGCATATCAAAACTTCTGATAGTTTTAATGATTGCATCTAAATAAAACAGAAAAAATTAAATATACTCATTTACCATATAGATTTTAAATGTTCACATGTGAATAAAAAATGGAGATTAAATATGGGTTTTTCACAGCTAAGAAGGGAGAGCGATAGAATCCCACAGGGATTAGTGCAAAAGTTATTTTCATCTTATATAGAATATTTAAAATTACAATACCAGTAGCAGATAAGATATGACATTCAAGCCCACTATTTCTAAAAACTGGATTTTTTTGTATTTTTATTTAATTAACTTATTCAGATTACATCTCAATTGTTATCCCATGCCTTGTTTCTACCCATTCCTCCCCCTCTCCCTCCTGCTTTCACCCTATTTCCCTCCCCTATGTCAGTGACCAAGGGGGACCTCCTCCCCCACTATATGATCATAGGCTATCAAGTCTCATCTTGGTAGCTTGTCTATTTTTAAAAAAGCTTTAGTTTCATAGCAAAGTTGTGAATAAATTTCAATGATTTTTTAATGTTCTTCCTCCCTTCACATCAGAGCTTTTCCTCTAGCAACAGCATTGTCTATCAGATCAGTACATGTACTACATGAAGTAAGCTAACAGACACATCATACCTACCATAGCATACCCAGGGTGGCCTCTTTCCTCTGTTTTGCTCACGCACTCTGCCAAAGAAAGCATAGATGATCTGACAGGAACCTATGGCAAAGAAACTCTCCATGGGTAAACATAAACGGTCAATACTGTACTAGTCTCTCCAGTATGGTATTCCTTGGTCCCTGATCCTAAGTGTGACAATGTATATATAGAATAGCATAAACCTGAATGTTTGTCTGAAAATCAATTTGCAAACACCAAGTCCTCAAAACATCTTAAGTGCCATGGAAGAATGTTCACTATGCACATATTGTCCATAGCAAGAACTTAAAAAGAGTTTAATTTAGGCAGCAAAGTATGCATTACCCTAAACAATAAACTTATTCGTACACAATTACTTCTTAATAATCTAATTAGCCATCGATTTTTTTTCTGTTACTCATTTACCAACACTGGGCCTCCAAACTCTTTGTAAAGTATCTGTGTGCTTACTTTTAATGTAGAAAATGCTACAGAATTGTTTAAGTTGAAAAGCAAGTCTCCAAAGCATGGCTTTCTGTCTCCCAACCTAGCTGTTCTGACACTTCTAGTACAAATAATACTAAAAGAACTTAAAACACACCCAGTCCTGGAAAATGCCACAAGATAAACACTTCTACTTTAACATAGGTCTTTAAAGGCATAAGGAAATGCTATCAGGCCCTGTGCTCGCCACTGCAGTCTCTATGAGCCCATATAAGCAGGCGTAAGGAAATGCGATCAGGCCCTGTGCTCGCCACTGCAGTCTCTATGAGCCCATATAAGCCATGTCCTCCTGTTGTCCTCCATTATCTCTGACTCTCACAATCATCTCCTCATGTCTTTCTCTGAGGAGAAAGACCCAATGGAGACCTCCTATGTTGCAGGCTTGACTGGCCTTCATGGGTGATGTGCTTGTGGAAGATACTAGCTGGCATAGGCCATAGGGGATGCTCTGTGGGATTCACTTTAGACAGGTTTGAGAGGAGACCATAGCTGATGTGTATTATATTTCAACATTGGTGTTGGGAACATATAAAATATGTTATCACATATGCCTTATATCTTTCTTCATCATATTTCATGACATGATAGGTTAAAAACATAGTATCCATTGTCTTACATGTCATCTGTCAGTGCTGTGCCTACTAAACAGGACGTATGAACACAAATGATCTTTATATCTCTGGGTAAAATCCTGGATTTTAAAATCTGTTTTATGTATCCTACAGTGATTACTTTGACCTTGGAGTAGACAAAATGTATTACAGACTCTTTCATGATGACACAGCAAACATGCTGTGAAGAAGAAAGAGGAAACCCCAACTGAGGAACTATCTCCACCATAACGGCCCATGTCCATCTCCTTGTGATATTATCGAGATCTCAAATTGATGGAAAAGGATCCCGCACAAGGTGGGCCGTATCATCCCTAGGCAGGTAGGCATAGGTTATGGAAGAAAAGTAACTGAACATCTGCCAGAAAGCAAGCCAGTAATCATTCCCCCATGATTTCTGCCTCAAGCTCCTATGTAACTTCCTGATTTGGTTTCACTTGATGATGAAGAGTAACCACTAAATCAAATCAGTTCCTGACTAAGTTGTTTTGGACGATAGTGTTTATCATAGCAACAGAAGCGACATAGAACTAGGACACACCTCTTCTCTCAACCAGTTTTTCACCTTGATTTGGTATCGGCAGTGGATGACTGTCATACTTTAGTAAGCTTCTCATTTTCTTCCATGAGCACTACAATACAAATCAAAGGTTGTTGTCCTTGCTGGCCATGGTGATATTATATTAGCTGAGCTAATATAATATGATCTCTCCAATTCTCAAACTTGCTGAACATTTTCAAATGATTCAAACACGGATCAACTCTAGACTCATGAGGACTTTGTACACATGTAGACAGTAGAACAGTCAACTTACTCCCAGTGACATTCATTTCTTATCTGTTAATTTTAATGCAGGTATTTCCAGTACTAAGAGAATTTCCATGTTCACCTGTCAAAACTTTGTGTTCCAGAATTTTTAGTTATATTTTTGATAGTATAATACAGTTGAAATATTTACCCCTTCCATTTCTTCCCTTCAATTGTCACATATATTCGTCCTTGCTCTCTTTCAAATACATGGCGTTTTGCATTAATTTTATTATATATGTTATGTGTATACACATACATATATGTGCACATACTCATACAGAATGGTATACATTTATACAACCTGCTCAGTCTCTTTAACAGACTTGTAGGTATATGTTTTCAGGAATGATCATTTTTCTCCTCTCAAGGACTATGTCTCTTGGTGTCAAATTCCTTAGGTTGTAGGTTTCAGACCTGTGAGCATTCCTTCATGTTCATTACCACGTTGGTTAATGTAGTCTTCATTCAAAGTTTCCTATCTGGAACACATGCCTACCTCTGTTGATTAGTTCATGTCAGTTTTCCCTTCAGGAGTATCCATACTATTTTTCTATCCCTGCTTTTCTTAACCATATTTTGGGTACACTCTGGTTAAATCATATTTATCTTAATTTTTGGAAATGATAATAAATTGTCCTTCTCTAAAGTGCATAGGGAAAGATTATTTTTTCTAGTTTCCCCTTGAATCATACCAAGTTCAAAGCACAGTACAGAAGTACTCAGCACCAATACCAACATTTAGGGTTTTGAAATTTCCTGTAACTTTTATAGTGATGTTTCTAGAAAATAATATTGGTTTATTTAACAGTTTTTATATCAACATGATAGTATCACAGTTTCTGAGTTTTCCCCTTAAATTTGTAAGTATAATTACAAAGAAATGATTGTAGGGCCCATGACACATATAAAAACGAAATTGGGACAGCATAGTTTCATTTTGTCACATATGTAGAAAAAAGGTAAGGTGAACATTGTTTTCTACATTTACATTTTAATCCATGTATATATCATATATGTTAAGATAAATCTCATTATATATGACTAGAAAGTTTGTATTAGTGTTTTTCTCTTGTTTTGATTTCTAACTCTGTCCATATTTTTGTATAATTTTATTTTATCGCTTCCTTATACTTTATTAAGTAACTTATATCTCTAGGAAACTATTTTATTATTATAGGTTGTAACTCTAATTTATTAACTACTTTTATTAACTGATTTGTCTAATACTAATATTGACCTATAAATGAATTAGGGGGTAGACCATAAACTTTTTCCTTAGTTCTTCAATACTAGTCCATTCTACATTAAAGAATATTTACATAATGGGCATTATTTCATAAAGAGGACATGACCTTAGACAGCATTTTTTAAAACCACTGATAATTTTTTTGTGAATGTAATAACATGTTACATATTGAATACAAAATTATTACTTTAAAGAGGGCCACCTTTTATAAATCAGGATATACCCATAACAAACGATAGATCACATTGTTTTGCTCCCTCTATAGTCATACACCACTCTGTTTTGTACTTTCATATAGTTAGAGTGACCAAGACTAGGATGGACATCATTGCCTGAAGAAAGCTCAAGACTAAAACTAGTTAACGTTCTGAAGTACATATGGCATTCCATGTGAAAAGAAGTTCTCTACTAAAATGTCAAAAATAACTTCATGTTAAACACAGCGAGGCTGTTTCAAAAGATCAGGAAAGGATTAAGTTTCAGATTTCTAAATTTGAAATGCAAATGTTAACAATTTATGTTAAAATCAATAGTCTCAGAATATGACTCCACAGGCATGCTGTACAAGCATGAGTGAAGACCAGATGCCTAGTACTCATATAAAAATCCAGGCACTGCCGTGACAGCACAGGCTCATCCCTAGAGTTTGCTTGTCAGCTAGTGTAGCCAAGTGGGGAGCTACAGGTTTAGTGAAAGACGGTGTCTCAAAAGTCACAGTCTAAGACACTGTTCATCCCTAAATGAGATATCTCTGTCATACTCCTTCAACAAGAGGTTCAAGGGTCATCACGGAAGACAATCCAGAAAACTTCAAGAGTAGGGGTAGTAAAATACCCCGTATGCCAGACATGATACGGCCTGTGCACACAGGAACTCACATGCAAATTCCGACATAGATTGGGGAGGGACCTTAAAATCCTACCCTTAGTTAAGGATCTACGAGCAATTGATGGCTGCTTGAAGAGTATATTGTGTTTGTGTGTGTGTGTGTGTGTGTGTGTGTGTGTGTGTGTGTGTGTGTGT
>OU015748.1:9464011-9492572 GCA_907169655.1 Acomys percivali
AGAGAGAGAGAGAGAGAGAGAGAGAGAGAGAGAGAGAGAGAGAGAGACGAACAGACGGACAGACAGAAGGTGGGGATACTAGACTCTATAAAATGTGCCATTTGCTTTCCAGAAACTCATTTAGTTTTGCATTTTACATTCTCTTTTTGGGATCAAAATAATAGTTACTGGACTTGTCTTCACACATTGGCATCTCTCCATTATCTATTTGGATACAACAGTGGGTTGGGCTTAGCTGATTTGAAGGCGAGATTATGATTATGGCTCCTGATTATATAGCACAGTACAGCTGTGGTTAGGAAGGAATGCCAGCATAATCTTTCTATCATGACCATCTCAATTGGAAGGGAACCGTGCATAGATGATGACTAGAGAAACCTACTATCATTCATTGTTGAGTATAAACTTTATGAATCTAGGATACACATGATAAAGAGTTGTATTTGGCCTTTCTTCTCACTAACCTCATTTACATACCTACACTGGAATCCCGAAATCTTTTTATTCTTTGGACTTTTTCATTCTCCATTCTTTCATGTCCTTAGATTCTATACAAAATCTTTACTTCGTCTTGCTTATTGCTAGCTAGTTGCAATCAATGGCCAAGATTGGGCTCTTATTCCAGATAGGACATCTTTATTAGATGAACTGCCATTGGTTAGCTGGATAGTGTGACTAGGATAACTTTAAGACAGTAATCTACTGGCACCATTAGCTTGCCAGAAAAATAAAAATGATGAGTTTTAATCCTACATACTCCTACTTAAGAAAAAACTCAGGAGGCGTTCCTCAGATTTTTTTTTTTTTTTTGACCAGTACTTCAGGTGTTTGATTTATATTCGGGGCTCAGAACCACTGCTTAAGACAATGATAAAATAGGAAAGATTTTGCCTAGTAACAAGGTTTTGTATATAATGCTGTCTTTAAAGCATTTTTAATATTTGAGGGATTATATTACAAGCAAAGATGTGGTAGGTGGTTTTAAGATAGAAGATATATAAGATGTTTATGAATGAGAAATTTAAAAAGAAAATGACATTATCCAACTTTCAGCCATAGCCAGTAAGCCTATCTCTTACCAAATTTTCTTCCTTATGTTATAAAGCAGCTGGTATATAAACTGTTTTAATCCGGAAATATATATTTGTTTCTAGTAGAGGTAAAGTATTTCCTTACATTTCAAAAAGCTGAAAAGATGTTATTTGTTAAAATTGCCAGTAGCAATTAAGTTATTCCTATTGCTTGTGATTTAGTTCAGGCATTCTTACAACATGGCTAGGACTATATTTCACACCAATTCAACTTTATCTAATACTCAGTATATCTGAGTTTATTTTCTTGCATATTTATGTTATTTAAAGTTCTGAAATATTATAGTTAAGTAATTTAAAGGAGGTAACACCCAAATATATACATATAAATTTTGGAAAATTTATTTACTGTCAAGATTCTAGGGGTGAATTACTTTTACTAGATTACAGTGATAAATTAGAACACAGAGATTACAGATATTTCTTCAATTCTACCATCAGGAAAACAAAGAAATGGTATGATATAATGTTTTAAATGTGTACTTCGGCCTTATTTCAGTGAAAGGATTTCTGTTTGAAGAATAATTGAACAGGAATGGATACAACACCATAGGGCAGGCAGCAAAGACACAGAGCTTTGACAAATATTAGTTTGGAATTATTTCTAGAACTGTTTCGCTTTTTCAAGAACAAAAAAAGAAGAGGAAGAGGAGGAAGAGAAAGAGCAGGAGGAGAAAAACATTTAAGATATTAAACATTTTGTAAAACATAGATTAAAATATATTCATCAGAATCAAAATTATATCTGTTAATTAGGAATTAAATTCTAATGACAAGAATTTACTGCATGTAATAAGCCAGTGTATCTGATAGAACTGTATAGATTTATTTTGTCTCTCCTTTACCAAAAGCTGAATAAACAGGATTGTGGGCCCAGCAGAAGCCACGTTATCCTGGGTGGACTTGGCATCCACACATTCATTAGTGTTCTAGACATGCAACAGACAGGAGTTCCTGTCGGCCTACCCTCATCAAGTCGTCTAAGGATGGGTCAAGGAAGAAAATTCTTTTCAATGGAGATCTTCACAGTCTCTAATTTTTGGATAATACCTGATTTATAAGAAACATATTTTAGTAGATCTTCTAACACTAAAGATTATTTACAAAGCATAGGAATAGCTCAATCCAGTTTTACAATGTTGTGCATCTATGTGTTGCTTCTTTTCAGTTACAAATGCAACTCCAGAACTAAGAAAACACATGTAAGTAGAACCGAATATTATTCGCTGATTATTTTTCTACACTTTAAGTAATATGAGGGCTGAGGAGATGGTCCAGGTGTTATAGTACTTGCTCCACAAGCATAAAGACCTGGCTTCTTTTTCTCAGAAATCACATGAAGCTGGATGACGGTAGCTGCGAGAGTAACCATGCCACTCTTAGGATAAGATGAAAAGATGGAGGGAGGAGAATGTCTGGAAGCCATTGGGCCCATTAACCAGGTTTACACAGCAGTGAATAAGTGATTCTATGTATGAAAGAAGACCAACACTAGAGACGAGGGAGAGAGAGAGAGAGAGAGAGAGAGAGAGAGAGAGAGAGAGAGAGAGAGAGAGAGAGAGAGAGAGAGAAGAGGAGAGGAGAGGAGAGGAGAGGAGAGGAGAGGAGAGGAGAGGAGAGGAGAGGCAGAGGGAGAGACAGAGACAGAAAGGGTAGTGCTTTTAAATAAATAGCATTTTAACTAAAATTCCTACATGGAATATACATGATATATAATAACACTCCTGCCTGGCAAATCAGTTCTGAAGTTTATGGGAAAAAATTTCTGTCAAAGGTAATCTTGTTTAATTCTTAAAAGGAACAGACAGGTTTGTTAAACATGAAAGAATACAGAGAGCTCTGTACATTTGATTGGTCTTATTAAAGAACGAACTCCTATATTGGTTCATTGTTTGTATTCTTTTCTTTGCTTCCATTTTATTAATTTCTGCCCCTATTTTTGATATATTTGTCTTCAGCTGGATTTGAGTTTGTTTTCTTCTTATTTTTCTAAATGTGTTAAGTTATTTCCCTCATAGGATTATTCCTATTGTGACCCAGAGTTTTTCTTGTGTTGTGCTTAATTTTCATTAAATTCCAGGATTTAAAATTTTTTTCTTTTTTGACCCATTCATCATTGAATAATGTGTTGTTTGATCTCAGTGAGTTTGTTTATGAGTCAGAATAATTTAATAGTCATCACAATATATTGCATATTTTTATTTCAATTATGAAATGAATTAAATTTCTATCAAAGAAGATCTGAATTTAATTAAAAAAGGTGAAGCTGTATCATTACATATCTTAAAATTAATTTAATAAGCCTTATTATAACTTAAGTAATGACAGGCTGAATATTAAAACGTTTTAGGGAAATATTAGAAAATTCTCAAATCAAGCATAACATTGTCATTGTAATACAAGAAAAGCTCCTAAAATGCTCCATATATTTCATTCTGTTTAGTAAATCAGATAATCAGAATTGATTGAAATGAAATCTATTGACAGAAAATTATTTTAGGAGTGAACAGCTGTTGAAATCAGCTGTCACAATATAAATAAAACAAGTGAAACCATAATTGCAGAATATTTGGAATTTTGCAACTTAATTGTGCCATCTGGAAATAGACTAATAAGAGAATGGAGATTTGGAGAAAAGAAAATAAAAAATAAATTTTAATACAATAAGACATATGTGTTTTCTGTGACCCACATCGCCTTAGCCACTGCCTACAGGAGCATTGCACCATGTCTATATTCTATCAACTACTCAGCCTACATTAGTCTTAATCTTTTCTTACACTCACAGTCAATGATTTGCTAATATGTATTTTTCATGAACACACTAGTTTCTATTTTATAACCTATGCTCATCATCTAGACATAAACTCCCTGAAATAGAATATGCACAAAATTTTAACTATGAACATCACAATGCTAATTTTTGTGCAAATGTTTTTTCCAGAACAAAGAGAGAGAATATGAAGGGGATAGAAGTACTGAAGAGTGGGAAACAGAGACAGAGAAAAAAAGAGAGTGCAGCTACACGGTCCTTTGTACTATTTTTCAATCTGCTTCTGTTTAGGCTTGAGAGCTAGAGAGGAACATGCTGAAATATGAAGATGAAATTACTACCATATTAATCCCATGAACAACAAAAAAAGAGGGATATGCATTCAAAGTATTATTATTCTCACCATGTATGTATTTATTCATATCTTCAGGTTCAATCACCTCACCTAGAACAACCATGCTACAGATCACAAAATCCGCTGTGCCTATTGTACTCCTTGAGTTCTCTGAAGTAAATAAAATTGGGTAGTGTTACACGAGATATAACAGGGTAAACTTTTTTTCTGATAGGAACTGATAGTAGTCCAGGAAACCATAGCCATGATCCATTTTTGGGCAGCTGTTATATTGTTCTAAACCTCTAGGACAAGTGGCTTCCATGTGCTCCTTTCTTCTGTCCAGAAGAATGACAGACCTATTTGAATGGAGCTCAGTGGTGAATATCATAAACTGTGAGCTTTCTATCAGAAAGCCTTCTGCTATCGTCATCATGTCATTCAAGGCTCCCGGAAACAGCCTTAAACAACCATTATCAATGGTCATCTAAGAATTCCAGGATGTCATGTCTCCTTCTGGGAGCAGAAACAAATCTCAGTTCCAATGTTAGAGACCAATTATTAAACACTGCTTTTCCTGTTCTTTGTTCTATAGGATGCTGACAGTGGGAGGTGGCATGCGTTGCCCGAATGCCCTTCAGACCTGTTGTTTTAAGAAATCACTTACCATAGCAGCAATGTGGATCAAAGCAGTGTTTCAGAGAACAACACTTTTTCCTTTTATAGTATCACAGTTATTTTAAGGACTTGGCAGGAGGATTTTTGAAGGAAAAGAATTTTTACCACCTAGTTTTATAGGTACAGTGGCTACTTGAGAGTTTAATCTGATTCTGTATGAATTGCCGTGAAATCATCTATCCAAATAAAGATAATTCCAGACAAATAGAGCTCATAGGGAGCACTGCAGAGATCATAATGAAAACTAACACTGTCATGGCTGTATTTTGAAGAGTGAATGTGCATTTAAGATTCCTAGTTTACAATCAATAAAATGCTTTTAACTTAGAAGACATTAGACTATTAACCCTACAGTCAAAAGTATAAAGTATTTGTTCCTCAAAGATAGAATTTAAAAATGAGATTTGGTTCAGAATCTATTTATTTTCTCTTCAGATGGTTCATATAATATTATGTATTATATTATACTTTTAAGAATATAACATGGACAGTAAACTATTTCAGAAAATTTGTATTAAATTAGAACATATTGATAACTTGGATGTTTATATAAATTTTGTTACAGGCAATCTCCACATAGCCAAAGCAAAAAAATGAATGCGTGCATTTTGAATAAAGCAATCTTTTCAAAGGATGGCCAAAACAATATAATTGTGAAGTAACTAATTAACACCTGCTTTCCAAATAGAAGCACTGAGTTTTTCCGGCCTAGATTCTTTTGCACTTTGAATTTGAATGTATAAATGCACAATATATTATTATAGCTGGCAAATCTCAATCAATCATCCAGCTGTTATAGTTATATTGTCCAGGTAGCTACTTTCTCTGATGTCCCATTTATTTTAAAGGCTATGTTAACAGATATAAATATGAATTGTGTGTGCATGTGTGTTTGTGTGCATGTGTGTGCAAGAGAGACACACAAAAAGAGAGACAGTGAGAGACAGAAAGAGAGATATACAGAGAGACAGAGAGACACACACACAGAGAGAATTTTAACTTGGCAGGTTACTAAGCATATTATCACATTGTACAGTAAACAATGTTTCAAAAATGAAAACTTCAGGAAAATTTTACATAATATATGCTTTAAAATGTCCACTCACTTTGATATTGTGTGATATTTTTGAGCAGTATTGATGATAAGACTCACTGGTATTATTGTTAAATACATCCAGATTACTGGCACTGTAGGTGTGTTAATTATGTAATATAAGAAAATAACATCCTACTGAGACTCTAAATAAGAGAAATATAGGAGATAGGGAAATAGAAGGACCCAGAGGGTCCTAGAAATCTACAGGAAGAACATCATGATGGGTGGATCGGGTCTCAGGGGGGTCTGCTCAAACTATTGCACTAACCAAGGACAATACAATAGTAAATAAACATTGAACCCCTACTCTGATCTACCCAATGGGCAGGACATTCTTCACAGTTATGTGGAGAGCGGGGACTGACTTTGATATGAACTCTAGTGCTCCATATTTGACCACCTCCCCTTGGTGGGGAGGCCTGATGGCACACAAATAAAGAATAAGCAGGCTACCAAGATGAGACTTGATAGTCTATGACCTTATAGTGGGAGAGGAGGTCCCCTCGGTAATAGACGTAGAGGAGGGGAATAGGGTGAAAGTGAGAGGGAGGGAGGAATGGGAGGATACAAGTGATGGGATGGCAATTGAGTTGTAATCTGAATAAATTAATAAAATTTAAAAAAAGAAAAGAAAAATGAAAACAGCAGTGTATATGTTCATATTTATATTCCACAAAAGATTTTGTTGTTTTCTGTTGAACATTTGGGAACTTAAAGAGTAAGTTATAATGGCTATATATGCAAACATTTTATGTAAATATAATGGGTACCCTGATCTACCCAATGGACAGGACATTCTTCACAGTTGAGTGGAGAGTGGGGTCTGACTTTCACACAACTCTGGTGCCCCATATTTGAACATGTTCCCTGGATCAGGAGACCTGGCTGCACTCAGAGGAAAGATAGCATGCTACCAAGAAGAGACTTGATACCCTAAGAGCATATGCATGGGAGGAAGTCCCCCTCAGTCACAGACATAGGAGATGGGAGGGAGGAATGGGAGGATACAAGGGATGGGATACCAATTGAGATATAATATGAATAAATCAATAAAATATATTTAAAAAATAAAGAAAATGATGAAGAACAAATGATGGGCAAGTGCTATGAAAGAGCATATGTTTGTGAGAAACAGATAAATCCCATGGGACTGTGTATTGTTGACATGAAAATGGCCATGTCAAGGCATACTACAAGCTTATGGCAAGACTCTCACTGGGTCATGGGATGAAGACTGTCAAGAGCTTCCCTTGGCCTGAGTATATTTGTTGACTGTGTGTACAGGAAGTACCTACCAGAGATTCCTCCCCCTGGACTATATAGCACGCTGACTGCTATCATAGAGACCATGTTTTAGTCAGTGTTCTATTGCCGTGAAGAGATACTGTAAGCATGACAACTCTTATATCAGAAAACTTTCAACTGCTTACAGTCCAGAGGGTCAGTCCATTATTGTCATGGTGGGAAGCATGGCAGCAGATTGACAGACATGGTGCTGGAGAGGTAGCTGAGAGTTCTACATCTGGATCCATAGGCAGCAGGAAGGGAGGGTGACACTGGGCCTGGACTGAGCACCTGAAACCTCAAAGCCTACGTTTTCTCTAATTAATAGGGTCTGTCACACCTCCAATAATGCCACTCTTTATGAATCTATGGGGCCCACTTCCATTCAATCTACAGCAGATGCCCTACGGATATCAACTCATCTGCTTCTTCCTGATGCATGATATATATAGTAAACGCCGGGACATAGGGATGCTGCTGTTGCATCACCACCAGAGAGCATGGCAGTATTTTTGTATGTGTCCTTTACTTTTTAAATTCCCTGTTGCCACAGTCAGGTAAATTTCAAAGCTATGCAGGTCATGATACCTGGTTATGACTTTAGTCTTAAGGTGTGGTCACTTTTATATACCTTATTAGAAATGGTATATTTGTGTTTAATTTCTTGGAGTTCTTTATATATTTTGGATATTATTCCTTTGTCTGATGTAGGCTATTGTTTTCTTCCGTTGAAGGTGTCCATTGCATTAAAGAAGCTCTTCAGTTCCATAAAGTTCCATTTATTAATTGTTGATCATAGAGCCTGGGCTGTTGGTGTTCTGTTTAGGAAGTTGTCTCCTGTGCCAGTGAGTTCAAGGCTCTTCTCCACTTTTTCTTCTATTTGATTTAGTGTATCAAGCTTTATGGTGAGGTCTTTGTTTCACTTGGATTTAAATTTTGTGCAGGGTAACAAATAGAAATCTATCTTCATTCTTCCACATGCAGGCATCCAGCTAGACCAGCACCAATTCTTAAAGATGCTTTCTTTCTTTCTTTTTTCATTGTATGGTTTTAGCTTCTTTGTCAAAATTCAGATCTCCATAGGTATGTGTGTTTATTTCTGGGTCTTCAGTTTTATTCCATTGATCAACCTGTTTAAATTTCAAGCAGGTTTAAATTTTCGTTATTAGAAATAGCCTGGGGTCGGACAAGTGACATGTGGCTTGTCTCTACAGGGTGCTTGATCAAACTGCAACAGGCAATACTTAGGAGTCTCATCAAGTTCCATATTGCAGCTTGATTACCACAACGATATCAGTAGTTTGGAGCATAGATAATTGTTACTACATTCCACTCATGGAACAAGTTATATCCTTTAAGTGCCACAAGCAATGTAACTGTTTCAGCTCAGTAATATCCTCTGTCCATATAATCTCATAAACCAGTAACTTGTATCTGGTCCTTCATCACCTATTCTAAAGAGTTCCATGAGGTCATGAGTTTGCCCATGCGCATCTCCACACACACTGACTGGATAGCGAATCTTTGCACACTGGATTCTTTTGTCATGATTTCTTTAGACTTCTTGAAGAGAGGCTCTTGACCTATTTCTAGTTGCCTAACTACATATACACAAAGGCAAAGAAAAATTAAGTAGAGGGAAAAAAAGATTAAAGCAAAGCATCTCCCTTACTCTGTACCCAACCTCTGATCATTCTCTTATTTCAGATTTAATCAGCCGTTAGTGTCCATTCAATTAAAATATCTCTTTCATGTACAAGAGCCTCTTTAAATTGCTTAGACTAAAGAAATAAAAACACTTTATCAGTGTCATGTAAAAATGAAGAATAATTGCACTTGAATATGTTTCCAGCTTATTCACATAGGTAGTTGTTTGGAAATGTCTCTGTCTGTCTGTCTGTCTGTCTCTCTCTCTCTCTCCCTCTCTCTCTCTCTCTCTATCTATCTCACACACACACACATGCTCACATACACTCACACACACATACACGCTTCAGTCACGCACACACACACACACGCACATGCACAAGCACACCACAAAAGTAAACATACATATTTTTAATGTTACTTTAAAACTGATTTCTTTCTTGTATTTGCATAAATTATGTGTTCCTGCATAACAAGATAATAAAATTTTGTGGTTTAGATTATCAGTGTTTTAAATTAAAATATAATTATCTCATTTATTTCTTTTCTTACCTCAATTCAAGCCCTCCCATGTCCTCCCTCACTTCCTCTGGAATTGATGGTCAAATTGTCTATGGTTATTACTCTTTTAAACACATATATTATATATTGCTATTACATATATATGTGCATAAACATGTACATAAGTCTTCTAAGTCCTTTATTTAGTTTATGCGTTCATAACTTTAGGGTTTACCAATTTGTATTGGTTAACCATTTAAGAGCGCATCCCTAGGAGAGTCTAGTCTTCCCCTCCGCAGTCTGTAGTCACCTGAAGTTCTTTGTCTAGGAGTAGGACTTCTTCTTGAGATTTCCCCCTTCCACATAACCATGTCCAGTGATATTCTCCTTGTTTAAGTTTTGTTCAGGCAACCATTTTCAGAAGACGAAAGTCTCATAGTCGACTTCCTGATTCTCTGGGTCTCATAATCTTTTCTCATTGTCTTCTGTGATGATACTTGAGCCTTTGTTTCATGATACTCTACTGTAGCTGTGTTCATGTGTGTAGATGGGCTGAGCTTGTTTCATGAGGATGCACTGCTCTCTCTATACTGTTTTGGTTTTCTTTAATGATTCCCACTTCCTTTAAAGAAAATATTCATTGATGATGTTGCTATAAGGGTAAATTTTAGAATGTAGTTAGAGCTGCTTTATTAAACTAGTGGTATTAGATATTTTTCTAAGATGCATAATCTCACTAGCCTTTGATGGTTAGCCTTCAAATACTAGGTGTTATTTCTCTCATGTTGAGAGGACATGAAGTCCAATTAGACAGCTGTTGGGCATCACAAGTATATGCATACCACTCTGCATCTTTACATATATCTTGGTATGCTGGTCATTATGGTTTATGTATGTCTAAATTGATTGATTGCTTCCTTCCCTTGACAGCTTGCATGATAATTTCTGAAATGGACCACAGGATGATTTTCAAGGTAGAAAGAGATTAAATCAACGTCCTCCCCTCATATGTAGTATATTTAGGAGTAGGTGCTTATCGTCAATCTCGGGCGGCAACGTAGGGAAACAGCAGAAGCTTATGCTATTTCAGGAGTCATTTGCATGACTGTGAGCAAACCATGAAATATGAGGCTTTTCATACTTAGTAGTAGAATATGTGTTAGGTGTGTGTGTGTGTGTGTGTGTGTGTGTGTGTGTGTGTGTGTCTACAGTTTTAAATGGTATTATTCCTTGAGGTTTCATCAAACAATTTTGATGTTTGTAATTTTCCCCCTTCCAACTTTTTGTCTTTTCACTTCTTCCACCTCCCTGGTTAGAGCTCCTCTCACAGTTTTTCCTATATCCCAATTAAAAACACCTGTGTCCTTCTATTCCCATCTAAATGAACCCTTTATACTCATGTAGTTCTTTTTTATTACTTCATGCTATGTACACACCCTGAAATTTGGAGGAAGGGACTTCAGATAAGAGAGATCACACAGTATTTGTTTTTGTCTTTACCTTCACATTTATTATTTCATTTTTCTTTACTGATGAATAATATTATTGAATTGTGTATATGTGTGCAGCATTTTCATTATTCAGTGCATTTGTTGTAGGATGTTTAGGTTATTTTCTTTTAACATCTGTGATGAACAGAACAGTAATTCATGTAGCAGACATTCATTTTCACAGTATTTCCATTATACTTGGGAAGCAAGAGTAGCTTAGTTGACAAGCTCTTGCTCATAGTCTTTCATGAGATTTAGCTTTTACTCAAGCTTTTGTTCAGAGCTGAGCTCTCCTTGTGGCTCATGGGGGAAGGTTCTGTTTATGTTCACAAGGATCTTGCTCATCATTTGTTCCGTGCATTTTATGCTTCTCTGTAAGCTACCTGTCGATCTTCTCAATATGGCACTGAAATTTCTCCAAAGTAAGGGGAAAAGAAAAAAAACACATTTTTTTTTAAAGTCAGAAAGTCACCCAACTGCTGAAATTGCTAAAAATCGACCAAAATCCCGCTCATCTTCAAAAAGTAAGGAATTAATTTCTAACTTTCACAAGAACAAGCATTTAAGAGTTGTAGACATCTTTATTCTAGTATAACACCTTTTCTGAAGACTTTACATATGCTCATTCAAGACATTCATAAAGGCTAATTGCAATGTGTATTTACTATTACAAAAGCCTACAAAACTTTAAGCATTGCTTTTTCACCCAGTTACTGCAAGTAACTGATCTAACTTACATTTAATGATGTTCTGATTATTTAAAGCTCATGTTGATTCATTTATTCATCAGTGACTTTTATATAAATATCTTAGATGCTACATCTGTTTTCACATATGGATTGTACCTGTTAAGGTTACTTTTATATAACTGTGCTTTTTTTCTCTCAGTTTATTTCCTAACCAAGCTATCACAGAAATAAGTAAGACTCTTTTATATTTGTTTAATAATAAGCTCCACAACACAGTAACTGAGCAATTATTACTCTATTATTAACCCTCTAGGTTAATGTGGTTTCCTTCTAGCATATATCCACTGCACTTTTTAGATCTCTCTGTTCCAGCTCCTTTCTGATGTGTCTTGGATCTCTGCTCCTGGGTGAATCCTCTATTTCCTCTTCCAGCTCCTCCTTCCCTACCTGGGAGGAAGTCCATCCCTATTCTTTCCGTTAAGCAACTGGCTTTAAACTGCTTTATTGGTATATAAGGGGACAATTGGGGAGCAGAGTTTATACAACTTTGAGACAGAAGAATCCCAGAACAAGGCTTGCAAACAGATACGGGAGATACAGAAATCGCATTTGAATAAAACAATAACCTTAGGCCAACATTATTGGTCTATTATCTATCAACTTATATCATCACAAACATTTTAAGTTTAACTGTGAGTCTATAACTATCTAGTCCTCAAGCCCATTAGAGACTTAAGAAGGAATAAATGTTACTTAAATTAGTTGGAAGTAAAAGCAAGAAGCTGAAAAATGTATAGAAATTACAGAGATATTTGGCTGCCTGGGCTGTCGCCCAAAATAATTCTACAACATTGGAGCATGATCTTTAGCTTTATGGCCCAGAATATTTGACAGACTTTGTTGCTTCTCCTCCGGAAGATCCAGCCTATGGGAAAGGGCAGGGAGTTTAGGCCAAGTGGGTGAGTGGTGTAGAGTTATGACACAGAAAACCTTGAGGATACAAACACAAGATGAGTGGCTACAGACTCCTTTATCCCTGAAGAGATAGCAGGCTATATGGATTTGGGTGACCAATAAGGTTCCTACATGCCATGCCCAATGTGGCCAAGGAATGTTCATTACTAGGTACCTTCTGCCTCACCACTTCCAAGTACATCCACAGAAGCTGCCCTAGGATGAGTCCCAACTGCCTTTTTCCGGAAATGTCCACAAGACTTTTCGGTGAGGCCTTGCCTATGTTGTCCTTACAAAGGTTATCAGTAAACTTTCCCCCATCCAGTTTATTCAGTTTTGGATAGTATTCTGTCTGTTATTGGCAAGGACATTTTCTCACCCAGTGTCTAGCTTGTCACATATGAAGACTTTGATGTTTTTTGTGGTAGAATGGGGTGCTGCCAGGAGTTGACCGGGATCATGTCAAAAAGGCCTTAAATGCCATACTCTATAGATCTCTGACATTTTTGAAGACCATCTATCTACCTGTCTATCTTATCTGTTTGTTTTAGCTATTTTTTATTTGTCAGACTCAGAAACATTTTTGTAATTAACTCAACTAGCATCTAACATGACAAAAATTTTGCCCGTCTGACTAATATACATTTATTTCTTACTTATCCTAAACAGTTCATAAAAGTAGATTTCAAAATAGTGAAAACTTACCTTAGCATGTTGTAACCAAATATAATCTTAAATCTGTACCAATATACAAAGATTTGTACCAATGTAATATTTTGGCTTATTAATATGTTATTAATATTTTTGGTCTAAAAGTTGATTCAGCAACTTATGTTTTTACTTAACATTAGTATAAACAACCGCTTTAAAACAATAACAAACACCTATCACCCGTAGATTGACCAAAAAACCATTCATTCCCCCAATAAAATGTGGCATAGTTTTCTTAAATTGTTTCCCTTTGATTTGGAACATAGCTTTTCTTTTGGGCGCGCCCAAGAAACGTGTGATATTGTCCAGTCTTAAGAAAATTAGCTGTAACTTTGTCCAGTCTCTGAATGCGAAGAAAGTTCAGAGCTTACCTGAAATCTTGACTGGAACAGTCTTTGATGCTGGCCAATCTAGTTAGCCATTTGGAAATTTTCCTGGATAAAGATTTTCAAGGTACAGTTGTGGAGGCAGTCTGTGAAGTTGGATCACCTGGGCTACATGTCTTGTAATTTGGTGTCTGATCCCATTGTTCTGCAAAATATTAATGTTCAACAGTATTATTCATTTTTGTATTAATATATGTATGGGCTGTGCACTGAGAACAGTTCCATTAAAAATGATTCTCTGTAGAACAAATGTTTATTTATAATATTTAAAGAATGCCAAGAAGAGACTTGATACCCTATGAGCATATACAGGGGGAGAAAATCCCCCTCAGGAACAGTCATACTGGAGGGGAATAAGGGGAAAATGGGAGGGAGGGAAGAATGGGAGGATACAAGGGATAGGATAACCTTTGAGATATAACAACAATAAATTAATAAAAAATTTAAAAATAAATAAAGGTTAATATCCATAAAAAAAGAATGGCATGAAAAGTCTTGAGGATTTTGTAGCCAAAGATTTATTGGCCATGCACAGCTGAAGTCCTGGTTGAAGACATTTTTATGTCAGTCAACCTCAGAGTTGTTTCCATGTGGAAGGTTACATGGCCTGTTTCGTCTTCTTGATTTCTTTTTTTGTCTGTAGCCAAAATCTTCAGGTGGTCTACCCATGTCAAATCTAATTTCCATCAGTTTGGATGGAATACTTAGCTTTTTTGTTTTCTGTTGAACCAAGAGCATATTCTCTCCACAACACAAGACATTTTTTTGTCTTCCATTGGAATTAAGAACTTCATATGCTGATCTAATTCAGAAGTCCTTTATAAACTCTAGTGTATCTCAGTAGGGGTGCTAATTGTCTCATTAAAAAATTTTAAAATCAATATTTAATCTATTTAGGTGAGATATTATATTTCTCTTCTGTTTTATGACCACCTTTTAAAATGATTATTACATCTTTTCAAAAATGTTGATCCATAGATTATACCTTATAACTGTAATAGGTTTCATGTTATAGTGCCTAAAACATTTTGTATTTCCAATAAAAGATCCTCCAGAGGAATCTCCATACCCAACCTCAAGCTGTACTGTAGAGCAACAGTAATTAAAACAGCATGCTACTAGCACAGCAACAGGCTGGTGGATCAATGGAATTGAATCGAAGACCCAGAGATGAATCCACATACATATGGTCACTTGACTTTTGACAAATAAGCCAAATCTATTCAATGGAAAAAGAAGAGCTTATGTAACAAATGTGCTGGTCTAACTGGAGGTCTACATGTAGAAAAATGCAATTGGACCCATATTTGTCACCGTATACAATACTCAAGTCCAAGTGGATTAAAGAGCTCAACATAAAAACAAAGACACTAAATCAGTTAGAAGAAAAAGTGGGGAAGAGCCTGGAACACACTGGCACAGGAGACAACTTCCTGAACAGAATACCAACAGCCCAGGCCTTAAGGTAAACAATTAACAAATGGGACCTCATGAGGCTGAGAAGCTTCTGTAAGGCAGGAGACACTGTGCACAGAACAAAGCAACAGCCTACTGGGAAAAGATCTTCACCAATCCTACATCTGACAAAGGTCTGTTATCCAAAATATATAAAGAACTCAAGAAATTAAATACCACCAAACCAAATAACCTAATTGAGAAATGGGACTCTGAACTAAACAGAGAATTCTCAACAGAGGAATATCAAATGGCTGGGAAACACTTAAAGAAAAGCTCAACAGAGGAAGTCCCCCTCAGTCACAGTCTTAGGGGAGGTGAGTAAGGGGAAAATGGGAGGGAGAGAGGAATGGGAAGATACAAGGGAAGGGATAACCATTGAGATATAATATGAATAAATTAATAAAATAAAATTTAAAAAAGAAATGCTCAACGTAGATGTGAGGACATCCTACTGAGACTCTAGGTAAGAGAAATATAGGAGATGGGGGAAATAGAAGGACACAGAGGGTCTTAGAAACCTACTAGAAGAACATTGTGATGGGTGGATTGGGGCCCTGGGGGTTCTGCTCAAACTATGGCACCAACCAAGGATAATGCATGCAGTAAACATCGAACCCCTACCCAGAGCTACCCAATGGACAGGACATTCTCCACAGATGAGTGAAGAGTGGGCACTGACTTTCACATGAACTCTGATGCCCCATATTTGACCACGTCCCTTTGATGGGGATGCCTGGTGGCACTCAGGGGAAGGATAGCAGGCTGCCAAGAAGAGACTTGATACCCTATGATCATATGCAGAGGGAGGCGGTCCCCCTCAGTCACAGTCATTTGAGAGGGGAATAGGGTGAAAGTGGGAGGGAGGGAGGAGGGAATGGGAGGATACAAGGGATGGGGTAACAATTGAGATGTAATATGAATGAATTAAATAAAAAAAAAAAACAATTTGTATTCCAATGAATGTACAAGCTGAAGTACCATCAGCCCTAATTTGAAAAGACATCTCCAAGATGGTCACCACGTCTAACAAATGTATAACTTTAGAATCTTGCTTAAAAAGATTTAAGGCATAATCCCATTGTTATTCTGAATATAAACTTATGGCATGGCCATATATATTAGTTCTCCAAACTCTGCAAAATGAAGCACAATGGCCTTGTTCAAAGGCAGCTCCAAAAAGAATCTGCACTTCTACTTTAGTGTGTAGACCTTTATCCAGTAATTGAAACTTGACAACACACACACAATATCCAGTATGACCATGTTGTCCCATATGCAAACCCATTTTATCTGGCATCTCAATGGGATGCCATTCTTCATGTTCTTCACGCCTTGGAGGATTTTCCTAATCTGCAACTACCTCTTTTAGTATTGCTATAAAAGTTTCCTATTTTCATTCAAATGTTCCTCCAACCTCAGTTGTATGGACTTTAATTTAGCATCTGTTTTCTTAGTCTATCCTTTTCTCAAGTCTGTGTTATTCTTATCTCTCCCAAAATCGATAGGCAAAACTGTAGCCATCTCTGAAAAATTATTTGTATGCTAAGAGAAACAAAACCAATGAAATCCAGAAGCACTGTGTCACTGTGTCTTATTGCATTTTCAACTTAGAAAATAATCTTCTTTAATCTCTAAAACATTTCTAAGGACTTTACTTTCTTAGACCCAGTGTCCCTTCTAGACCTTAGCAGATCAGATCTTGAGGCATCTCAGTCTGTCTTTGGCTCCTGTTTCTAGTGAAAGGCTAATTTTTCTGCCTCACCTACTGGATGCTGACTTCACCCTTACTCTGGGAAGTTACTCAGTTCTTAAGTGTTTGCTTCTCTGGCCTGCAAGAGGCAGGCCAGGAAGATACCCTTCTCAAAGAGATTTAGCTTTTTGTCTTGGCTAGGGAAGTCTGGCTTTGAGAATCTTGCTTGTGTTTAAAAGTCACTCTTTTTTTCTTTAGCAAGGATTTCCTAATAGAAGTACCTCTCTGGACATTGTATCAGCTTTTGTTTTTCTGTAGCTGGCTAGAGACCTTGACGCTTTTGGGGGTGCTAATGAGGAAGCTGTAAGTATCTACCTTAGAAACTTCAGTTTCTTAATAAACAGATCTAAGAAAGGGCTTTCTGATTAAGTAGAGATTCTAAGTTAAGTTCTGGCCCACTTTGTACATCAAAACATTAGTTATTTTTATAAAACTTTTTATTTCTCAGTTTCGTTCTTAACACGGTTAGCATACAAATTAATGAAACACTTTTATATTTACTTAATAATAAGCTTCTCGGAACAAAAACTGATCAATTATTACTCTAATCTTAACCCTCTGAAGTAATTTGTTTTCCTCCCAGTGTTCACCCCAGCCTTACTGGCACTTTGTAGCTTTTCCATCCCAGCTCCTCTCTCCTGATGTTTCCTGGACCTCTCTGGTGGCTAAATCCCCTACTCTCCTTTTAAATCTTCCTCCCCTACCAGTCAGAAAGTCCAACCCTATTCTCTTCCTGCTCAGTGACTGGTTGCTTTATTGGCATAAAAGGGGACACTTGGAGAGCAGAATTTATACAGCATTGAGACAGGAGATTCTCAGAACAAAGCTTGCAAATAGATATGGGGGATATAAAAATCAGCATTTGAATTAAACAATAACCTTAGGACACCAATACCCAAATACCAGATTCATGTCCCGTTCCGCTTTTCAGTAGTAAAAGTATTACTGATTAAAGCACTGAATCATTTTATTTGCTTTTGTGGTATCAATGTTTTCATTAAGTATGTTTTAAATAAAATATCTTAGTAAATATCTGCTCCCACCTTAAGTAATAGTGATAGGTTAAATTGAAAATTATAATTTAAGTCTTTCTTATCCACAAAGAATGTGTTCCCAGAATCCAGTGTATCTCTGATGCTGCAGGTACTGAATATATCATATTTTCATCTACATATACATACATATAAGGAATTAGAATTTAAAAATTAAACAGGAAGAGATTAACAATATATAAAAAATGAGATTATTTTATCAATATACTGATGCCATAATAGTTGATCTAAGAAGGCAGACAATGCAAGATTTGAATGATACAGATGAATGTGGAACATGATGATGAGATAATCCATGATAGTACTGATAAATGCACAACTTAAAACATGTTAATTGCTTGTTTATAAAATTTTCTACTTAATAATTTATGCCTGTATCTCATCTTGGCTAAAGAAGTTAGGAGCATCAGAAAAAGAAACTTTCATTAGATAGTGAGTGCCAGAATTGTGAAGATGAGAGATATTACTTACCATTTTCATCCATCATATAGAAAATAATTCTTAAATTATTGGCATTCGGATCTCTATTATGGTTAAATGCAGCCTGAGATACTATTTTTTATATAACTTCTTTCTTTTATTCTATGTGAAGCTGCTTGATACTTACAATTTATACAATGTATACATAGATACATATCTATCAATCATCTATCCACATATATACATATACATACACATACATTAAGCAAAAAGCTTTTATATTCTTTCATTTGTTCCATTTGTAACATCTTAATCTGCCTGTGAGTAGCTATACTGCTTTCAACACCAAAGCCTGCCTAATGCTCTTTTTAATGGTTGAGTAAGTCTAAAAGTGTTCACATCAATTTCCTTTTGCCACAAAATGATCTAGGTCATGACAAATCACAAGCCAAGTTACTAGACCATTACTAAACTACCATCACATAAGGATAAGTTAGTAAGTTTGACCTTTTAAACCAAACTGTGAAATGTTCTTTTGATTAAAGTCTACAACAGTTCCCTGATCGCCAGTGCTGAATGCTAGGGGTTTAACACAACACTGCGATTTTGCCAGATAAATGTACCTTTACTCATAAGCTTTTCAACTCACACACAGTTTTAAATTCCATTTCTCTACAGAATCAACATTCTGGACTTAGTTTTATTTTGAAGTCAGTTGCATTCTATCCAACTCATGACCAGGAAGCAAATTTAATGGAAGAAAGTAAAGACCTATTCTTTCTGAGAAAATTAGCTCTTTAAGGATAAATGCTCCAAATTATCCTTTCCAACTAGGTTTCTGGTTGTTTTGAATAATTTTCTGTTTTCTCTGTAATATATTACTTTTGATTTTTTATTTTATTTCATATTCCATAATCCAATAAGACTTTCAAAGATATAAGTATTTATGTTGCTTGACCTAGCATTTACTTCTAATTTGGTCTCTATAACATATCTGTTTTAACTGATGGTGTGGCAAGCTGACTGGGATGTGATGCTCATATGTTGTCAGGTTTATGTTTCTCTAGAATTTTCCTATTTAAAATATCCCAAGAGATACATGCTTATGCAAGTTGAAACACACGTTTAATGCTTAAAAGATAACATCCACATATAAAGAAAACATGCAATATTTTTCTTTTGGGGTCTGTGTTATCTCACCTAGGAGTGATCATCTCTAGCTTTGTGCAATTTACCTGCCAATTTCAATCATGTTAATAGCTGAATAATATTTTACAATGTAAATATTCATCTCCATTATCCATTTTCTGTATATAGACAAGTAGGCTGTTTCCAATTTCTAGCTATTATGAATAGAACAGCATTAACAAGGATGAACGAGTAACCCTGTAGTAGAATGTAAAGTCATGTGAATATATACCCAAGAGTGGTATAGTTGAATCTTATACTATATTTATGTTGAGCTTCTTAAGAAACCACAACAATGATTTCCAAAGAGGCTGTAAATGTTTCCTTTACCACTAGCAATCAATAATTGTTTCTCTTTCTCCACTTTCTAGTCAGCATGTACTGTCATGTACTTTGATTTTGGCCATTCTGACTATGCTGTTGCAATTTCATTAAAGTCTTTATATATGCTTTGGGAAGATTCTTCAGTAGAACATTTCCATATATTTAAAAATATCTTTAGTATCAGTTACCCTTCCATATATTCCCTCATCTGCCCTACCCTCCAATCCTTCTCCACATTAAACACTCTTTAAGTTATCTACTCTAATTAATTAACGATTTGCTACTATGCTATTTCCTCTGCACAGGCTTCATATCCCTTATTTCTCCAGGAGTTTTATCATGAAGGGATGTTAGATTTTGTCAAAGTCTTTTTTAGCAACAAGAGTATCATGTTGAGTTTTTTAAAAATTTCTTTATATGGTGGATTACATTGATAGATTTTTGTATGTTGAACCATGCCTGCATCCCAGAGATGAAGCCTACTTGATCATGGTGGGTAATGTTTTTGATGAGTTCTTCGAATGGATTTTTGAGCATTTTATTGAATATTTTTGTAGCAATGTTCATGGGGGATATTGGGCTAAAATTATCTTGCTTGGTTAAATCAAGGTATGCAGAATAATGATGGAACAGAAATAAAAGAAATGGGCAAACAATAACTGGCCCAACTTGAGACCTACCCCATGGGAGAGAGCCAACGCCTGACACTATTAAGGATACTCTGGATGCTTGCAGATAGAAGCCTAAAATAACTACCTTCTGATAGGATCTGCTCAGCAGTAGATCAAAACAGATGCAGAGACCACAGACAAATATTAGATAGAGCTCTTAGAGTCTTGTGGAACAGTTGGAAGAAGGAAAGAGGGACACAGAATGGAAAAGAACTCTACAAGAAGGTCAGCAGACTCAACCAACTTAGAGCCATGGGGGATCACGAAGACTAAAAAAAGAAAAAATCAAAGAGCATGCATCGACAAGATCTAGGTGCCCTACACATATATAACTGATGGGCAGCTTGATCTTAATGTGGATCGCTTAGCAGTTAGAGGGGATGCTGTCTCTGACATAGACTCTCTTACCTGATTTTGAATGACTTTCTCCTAGCTTGGCTGCCTTGTTGGGTCTCAGTGGAAGGGGATTTCTGTAGTCCTGAAGTGGCTTGGTGTGCTGGGGAGTGTTGTTGTTGGTAGTGCTCCCTTTTTCTGAAGAAAAGGGGAGGGAAAAGGGAGGATGAGGTGGAAGGGAGGGACAGGAGGAGAGGAGGGAGGGGACTATGATAGAGATATAAAGTGAATAATGTTTTTTTTTAAATGTGGAAAATAAATATTACAAACAAAAATAATAGAAATAATGTTTTTCGTTACTCATAGCCCGTTTTCAGTTTCCATTTTATTTTTATAGATAAATTTAATACTGACCACTGATATAAGCAGATTATGAAGAATCTTCTAGAAGCTGCCTTTCTTTCTTTCCTTTCCTTTCCTTTTTTTAAAATTGTTGAAAGGACACAAAGGAAAGAAAGTAATGGAGTTTTTGCTAGGTTCATTTTTCTGGAAATTTTTTAGTAGTTTCCAAGAATAAGAATATGCTGATAAAGTAAGGCCTTATGTCAAGTATAATAAAATCAAATGAAAAGGATAATATTGAACAGTTGAAAGTTAATATCCCATATTTCAATTGATAATATAATTCTACTACTGATTAAAGAAATCAATATTTTTTTCTACCTGATAAACTGATGGATTCAAATCTTTCCACCATCCGTACTTAGTAAAGCAAAACATATGTTAGGCTAAGGAGAGTAGAATGTGTGAGCCAAAGCACACCAATTTTCCTCATTTATGAATAACTTACTCAGAAAATATATGACCAGAATACAGGCTGCACGTCACACTTAGCTACACAGAACATAATTCTAGAACTGAAGATGTATGCAAACGGTTTGCCACAAGCTTGTGTCTCTCCAGGTCTACGTTCTAAGTACAAAACAGCTATGACTACTTATCAAAACTCGTTTCACCCACAAAATCGTACACTGTCCTATGTTGGATGGTAAAACTGTCTCATATGTAAACCCCTCAACATAAAACGAACCACTGAACCTGATGATGAAAATAAATATAACTTAGAGATTTAGAGTATATTATGTTAGAGATGCTTAATATCATATTAACTTGATATTTTCTTTTCAAAAATATATTTTATTAATTTATTCATATTACATCTCAATTGTTATCCCATCCCTTGTTAACTTGATATTTTCAAATGTAAAGTAGAGGCTACAAACTATTTGGATAAGGACAGTCTGAAATTTAGCAAAAGATACAACCATTGTCTTACAAAAAATGTTCAGAGGTCCATAACATATTGATTAGTGAATTCCACAACACATTGTGTAGTCAAACACATGACAAGAGTAATATGTTGATTACATTATTTTGAGCTGTGCTCTTTTCATTTATGAGTTTTAAAAGTATGAATTAGCAAAAATACTTATTTTTAAATATGAGAAATGTTCAAAATCCAACTTCTAATTCACATCTGATACATATCTGAAGAAGAAACAGGAGGGAGGGCTCAGAAACATCTGTGCATTGTCAGGCAGCAATGCTTTTTTTGCACCTGGGATTAGGTGTGCAATAGCAGTACAAGCTGAAGCAAGCTATTTTCCATAGAATACAAATTCAGTGGAAATACATCCAGGCTTCTGAGTTTGCTTAGCTGGTAGACACAGATTTCCACGGCATTGTGCTTTCCTATTTGTATTTCCCATGAAAAAGGAATAGGGCCTTGGAAGATAGCTTAGTCACTAAAGTACTTGTTTTGTAACTTTGAAAACCTGATTTCAATTTTCAGAATAACACACACACACACACACACATACACACACACACACACTCACACATGCACACAGGCATGCCCACTTGGTTTGCTAGCACAGTGAGTGGGTGGAGAGGTTAGGTTTAAGGGCAGGCATATCTCAGTACTTACTGGCCATCCACTGTAGCCTAATATGTGAGTTCCTGGTTAGTATGAGACAATGTTTTGGAAAGAAAAGATGATAGGACTCCTGTGGAGCAATATACAAGGTCCCCTACCACCCTTGAGAGGACATAAACACACACACACACACACACACACACACATCTGCATTCACATGCATGAGCACCAGCACATACAGATGTAAATACAGGTGTACTCACACATACAGAAAGTCATTCTAGGGTTAATTCAGATCTGATTTAAACCATAAAGCCATAAGGTCTATGAGTACTTTCATTAAGTAGAACTTTGGACAATTTACCTTTATAGAGGAATAAAATGAGCTGAAAGAAAAAGATGCTGCAGATTTTCAAAAGAGTGAGTTTGGAAAGATTACATTTGAAAGGTAATAAGGACAGTTCCTACGACACACAATTATTGAAGAAATTGAAGAGAATAAAGATCCAGTTTTAAGATAAGAAAAGATATCAGATTGCATAGTTCATACTTGATAGTTGTGTGGTCAGTAAAGTGGAAATCAAGGTACAAGGCTTGAACCAAAAGAAGGTGAATTTTTGAGCTAGGGAGAAAGGTCAAAACTTTGCTGTGTGTGAAGTAATCCATTAAATCAATAGGACAAAAGCACAAGGTTGCAACAGATGAATGGAGAGGCAGATGATGTTCGCCGGGATCCACTTGTCATGGGTCAAGTCAAAGATGCTTAGTCATCTACTTTGGTAAATTACAACATGGTCTGGAAGCTGGGAATGGCCGACCCTGTACATTTGTAATGAGGAGGGACAGGAAAGGTGTGTTTGAAAACAAGGAAGAGTTTGGTTAATACCTACATGGTTATACTAGTATAATATTGGTTATACTTTTATGCCTGTAACAATGGGGAGGAACAATGTTTAGTTTGTTTTAATTAATTTATTTATTCACTTCACATCTCGATCATAGCCCCCACCTTCTTCTCCTCCCAGTCCCATTCTCCTTATCTCTTCCTCCATCGTCCCTCCCCTCACCTATCCCTCAGAAAAGGGGTGCTCCTCCTATCCACCCATGTCACATCATCAAGTCTAAAGTTGTCCTGAGCACCAAGACTGAGCTTCCTTTGTGGCCTGGCAAGGCAATCTCTTCAGTGGGGGATGATCCAAAAGCAGACAATAGAGTCCATGTCAGAGACATTTTGTTTAGGTTTTTCAAGACAACAAAAACCAATAGCAATTTGGAGTAGATCTGACAAAAATACCAAAAGTTTCTATGATTGTATATTTTGCTACCTTCCACATTATTCCTACTGATGGTATCATTGTGATCACCCATTTTAATGACTAACTCGTTTCATTTATTTTAGTTCTTATGAATCACAACTTTTAACATTGGTCATTTTTATTATATACTTTTTTATTTTACTCAGAACATAAAATTTTTAGTACTTTAGTTTTCTATGATTTAAAAGTGGAAATACGAACTACATATATTTTATTTAATCATCATAAAACCAGCTAGATGTGGCCAACTAAGTGGTATTTTTCATGACTTTTCTGACTTTAATAAAACTGCAGTTTTCAAAGTACTCTTGGTCTATAAAATGTTGTATAGTGCTACCAAAAGCAAAATTCTACAGTTATGGCATTAATTAAATAATGTAAATGACATTTATAACTCTGAATCTCTTTGGGGATAACAACTCTATGTCAAGTTCCAAAGTTGGGTTGCTGCTATTATTATTTTCTGGTAATGAGGACTGACTGCAGGGCCTTGCATCTGCTAAGAAAATACACTCCAACTGAACCATAACTTTAATATTTTCTTATTATTTAAATTTGTTCTTTGATAATCTCATGCATGTATGCAATGCATTCTGATTAGTCTCCCCCCAAAATACATTGTTTTCTTCCTTCTAAGCCTGGTACTCTCCCTTCCTTAAAAGCTTTTTCTTGGTTTTATGTCTTTTTGTTGTGTTTTGTGAACTTCCTGAGCCTATCATGGTCATCTGTATTGGAACTACCAATGAGTACACTTCTAAAGACAATGACTCCTCCTTCTTCTCTACCTCAACTCTAAATGTATTAGGAATTAAGAAGCCCTCTGGATCCTTCTTTGGGCCCAGGGGTCCCACTCAAACTAAGGCACCAGCCAAGGACAATACAGACGGTAAACTTTAAACCCCTACCCAGATCTAGCCAATGGACAGGACATTCTCCACAGTTGAGTGGAGAGTAGGATATGACTTTCTCATGTACTCTGGTGCCTCACATTTGACCATGTCCCCTGGAGGGGGAGACCTGGTGGCACTCAGAGGAAGGATCGCAGGTTAACAAGAAGAGACTTGCTACCCTATGAGCATATTCAGGGGGAGGTAATCCCCCTCAGGAACAGTCATAGGGGAGGGGAATAAGGGGAAACTGGGAGGGAGGGAAGAATGGGAGGATACAAGGGATGGGATAACCATTGAGATGTAACAAGAATAAATTAATAAAAAAATAATACAAAAGATGTATCTTTTAAAATCCTATTTGAGGAACATTAAATAACACTATTTTAAAGCAAAAAATAAATAAAAAACAAAAAAACAGAAACAAACAAACAAAGAAAGAAAGAATTAAGAAGCCAAGGACAGCTTTCAGCTGCAGCTTGCAGGTTTCTTGTCTAGTGACCCTAGTTGCTAGAATCACAAGTGAGTGCCACCATGCCGTTTGCTGACCAATGTAATCCTTGTAATTATATTCATTAAACATTGCATTCATGTGATGTTTGGAAATATTTAAATTATTTAAAAATCTCACTCATATTGGCACCTGCCTACAATCTCAGCATTCAGGCAGATGTAGGAGATTGCTGCAAGTTGGAAGTCTGTCTAGTCTGTAGACTGAGTTCTGGGCTAGCTGTAGTCACATAGTGAGAGCCTACCCCAAATCAAACTCAGAATGTTTTAGCGGATCCAATTTTATTTTGAATCTTTTATAATGCTCATAAAATAAGAAGAAGCTTACAAATTCATCCTAGTCACATATTTTATCATAGTACATTCTGACTAAAAATCCAAGTCTAAATCCATATGTTTTTCTTTACATCCATTTAGAAGAAGGTCTACCACATTCCACACCTTTGTCTTCCATCCTTGTTTCTCAGTATCATTTACAATGTGTTAAAGGTGGACTCCTGTCCTATCACACACCCACATTTGTAGTGTTCTTTTAGGTTAGGGGATGTGAATAGTAATTTTCAAGCTCTGGGAAGTGACTGAAACAAACTGAATTCAATTTTTTCACTTTACATAATTCTATGTTGCCGCCCTCCCCTCCTCCAACTAAGAAGAGAGCTCTGCTGAGGTTAAGCAGGGAACTTCATCAGAGGAGCACAGGCAAGGCTCAGACATTTACCCAGAGAGCTTATTTAGGTCATATCTACTCATCTCTTCAGATCATTAGAAATACTGATTTTCCTATGATAACAAATGGTGTATTTCTCCTAAACTGTATTTTAAGCATTGCCCCACTTTTGCACTATTCTTAGCAAGCCACACTTTGCGGAAAAACTCACTGCCAGCCTGAGTGCTAATTGCTGATAAGCTAGACTGTCAATGTATTTGTTTTATTTTGGCCCCTAAATGTTTAGATAAGTAACAGTTTGCCATTATGAGTTTATTTCCTTTTAGCCTAAATATATTTAGAACTTTCTTCTAAAAATGACCAATGGCTATAAAAATGGAAAAGAAAAGTAAAATAAATATGTCTATAAAGGATTTTTCTCAGTAGAGTGACTGATTCTCTCCATAGACACACCAGTACCCTCTTATTGTAACAATTAAATGAGCATCAGTGAAGGGAAACAACAAAATATCTTTTAAAGAAAAGATGTCTGACTCCTCATGCAAAATGAGCCTCTACCTCTGGAAATATGTCTCAAAAATCAGTAAACTTAATTTTTTCAAGTAGGGAAGAAAATAGAAAAATTTAGAGTTATGTATCTATGTAGGTTTTTATTTTTGTAGGAAGTAAGTACTTTGAAAGTATAAAGAATGCAATATCTGTAGATAAAATAATAAGACAGCACTGAAAATGTTACTTTGAAGCTGTATCTTAGCTTACTTCTTCATTAATTTTCTGTGGTGCACAGGAACTACTTCAACTTAATGATGTTTACATGTTGACTCAGGATTTCTTCAGGTGAAAAGTCTAACCATGGTACATATGAGGTGTCACTCAAGATCTGAGAAATGCAATCAAAGTTTTGAGTAGACTAAGAATATATTTTAATGCCCATTAAGTGCATACTTGATTATAAGCTTTTCAGAGTTTTCATGGATTTCATAAGCCCGTGGTTACATAATTTATGGCAGCTGATTTCTTGCAAACACACACACACACACACACACACACACACACAAACACACATACACACACAAACAAACAAACACACACACTCAGAGAGATAGGAGAGAGGCGGGAGGAGAGGCTGTCCTTGCAACTAACTCAGTGCTGGGCCCCTTTTCTTTCTTTTCTTTTATTTTATTTAAATTTGTTTTTTAAATTGTTTCCTTTACATACCAATCATAGCCTCCTTCCTAGTTTCCTCCTAGTCCCATCCTTCCCCTCTCATCCCCCCTATGCCCCTCCCCTAGTCCTCAGAGTCCTTCTCCCTTATCACCTGACCCCAGCCTACCAAGTCTCATTAGGACTGCCTGCATCCTCAGGGGAGGAGATGGGCCCCTCCTTCTAAGGCTGGATGTCCTAGTTAGTTATGCCTCATTAAGACATTCTGTCTAGTAATTAATTACATTGAAGAAAGTTTTAATTTATTCTTACACATTTCTTCATTTTTGTTATTTTATGTTAGAAACACATAGTGTCTGTCTATATTCAAGTAAAGGGCACAAGAAAATATGCTATTTATTATCATCTATCCTGAGAATCCCATTCAATAACATTTCTATCTCTGTCTCTTTGTTTTTCCCATGCTCTTTAATCACTAATTCTAACTCTACCTATGTTCATTTGTATATACTTATTACCTCTACATATCTACTAAGCAGTCTATCTATCATTCTATCTATCTATCTATCTATCTATCTATCTATCTATCTACTTATCTACCTATCTATTTACATATCTATATATGTGTGTGTTACAGATATATGCATGCATTTAAATATCTATGTATATATACACTTCCATGCATATATAAACGTAAATAGGTATTACAAATATATTGAAATCAGAAACAGATCAGAAAATGTAAAAATTGAAGGAATCCGTTTCAAATCATTTCTCTTCCCTAATTTTTAATATTTTAGTTCCCTCTGAATCATGCAAGTTGAAATACACTAATACCTATATACACCGATATGAAAAATAGAGTATAGAAAATATAATAAAAGGCCAAAAAATATTCTGTCAAGTCCATTTCTGGTATACAGAGTTCAGGTATTTTAATGTTTTCTATAGCAAGTGAATTGTAAAACATTTTATAGTCATGCATGCTAAGTTTTCAAAGGAAAACATTTGGGAGGAAAAAAAGGAAGATTTTTCTATTTCATTTACATCTGAATCGATGACCATTTTGAGAGTATCTAAAAATTTCATCTCTTTTTCCTCTCTATTCTTGATGAAAATTTAAGCCTTTATGAAATTTTAAATTATGTTTTAAGCTTAACGATTGTACTGCTTGATTGTCTCTCAGTAAATGATGAAATACCATGGTTTTATAAAAAACTATTTTCTTTTAGATTATGTAAACAAATTTTA
>OU015748.1:9511804-9548811 GCA_907169655.1 Acomys percivali
AGAGAGAGAGAGAGAGAGAGAGAGAGAGAGAGAGAGAGAGAGAGAGAACTTTAATGGCAGATGCTTTCCATCCTATTTTCTCACCATTGCTTCCATAGGTAAGCATGGAACCGTGTTTTCTGTCTACAGTGTAAGAGTTCTTGGGTGTGTGTATTACTGTATCTCATTTTTGTATTCTTTTCTTCATTGATGGGCACTCAGTTATCTTCATACTGAGCTGTCACGAACAATTCTAAAAGAAATGTGGGGGCACAAATAAGTTTCTGATTCCCATTCAGTTGTCTATAGACACAGAAGTGATGTCTGCGGTTCATGAGAGTGACTCATGTTTACTTTGGAATTATAGCTTTCCACAATGGCTGCACGGAACCATAGTTCCACCCTCAGTGAACAATTTCACAATGAATCCCCACAGAGACATAAAACAAAGCGATTCTTGTTATCCATAACAATGTGAATGGAAGGGAGAGTCATCATGGTAATTGAAATATGCCAGGCTTTGACATACAAATACCAAGTAGTTTCATTCATATATAGACTCTGAATTTACAGAAGCCCAAAGTAGAACTCATACCAGTGGCTTGCAGACAGAAGGAGTAATAGCAGAAAAGAAGAGGTTAATGAAAAAAAATCCAAGTCTCATATTGCAAGAGTAATATTTTGTTAGGTGTTGTACTCCATATGACCACAGTTAATATGTATATGATATAATTCAAAACTACTAAGAAAATATATTCACGTATCCAAACCACAGGAGAGGTAGCAGATATTTTTAATTAGCTTAATCTAATATTTTAATATAAATTTCTATATATATCTAAAATATTACATATGATATACATATATCATATATATTAGAAATTCAGAGCATGAGCATTTATATATATAAATTACAACTATATTATATATGTATATATACATATATACATACATGAAAAATGAAAAGACACCTGGAAAAGGGAACAAAGAGAAAAATCTGTGAAAATCTTGAAAATAGCTTCCCTGTTAATGAAAAGAATGAAGCATGAGGCAAGAATTTTTGTTATCAATGATGACAGTATACGATTTCAATGTTTATACACATAGCAACCACTTTTACACAGAAAAATAAAATGTTTACTTAGTGAGAAAAGTTGTCATGGTGGCACATGCCTTTAACCCTAGCACTTGGGGAGCAGAGGCAGGTGGATCACTGTGAGTTCGAGGACAGCCTGGTCTAGAGAGCAAGTCCAGGACAGCTAAGGCAACACAGAGGGACCTTATTTTGAAAATACAAAAAGAAGAAGGAGGAGGAGGAGGAGGAGGAGGAGGAGGAGGAGGAGGAGGAGGAGAAGAAGAAATGAGTGAGAAGACTTTTTCCTTTTGATATTTAGTTAAAATAAATTGCATCATCCTCTCTCCTTTCTTTCCTCTTATTCCTCAGATATCTGCACCCCCCCATTTTAGTGCTTACTCTTCTGTAATTAGTGTTTGTATATATGCATATGTTCATATACTTATAATGCACAAACATAAATATAACATGCTGAGCCTGTTAAATATCTAATGTAAATATCGCTAGAGCTGACTACCACTATTTGTTTACCACTGGATAAGACTAGTTCTCTCTCTTTCTTTTTCTGTTTGCAATTGTTAATCATTAACTTTTATAATATTTTACCTGGGTATATGCCTTATGAGCTTTCCCCCACCTCTGTTGGGATATTGGGATGCTAAGTGTCCTTGAAATTGTTTAGATCTTTTGAAAGCAGCCATGGTTTTGAGATTTCAAAGGTATAACATCCCTTTCATAACTAGAAGGCATAAGCTTGTAAATCAGTAAGCTAGGGCTGGGAAAATGCTTCCATTGGTAAGCTGTTTGCTGTTTAGAATAAGATCTGACTTCAGATTACTACACCCACATACAAAGTCATCTGTGGTAGCATATTTCCAGAGATGGATTTGCAAAGACAAGCAGGTACTGGATTATTATTGACCAACCAGTCTATCTAAATTAGGATTTCTGGCCCCAGTGAGAAATCCTGTCTAAAAAATATTAAGATAGAAAAAAAAGAAAAGCTACCTGATTTTTCTCACTGGCCATCATACATACGTACATGCACATACACTGACACTAACATTGTGAGCACAACCTATGACTATATGCACACACATATACCATATGTGCACATAAAATAATAAATTAATAAAAGCAAGAAAGAAACAATGACTAAAAAGAAAAAAGAAAGAATAACTTTTCGATGATCATTCTCTGAGTTCGTCTCCTAGGTGTCATCTATTGCTTCTCGATGGCATTCACAGTAGTTGTGGGTGTCTGTTCTTATACTTGGCTAATGTTTAATTTAAGATCATTTTTCAATGGTAGATATAATCACACACCTACTCGTTTCTAAATACAGCTTGCCAGGTGAGGCTGTCCCCTTTAAGTAACTAAGGTAACAGTGGCTGTGACCACTCCCCCCGTTCTTTCCTCTCTAGGAGTCAAATGACTCACAGCAGAAGCAAGGCCAAGCGTTATGATGCTTTTGTGAAAATGAGCTTACACTTACCTGTATGAGAGACTTACTGACAACTTTATATATGATAGTATACACTGCACATGGGGCTCTTATAAACCCCAAACCAACAATGAGCTATGACTACAATCTCAAGCTGGAATGGATTTCATCTTGCATAGACATTAGACCAATGCCTGTTGCTGACCTGGAGTTGGTTAATTCCCTCAGCGGATGACACACTTGCTTTTTCTTTGAAAACCCTTATTGCCATATTTTTTTACACCGTCTACACTTTACAATTTGAACTGGAAGGACTGGTGAGATGGCTCAGCCGTTAAAGGCTAGGCTCACAACCAAAAAATACAAAGCAATTTGAACTGGAAGATATTTTAATAGATTTTCTTTTATCTATTCATTTTGGTCTACAGGACTCAGAAACTTATAGAAAAAGAACCATCTTGAAGATAAACTTGGAAGACACTCCTGCACAGCATACCAGATTTAGCTTAGTTTCGTTCTGGGGATGTCTATGAATTGTATTAGTTGGTGTGGTAAGGCTTATCTTGGGTGAGGTCATTCTCTGGGTGTAGGTAGTGGACTATATGAAGGAGAGAGAGAGAGAGAGAGAGAGAGAGAGAGAGAGAGAGAGAGAGAGAGAGAGAGCTAGGTACAAGTACTCCTTTCTATCTGCCTTTGACTATGAATACAATGTAACCACGTGCCTTCAGCACCTGACACTATGCGCTGCCCATTGTTTTGTTTTGTTTTGATTTTGACTTTTGTTTTGGTTTAGTGTTTTTGAGACATACCCAGCTGTCCTGGAAAGTACTAAGTAGACCAGAGTGTCCTGGAACTCATGGCGATTTACCTGCCTTTAGCTTCATGCTGACTGTTGGGATTAAAAGCTTACACCACCATCCCTGGGCTACCTAGTCTCCCACCTGCTTCAGGTAGTGAGGGTGAAGGGAGAGGAGAGTATCTCTACCTCACTCACATGGGAGACAAATGGAAGAACTAGCTCTCCTACACGCATGACCTCTGAGCTGCCTCACTTGCTACTCCCGCTCTGTGTAGAGGCCCCACCCTCCATATTTCTGCAGCTGTTTAGGAGCAGGGGCAGATCTCCTGTTGTCACACCTCCCAGGTCCAGCTCTCCCATGATGCCCAGGTAAGAGAGGTCGGGCCAGTTCTGCACAGCCTTCAGACATCAAATGTCCCAGGGTCGCAGCCCAGCCCAGACGCATCCACCTGGCCTTTGATGTTAACAGACTCCTGCTGTTGCAGGTCCACAGACACAGATGTGATCCCAGGTGGCAGCACAGACCTGGGCCCCACTATGGTTCCAGGTGACATCACTGGCTACTCGTATCAGGCTGTTCCTCACTACCCTTGAGTCTCCAGCTCTGCCTTTCTTCACTGTGTCCACATCCTTCCTTTTCTTCTTCTTGTCTGTTTCTCTGCCACTAAATTGTACTTACTCCTCTTAGTGGGTCCCTGGGTCTCTGAGTGTCTGGGGCCATTTCAGGAGTGATCCTAGGAGTGCTATGCCCCATTCTTGCATTATGACCCTGAGCAGAGGCCATTTTGGGCAACCCCTTCCCAGGGCTATGTTGAGCTGGTGGTCATCTCAGGCTACCTCCTGACATGGGCCCACCTGAGTGTTCCCATGCAAGGATCATCTGTCATGGGCTCACTCCCTCCAAGGTGTGTGGTCCCAGGTGGAGTTCTTCTGGTTTCTGGCTCTTTCCCGGACTGTAGAGCCCTCCAGCCTGCACTGCATAGGACTGGTGGTCATCTCAGCCTGGCTTTGTTCAGGGAATGTTAGGCTACTAATTAATCAATTCCTCACAGGTCAGAACACTAGGCTTACACAGGGCCTCTCTCCTCCCTCCTACCTACTGACACACACATGTGACACAGCAGCCACACCTACACTGTCTCTAGAAGCTGTAGGTCTTAGTTTCTAATTCAATTTTTATTTCACCCCAATGTCATTATAATTTGAATCAGTAATATTTCCAAGAGAAGAATTTCCACAGCTCTATCATGTGTGGTGTGGAGATCAGAGAGGAAATATTGTGGGCAGGAGTCATTTGTCTGTAAACAGAAGCTGTTTGTGAGTCTATATATCATATTATTCACTGCTAAACACAGACATCTTCTATAAATTAACTATATGTAGGTGTTTTACCATTAGCCTCAAACTAGTTTTTCTTCAAATATATTCCCAAGAGATATCTATTCCTATCAATGTCACCTCATTGTGCCTGTACTCACTAATAACTTTTAAAGAATTTGAGTAATCTTTTATTTCTATGTGATAGTATCACAAGTAATTAGTCTGATTAAAATGACTACATTTTGATGTTTTTCACTGTTGGTTTTTGAACTATAACAGGCACTGCTTCTTTAAATGGAATCTCTTCCTTAATTTAAAATATGTCAATTTAAGATGACATTTAAAAATTTCCATGTATGATATGTCTTCATCAGGTAATGATGAATACTTAATCTTGGTTGGATTTTTCCTCACTATTCTAAAATTATATATTATATAAAATATATAACATTAAAATAGAAATATACATTCATAGTTTGCTCACATGCAATTTAAATTGTTTGATTAATAAGATTTGACTGGTTACAGTCATATGATTCAATATAAAATGCTTGAATCAATTCACTTATATATTGGTCCAAGGTACAGCAGAATGAACATAACAATCAAGCCACAAGAACTTCATCCATACTGAAAAATACAACGCAGGTCTTATTTCACTTCAATAATCATAATTACAGTAAAAAATATGTTTAATATTGCCCTACCCAAAGTGTATGTGACCTACATTTATGTTTTTATTGTTCTTAGTTATAAACCATATATATCACTACTCATTGCAAAATGTCACTGTGTCAGTTTTGATTATGACTCATGTAATCTTCTTCTGAATTTACACTTTTTAATTCAGAAAGAAATTTAGGGATAGATTATGTACCATTATTATCTATGTGTTAGGTATTGTGTATACTTACTTGATTAATAAAATAGAAGACACATTTTTGGAGCTATTAGGTCTCATTTTATATTAATTGCTCTATCTTATTTTCTTTTCAAATGAGTGGTGTGTGTGTGTGTGTGTGTGTGTGTGTGTGTTTGTGAATGTGTGTGGGTGTGTGTCTGTTTGTCTGTTGTTGGTGCATGCATGTGGCTATGTGGATATGTGCCCCTACACACATGCATACAGAGGCTAGAATAGGATGTTGGTTGTCTTTGGTGGCTCTCTTCCTTATTGCCTTAGGATTGGGGCTTTCACTCAAGTGTATCTCATAGCTTTTATATGGCTCTTCTACAGACCTTCACGATCAGTCTGTCTCTACTTCAAACTGGATCACAAGCATGTGGAATCATGGTCAACACTTACAATGGTGCTTGAGATTCATACTCAGGTCCTCATGCTTGTATTTGCTTTTATGTATTGAGCAATTGTGCCAGATTCATGGTATAGTTTTAAAATTAATTCAGCATAGCAGTAGATATTTATTTACTTACCATTTCTTGGGAGACATGTAATAATTAAAATTTCAAAGATGACAATAGCTATATTTGATTATCTAAACTGATTTTCTTATTCTAGTACATAATCAACTTAAAATTCAAGATACCACTGATTTGCAAAATGAGACTTCCTCCTTTCAATGTCTCATTTTATAGGTTTTTTTTTCAGAAATATTACAGCGATTATCTCAATAGGAAGAGTTTTTACATTACACTGTCAGAGATCTTTTAATTCATTGACCAAAATGAATTTTAATCATTGCAGAGTCACAGCTGAAGCTCATGAGCAAAAGCATTTCCAAGCATTTTATTCATTTTGATCAAAATGCTTATCACTTAAAATATTAGGTCTGTCTTTTATTCATAAAATAAACAAATGGTCTAATTTGGATTTAATTACATATTGCTTTTGTATATATTACCTCATTTCTTGTCCCACCATGATTGGTACATTCATATGCACTTCATTACAATTATAACGAATGCATAAAATTAGACATTGAAAAGAAAAAAGGATACCAGTAACTACAGTTTTGCACAAGTGATTGAGGATTTAATGATTCCTAATGACTTGGCAAGTTCATAAGAACTAATTTAATCAAAAAATTATTGCTGACATAATTGTGTGCTCAATTAACTTTCATAATCTTCTAAAAATCTGTTTGCATTGAACATTCACAATTTGTTATCTTATCCCACGTATAGTTCTAACTGAACATTTTAGAATAGGGAAAAATTCTTTCTATTGATAAGTTCATAATAGGATTAATTATTTTTATGACATTAATTCAATGCTACACATGCCAGTGCTTTCTAAAACCTAAGTGTAATTAGTGTAATTTCTTTTACAGGTTCAATAATTGTGAAAATGCTGGGTTTTTCTAGATTGAAACTTTGAATGTCCAAAATGGACATTTTAATCTATCAAGTGAGGGAGGCAAAATATTGAGCTTAAAAGTTCCAGAAGTACGAACTACATATAATTTAATATAATATTTTAAGGGACAGTGACATTCTAAGTTTAAAAAGAAGGAAAATTCAAACCCAAAGCAAATAAAAATGAAGAAAGGAATGAATTTTACAATAAAAATAAATGACTAGGAAGAAAGTTTGAAGAATAATGTGGATGAGATGCCCAAGCTCTTACAATATCTTATTAAGAGCCAAACATGGTGAACTGCTCAGGTGACTAGTTGAGAGTCTTGATTTAAATTACTCAACATTTGTAACATATGAAAGTTAACATTATAGAGAGTATTGGGTGACTGTTCAGTCAGTAAACTGTTTCAAGTCATTTTTTTCATTTTGGAAGCTGCTAACCTGCATTTCTGGTTCACTCAGGTATTTAAGTTTTATTCATTTTTAAATCTCTGATGGAGTTGGAGAAAAGATAGTTTAGTCTTTCAATTAAACTTAGTAGGTTAGGGGTTAAGATGTTTTTAGGTTTAGATAGATGTTTTAAGTTGATAGAGATGAGATATGATAGATATTGATCTTCATTCAGAAATTTAGGCCTAACAAGATAGGAAAGATGTTTACTTCATGTTTGCCAAATACAAATAGCCAAATCACTATTAATGTAATATTTATATAATTCCTGATTGCCTTGTGGTTCTTTGTGCTGTATGTAATTTATTTTATTCATGTGTAATAATGAAAATGTATACATTAAAAAAGAAACATTGCAAAAAGAAGAAAAGTTATCCAAAAAGAATGGGCTCTCTGATTGGCTATACAGTCTTAAATACCCATCTTAAACACATGGATTCACAAGCAATACTAATACTAAATGGAGTTAGTAAGACACATACACACACAAACGCAGAGACAAAGACACACAGACACAGACACATGCATATATAGTACAGCTATTGGTTAGAACTAACAATATAATAGGACTGAAATTTGTCAAGACAAAATTGAAAGCGGAAACAATATTACCTAAAAAGTCATCGTATCAGTTAGTTTTCTGCTACTGTGATAATGTACCATGAACAAAAGTAACTTTGGGAAGAACAGATATATATCATTATCTATCACTGTAGTTCATCATCAATCACAAAATCAATCCCTGGACAGGTCTCAAGGCAGAAACCTGGAAACACAAACTGAAATAGAAGCCATGGAGGAACACTGCTTCCATGCTTGTTCCTTATGCCTGGCTTAGACTGCATTCTTAGAGAACTCAGCAACACTTGCGAGGCATGGTACCAAACATGTGATGGGCCTATACACATATACACATTAACAATTAATCAAAGAAAACTCACTTCAGAATTATCTACAGGATGGATAATGGGTCAATATTCATGCAATATAGATTGAAACATCTTCCCAACTGAGGCTTCTCTTCCCAAATAACTCTAGTCCATGTCAAGTTGAAAAACAAACAAATATACATGTAGGACAGTAGCCTTATAGAATATGATAACTGTTATATTTTACTCAGGTCATAATAGAAATGAACTGTAGATATCATGAAAGCAAAACAAATAAGATATTTAAAAGCCCTCAGAATAAATAGACATCTAATATATATATATATATGTGTGTGTGTGTGTGTGTGTGTGTGTGTGTGTGTGTATACATATATATGTATATATAAGCATAAGATTTTGAAAATGATGAACGTCAATAATTGAAGTTATCAAATTAATACTTTAATAATAAATAAAACTTCTTAGGATTAAAGAAATTTTACAACTATATAGCAATATACCACCTCAAGGAAAAACACTTAAATAATTAATTTGAAAATTGCTATAATAAAATTACAAAAAGATTCATCAAAGAAACTTGGGGCAAGGCTTGTAACTCAGTCTGTGAGTTGCTTAATAGCAGTATTAGTGACCCCACTATGGCCTCCAAAACCAAAGTCTGATGGTCTATGACTGTAATCTCTGTGCTGGGAAGAGGAAGAAAAGATCATTGGGGTCCATGAGTAATGAAGTTTACCTAACCACCAAGTCCCAGGCCCAATAAAATACATTGTCTCAAAACAAAGTGGACAATTATTGAGGAATAACAAGTATATACATGGGAACATATATATGTATACATACATATACACACATACACACCAAAATATGTATAATATTAACTGCTGTATAAGGGAAATATTTTAGTATTGATAAGAATCAAATTTGGAAGTTATTAAGTATTTATTTCTGATGAAAATAGAAAATATAGTAATTGTCAGTTCATCAGGTAGTTAATTGATGAGTAAAACTCTGTTGGCAATATTTTAAATAATTTATTGTGAAAACATTACGTTATACTTTTCTCCATTTTCTACATAGCTTTAGTAACCCATTTTTCTAGAAATAATATTTTCTTTTAAACACTTTAGTATATATGTTACTAACCTGTGGAGCTGTTAATGAATAAAGATGTATTAACCAAATAAATATGTATGAATATAATTATTTACCTAAATGGTACTAAAAAGTACTGTTGGAATTGTTGATGATATGGGATGGGTAAGTAATCAAACATCTCGTTGGGAACTCAATATTCTAGGTGGCAAAACAAAACTACTTAAGGTAACTGTCACATGGGAATTACTTTATTGAAATTAAACCATATGAAGAGAGAACTAGACTTATATTTAAGCAGATGAATAATTTTTTTAAAAGATCTACAGTTTTAGTTGATATCTAAGATCTAAATGTGGGGAAGTTTTCAGGAAAATCTCAGAGTTAAGATGGTAAATGTCTATCAAGTCAGAAAGTCATACAGGCACTTTTCTTTTTGTCTACAGATTTTGTGTTCTAATGACGCCTAAAAATTGTAGTTTCTATAGTAGGACATTGTAATGGCTAATGCTATTAACTAGACAGAATTAAGAATCATCTGGGAGATGGTACTCTAGGCATGCCTGTGTGGAATTATTTTGATTACATTAACAGAGAGCTCTCTGTAAGTGTGGCCATTCTCTGCCTGTGACCTTAAGCTATACAACTGAAGAATTGCTATTTAGCATCTAGGCATGAATTCATTATTCCCTGCTTCTTAATTGTGTGTGCACATTCTAAGAATGACACTGAATCTGTGTCCTTTAACCAGCTATGCTGATGTTAAACATTAAGTTCCTTGAGTCTCAAAGATACTTGTAAATGGTGTTCTGTCATCTGTTGTGTTGCTGTAATAAACATCATGAGTAAAGCAACATGAGGGAACTTATTTCAGCATATGGTTATCATCTGCTATAAAGGGACCATAGGAAAGGATCAAGGCACGAACGTGGAGGCAGAAACTCAAGCAGTTGTCATAGAAAAAGGCTGCTTACTGGTTTGCTTGCTGTGGCTTTCTCAATTTTCTCTTTTATACATTCTAATATTACACAGTGGTTGCAGCAAATCCTCAGTTTTTCTAGGCCATTCCACATCAATTTGTAACAAAGTGCCTTATAGATTTACCTACTGGGAAATATGATGGAAACATTTTCTCAAATGAAGCTGTCTCTTCCAAGATGACTCAAGCTTTTCAAGTTGGTAAACGTGGATCCAAAATGTTTGGTAAAAAACCAAAATATTTGTTTCCTCCTCCTCCTTTCACATAGCTCTATGGTCCCTTCACCCTGTGCTAACGTAAGTACTAACATATTTCAGTAAACACTTCATTGTTTGTAGTAGAAAGCTACATTATATCACATTCAGTTTCCTCCAACACTTGATGTTTATTTTAATTTTTTTTGGTTTAAGTAGTTCTAATAACTTTTGTGCCTGGGGAAATTTGTGTTAGTTCCCTTTCCATTACTGTAACAAAGTATCTCAGGCAATTTTTTTTTTTTTAATTCTGGTTGTTGGAGTCTGTTGCAAGGCATCATGTTCTGGTCTTGGTCTTTTACTAGAGAAAACCAGTTCCCTCATGGCTTCTGAAAAGTGAAAGGGGAGAACAAGGCTTGTGGTTACATAATTCTCTTCCAGTGATATCCACAAGGGAGTAAATGTTCTACCATCTTCCACTTACATCAAGCTAAAGACTAAGCCTTTGACATATGTGTCATTGATACTCTCCAGATTCTGACATATCCTAATATAAACTATCCTGCATTTAATAGGATGAAATATAGATGAATTTTTATCCTTGTTATTAACAATAAAGAAATCTTTCACACTCTTTCTATTTTTTCCCCTTTAATATAAGTAAGATTGGAACTGATATCTGCATCTTCCTCTTAACCTCATTTTTAGACAATGTTCCTGAAGTTAGTGGGTAATTTTGTAATCACAAAGCTGCAATCATATGCTTAAAAATACCAAAATGCTAATAATGGCAGGAACAAATGACAAAGAGAACTTAAGTTTTGAAGAGATTTTCTGACATTCTAAATTAGTCCCTAAATACTTTACTCCAGAGTTCTTCTTAGATGACAAAAACATACTGATATATTTTGAGGCACACATTTATTTTGCTTTAGTGTCATTTGAAACTAAACCATTCCTATTTGGATTCAATTATTCTCCAGCAGAGTATCAGTAAATGCCAAACACTCAGGCTGAGTTTGAAGAATATATTGGTAATTAGATTTTAAATGGTAATTGTCTCATATTTCTTAATACTGTTTTTTTTTCTTCCTTTGTTTCCATTCTTTTACCCCTGTAAACATATGCTCTGGGTTACTATTACACTGTCAAGTTACAAGTCTGAAATCAGAGTCAAGTTACTTCCTGGACTTTTGCATCTATGCCAAGCTTATATACACACATACACATTTTAGGGTAGAATAAGGAGAGATATAGAGATTAAGAAAATGTACATATACACTATGGAATACTACTCAGCTATTAAAAACAAGGAATTCCCGAAATTTGTGGTTACATGGATTGAGCTAGAAATGATTATAATGAGTGAGTTAACCCAGAAGCAGAAAGACTCACATAGTATATACTCACTTATAACTGGGCACTTAATGATTGAGTATAAGTGTGTATCAACTTGATGCCTGTCATGATTAACGTCTAAATACTGAGCAATGAAAATAACTGGGTAAACTTTAAACTCCTACCCAGATCTAGCCAATAGGCAGAACATTCTCCACAGTTGAGTGGAGAGTGGGATATGACTTTCTCATGTACTCTGGTGCCTCATATTTGACCGTGTCCTCTGGAGGGGGAGACCTGGTGGCACTCAGAGGAAGGATAGCAGGTTACCAAGAAGAGACTTGATACCCTATGAGCATATACAGGGGGAGGAAATCCCCATCAGAAACAGTCATAGGGGAGGGGAATAAGGGGAAAATGGGAGGGAAGGAAGAATGGGAGGATACAAGGGATGGGATAACCATTGAGATGTAACAAGAATAAATTAATTAAATAAAAAAATACAGAAAAAAGGAAAAAAAAGAAAATGTGTCAAATTCTTATTGGTTTGTCAAATATGAAATATGCAGGGCAGGATGTAAATCTGCCCTGGGAATGCTAACATGAATAAAGCTGCAGCCATGAGATGGAAGGACACTGGAGTACAGAATTTTTTCCTCTCCTACTTTACGGGACCATGTAGTTTTTGCAAAAGCTTTTCAGCTGATCACAGAATGATTGTTGCACTATGAAAGGTATTATATTTTTTGCAAAGTCTCCTGACTTAGATATTATATATCACAGCCCTTCAAATCTCATCTGTTCTACCTGTAACCTCTTCCTCTGTACGGACAATACACTAGGCTTAGGTCAGATGTAAGGGGAAGAGGGCTCCTCTTTCTGACCCTTAAAAGAGGGATGGAGAGGGGGATCAAATGGGAGGGGGTTCAGGAGGGAATAAGGGAGGGGGACACAATCAGGATGTGAAGAATTTAAACTGCAGAACAAGCAGGTAACTTGTATTGCTAATCACACTATATGGGAATAACTCTGAGACTGGCTGATACATGAATGTCTAGGCATAGACAATGCTGCTTATTGGCTACATAACTACTATGAATTCTTATTAGATGTCATTCTTCATATGGCGTGAATGAAGATTTATAGATGTCTTTTTCTCTTCTCATACAAAGAGCTGAAAATCAGCCGTAATTGTTCTGTGCATCATGCATGCCTCATACACTTATAATTTTAGGACTGCTTAATGCTTGTGAGAAATTATGTTTTCAGAACAAAAGAACCAGACACTGACATGGGATAAGACCTGACAGGATGCATTCCTCTCAGCATGCTAGACACTGCCATCCTGTACCCTTCATGTTCCAGCACCAAGTGCTTCAATTGCTATTTCTCACCAGAACAAGACAGCTCCCAAGACACTTTCAAAGAAAGCTTCCAATCCCAATTGGTTCAGCATTTCATCCTGTCCCACGCAGGACTCTAATTAAGCCTGGAATTTCTTAATATTTATAAATTGGACCACTACTGCCATTCCTAGGTTATTTAACCATTCCCCCAATTTTATTGGTGCCCCTACAAAGGTACTATTTGTTCCAAATCAGCCAGAAGAAACATGAAGAGAAAGATGCCCCATTTTCTTTAAGGAGGAGAGGTAGGATATTGGTTGCTTCTTGGGCAATAGTGGGTTATTATCAGTGGGAATTGGTTACAATTTATTATTGGTCTTATTTAGAATTAAAACAAGGTTAGACTCAGCAATGTCTATTTTTTCACTTATCTTGCATTCTTAGGTTTGGTGATAAGGGTTGTAAAGAAAGAAGGGGGAATAAAAAATATATATAGGGAAGATAGAACAAAAAGTAGATTAGTGACTCTACTCCTCAACTTAATGCCTCAATTGTCACTCACAAGGTTATTTTTAATTCTTTGGTATAGAATTTTGTATATAGATGCAAAATAAGTTTAATTCTAGATAAAGTGATATAGAATTCAAATATAAGTTTATTCTTCATACACACATCTTTTATATATGACAAGATGTGATGGAGATTGATTTACATTCAGAATTTTTGGTGAACCAAAATAGGAAAGATGTTTTCTTCAAGGCTGTCAAATACAAATAGCCAAAACACTAAGAATGTAACATTTATATAATTCCTGATTGTGCTATGGTTCTTTGTGCTATAGGTAGTTTATTGTGTATATGGGGAATAATATAAATGTCTATGTAAAAATAAAAAATAAAGATAAGAATAAATATTATATATCACATAAAATATGTATTCACAGTAATATTCAAAATGCTTTTGACTAAGAAGTTAGGTTTTATGGCTTAGCTAAATATTCAAAAATATATGTGTCCAAATGTAACATGTGATTACACATATGATATATGTGAATGTGAGTGAATACCTGTGACTGGACTGTGCATTGGTGTATGACTCTGTGTGTGTGTGTGTGTGTGTGTGTGTGTGTGTGTGTGTGTGTGTGTGTTGGTGAGTCTGTAATGTTTCTTGAGTCACAAGGGTAATGCAATATCTCAATTTTTCTTTTTGGTTTTGAGTTAAAAATTCTTCTCTCATATAATTCATCCCACCTACAGTTTTCGCTCATTCCATATCATGCCATAATAAGACCAGACACATACCATCACATCAATCCTAGAAGAAAGAGGAAAAGGGTTCCACAAGTAGGCAAAGAGTCAGAGACATCTTCCACTCCCACTGTTAGGATTCTCACAAGAGCATCAAGGTACTCACCATAACATAAATGCTTAAGTGAGACCTCTCAGGATTCCTGGGCTCTGGAAACCCCCATGAGTCCTAGTCAGTTGATTCTGTGAACTGAGTTCTTGTGGTGTGTCCCTGACCCCTCCAGTGTCTCAAGGCTTCCTTCCTCCCCCTGCACAGGACTCCCAAGCTTCCTCTAATATTTACCTATAGTACTCTGCATCTGCTCTCATCTTGTTTTTGTATGTTCTGCTAGGCTCTGGTCACACAATACTCTGTAGGTTTGATGAACTATATTTCAAAATTTTTATGATAGGGTTGGTGTCCCAATCATTGCAACTTGAGGCCTTTCCAATCTCATAGAGCCCTGGAAAGCCTGTAACTCACTATGTAGACCAGGATGGCCTTCAACTCATGAAACTCTGAGTGCCCTAGGCTCAAGAGTGCTGGAATTTAGAGGCATGGGTTATCAGAGAGTATAGTGCATGTAAACATGGTTTTGTTTTAATCACAGGGGTGGGATGTGAAACTGCCTCCTGTGAGGACATGATTTTAGACAGTTGAAAAACATCCTGCACAGACTACCAGAAAGTATGAATAGACCCAAAACAAGGAGAGGTTGCTTTTGCATTGCATGGCTGCTTCACCTCCACACTTCCCTAGTGAAAAATGCTCCAGAGAGTATTTCGAGGTAGCTGATGCTGTGGTTGCTGTCGCTCTTGCTGGATTGCTGGTTTGCTGGTTTTCTGCTTAATGGGTCTTCTGGAATTCCGATGGGGAAGAATGGAATTGCCCTAAGAAATTGGATCTAAAACAGTCTATTTCCACTGTCCTTACTAAGCTTTCTCTCCTATCCAGGTTTGGTGGGTTGGAAGGGAGGCAGAGGCATTAAAGAACCCCAAATAAATTAGGTTTTAAAAATACCAAAGCCTGCAAGAGAGAGTTTACTCAATTCTTTTAATATGGAGATTTTTTTTAAAAAAAACCACAGACATACCAACATGCTCCAACCAAGTAATGTTGGGTTCTAGAGACATAGCAGAATGCAGTTTTTTCATATATCATGTTATTATGTGATCATGTATGATAAAAAAAAAGTAGGCACAAAGACTTTCCAAGGAAGCTAAAATGTGACCTTTTTATTTACTGTCAGCAAGTGGGTAAATCGAAAGAGGTTCCCTATGTTCAAGTTTTTTTCTCATCTTCACTCCAAAACTTCACTCTATGCTTGCTCTCCCAAAGAGTTTCAAATGTACACCTTAAAGGACTTTCTCCCTAATCTACTCACATATATGTTCCAATATCCTGTCAGATTTCCTATATCTAAGACAGTACCAACACTGCTACCCAAAGTGCTCCAGTCCAGCCTCACAGATAGTTCCAGCTGGACATGCATTGTCCCACCTAGCCACAGGTGCTCTCAGACTCTGGACAGGATAAAATACAACAGCCTGCTGTTCTTGAACTTGTCCAGCAATTCAGCATTTTGGCCCCCTATTGTCACCCCAATGTCAGCAGGAAGCAGCCAAAGAGGATTGACTTCTTCACCCGTTATCTATTATCAACAAAAGGCTGGAATGGTGTACTTCAGACTGGACACAAACAGCTCCAGGGGCTCTCAGCACTCCTTGGTCCCTATCAGCTTAGAGGGCATGACTGACACATCCTGCCCTCTACCTTGAACTTAGCAGAGCAGGGTATTTTCCTGCCCTCTCACTATATAATCAGGACATTTTGTTTCTCTCTGTGTGTCTCTCTGTGTCTGTGTCTGTGTCTGTGTCTGTGTCTGTGTCTGTGTCTGTGTCTGTGTCTGTGTCTGTATCTGTCTGTCTGTCTGTCTGTCTGTCTCTCTCTCTCTCTTTCTCTCTCTGTCTCTCTCTCTCTCCCCTTCCCTCCCTCATGCATGATAGCTTTCAACATACCTATATTTTATATACTTTAACTTGCCTTACATGAGAAGACATCCAAAGTCCTCATTCCTACCACCCCTCCCCAGCTCCTCCTTTTTTGATTATAGGAAAAGGGAGGAATAATAGTTTATAAATGATCCCTTAGCCTTCCTCTAGGTTTCCTAGCAACCTGATGCCATCACTTGCTGCTGTCAGATGTGTGCCAGATTATAAAAGGACCAAGCTGCCACAGCTCTCTCTTACCCTTGCTGTGCTTCAGTCTATCTCTCCTCTCTGTTTCTGGAGTGCCCCCTCCCATCTCTCTTTCTCTCTCCCACCGTCTCTCTGGTTCTGGCTCTCTCTACCCTCAAGGGACACTCAGGCCACTAAGTCCGCTTCCCTTCTCTTACCCAAATAAATCTCTCCATATCAGATCTGTTGTTCCTCTCTATATATTATTAATGATAACATGTGGTCCCACCAAAATCCATGGAATTAAACCTGTGTCATAATTTATTTCTCTGTTACTGTAACAAATGTCCTAAAAAGAGAAATTTAAGCTTGAAAGGGTTTATTTTACTTCATAGTGCCAGGTTATAATTCATTATGGTCGGCAAGTCACAGCGGCAGGAGCTTAAAAAAAATGAGTTACATTGAATCTATAATCAAATCTAGTTATATAGCTCTGGTTCCATCTACAGTTAAAATGGGTCTTCCTACATCAGTAACACAATCAAGATGCCCTCCAGAACTTGAAAGTAAAACACCTTTCCTGAAGATACCTCATACTTCTGTCTGAAAACATGAGTGAAATTATGGTGGTAAGGACCTGAACGGCTCATCCTTTCCTTGTTGGCTAGCTTTTGAAGGTGTTGTGGCTGGGTTGATGCCCCAGTCCTTCCACTTGAGCCCTTTTCTGGTTAAGAGAGATAGCAAGTTCTGGCTCCATGTCTGCCTTTGCAAGGATTACTCTTATAGATTACACGTAGTTTCTATTGCACTAGTTTTCCACCTCAACCCACCAATTTCCCCCAAGTCTAGTTGTTTCTCCAAGTATTTTCTCCTTCCCCAAACACCTGATCCTTCCTATTCCCAATCCCACTAGTCCTTAGTCCATCCATAAAATCTATTCTATTTCCTCTTCCCAGGGAGATCCTTGTGTACACCCTTAAACTTTCCTTATTACGTAGCTGCTGTGGGCCTATGAACCATAGTCTGACTTTCTTTTATTTTACAGATAATATCCATTGATAAGTAAGTACACACCATGTTTGTCTTTCTGTCTATGTTAACTAATTCAGAATTATTTTTTTTTTACTTCCATTCAGGAACACACCTCAACTTCTGATCAGACTACAACCTTGTACAATAACTTTGGAAGTCAATATGGTAGTTTCTATGAAAATTGGAAATTGATCTACCTCAAGACCAAGATATACCATTCTTGGGCATGTACCTGAAAGGATGCTTCATCCTACTACATGGATACTTGTTCAGGTATGTTCATAACAGTTTTATTGATAAAAACCAGAAACTGGATACAACCTAGATGGCCCTCAACCATATAATGGGTAAAGAATGTAGGGTACATTTACACAATGGAGTATTACTCAGATGTTAAAAACAAACCATAAAATTTGCAGATAACTCACAGTTTTATAAAAGAGACTTTCTGTTCTTTATGTAATATCTTATTTCTTTATATTAAAAATTATATATGTATTTGAGTAAAATATATTTGCATTATTTGATTCTGTGATGTTTTCTTTAGACAATAGATATATGATCAAATAATATTTTGGATATTTCTGTTCCTTTTTTAATATTAAAATATATATTGTGTGATGTATTGCTCTTCACACCTGAGTGTGATCATCTAATCAGAAATTCTGAATAAGATCAAGGCTCTACTTTACTGTGAAATAAGGAAATATGTGCTTTTCTTTATCAATAAAAGTAACATTTACCTATTATCATTTACTGTCTCTCACAGATTTTCAACATACATGTTTTCAGGACTTGAAATTCTGTCTACAAACATAATTTTGATCCCACTTTTTTCTTTCTTTTCTTTCTTTTTTTTTTTGTTTTGTTTTGAGACAGGGTTTCTCCATGTAACCTTGGCTGTCCTTGACTCACTTTGTAGACCTTGAACTCACAGAATTCTTCCTGCTTGTGTTTCCCCAAGTGCTTCGATTACAGACATGTGCCACCTCCATTGGCTTGATCCTATTTCTTTAGAAATCATTAGTAGTATAGTATTTTTTATATTTTTTAGTTATGGGCTGTTAATATCTGAAATTGATGAACAAGTTATTCCAGTAGATAAAGATGTAAGGCTTTCACTGTGATCCATATTAATATAAATATAAACATAATTATCACTAAATTTTACAGAAGAAGGTTCTCTTTGTTGTTGAAAATTTCTTTTTCTTGATAAACTATAGTGTACTTCCATTTTTCACCTAAGATTTTTAAAAAATTAAGTTTTTAATTTTTCTTTTTTGTTGTTTAGTGTATTTTCATTTGAACATTGTGCATATCTACTTACCCTTTCTGAAGAATCAATTTTATTTTTCAAGTTTACCAATATTTTTCCCAAAATCAACACTGCCTTTAAACATGTGAGAAGGACTTATGATACATCTTACAGACAATATTTCTGAAAGTTTATGAGGAAAATGAATTAGTTGAAAAAACATAACAAAATTTCAGTTGACAAATATGTATCTCTATGCAGTGAGAACACAATAGAATATTAAGCAACATGACATTATGTTGCTCATGATTAATAAGTGTTACTATTGAAAACACACCTCAGAAATGATCTGAATCCTCCCCTAAATAATTTACGAATCAGCTGTCAAATATTCATGTGTTTATTATACCATACATTCAACACACACACACAAACACACCCACACACCATTTCAAAAACCAAAGCTGTCAGATGTTTCATATGCTGTTTACATTAGCGCTGGAATGAGAATATATGCTGTATTTTACTGATACACAAAAATTAGACAGTTACAAAAGAAATATTCTTAGATAATACTGAGGAATATATGAGAAGTTAGAAATATGAAAATCCAGAATGTTACACAAAACTTTTTTTGAGATCATAAGTACAATATTTATCCATTCTATGTGCTCCCACCAAACCCACCTCTCATATACCTCTCTTTGGTGTCTTTCTTTTACACTGTTATTACATGCATATCTAAATATATCGACATATATACATATATATTTCTAAGTATCACCTGCTCAATCTGAACAATATCAATTTATTTCAGTGTTAAGAGCTGTCCATTTGGTATTGAATAACAAATTGCTGACACACTTTTATCTTAAAGAATAGTAATGCATTTCCTAATAAATAGTTAAATAGAAAAGTTGAAGTTTCAAATTAATTAATCACTTTAAAGAAGTTAGTTAACACTTTAATCAAAGAAAGAAGAAAGAAATAAAAAGAATGACTTGCATAGTGTGTAGGCTAGGAAGTCATTAATATAATCCCAAATACTTTTAAAGTTATTTGAGCATATCTTTGAAATGCCAGTCTTTCATTGAAGGAAAGTCATGCCAGAGCAAAACTTAAACTTCTAGCACCCAGGAAGTAGAACAGAGGAAATATTGCCACTTAAGAGTAAATAGCTTATAGACATATTTACATAAAATCAAGAGTAGATTTTTAATGATCTGTTTGGTTCAGATTTGGGTTCATATTTCATTTTATGAATGTCAATGTCTTCCACCATATTATAGAAAAATAAATTTCTAGGAGCAAAAAATGATAGGAAATTTTGGAATCCATTGAAAAGAAAACTTTGAGAATGATAGCTAATGTTTATGTAACAACATTCAACAAATAATAATATAATTATTATTGTGAATTTAATAGTGGTAGAAATATACTTAGATTTAACAAAGATTTATTAAAAAATGCTGTTATAATCTTGGTAACTTTGTGGTTCTGTTGGACAAAGGGAACACATTTTGATTCAAAGAAGGATGGATAAGTTGGAATTTTTTTCTACAGGCCTTTGTAGTGTGGCAAGTGACATATGTGTGTGTATTTATGTATATATATATATATATATATATATATATGCCTAAAAGCAGATGAAATGGATATATTTATAAAATATATTTGATTGAATATAAAGCTAAATGGGATAGACAAAGAAAATCTAAAACAGTGTAACCAAATACGGACTTCAGTGTATTTAAGAGGGAACAGTCAAAAGGAAAGACAGAGTTATTTGTTCTTGTTCATATTTGCATGTCTGAAACATATTAATTTGCTGCATGTGTAATTATTACAATTTGCAAATTATTCATTGAGATTCATTTCCTGTTGCTGCTATCACCATCCCAAAAGCTCATAAATAAACAATATAAGCTTATAAAGTTACAGCTCTGGCTCTAGGAAGTCCTGAATAAGTCTTACTATGTGACAACCAGAGTGTTGTTGGAATTGCTTCCTTAATCCAGGGAGAAAATCTGTTTAGTTCATTTCCTTTAAAAGTTAGATTTTTTTCATGCAGTATTGATTGAACACTGTGTCCCCTGTGCCCACACTCTTTATTTTATAAACCTATGTGATAACACTTAGACCAATTTGTATAATCAAAGAGAATAACTTCATTTTACAGAGATGAGGAGTCTTATTTCTATCTTAAACTTTAAAACAATTTTCATATTAGGCCAAAAATATTAAGATTTCAGAATTAGGGGCAAGAAGTAAACCTGTGTAAGACGATATTGTTTAGTTTCAAAAGATATCCTTGGCATAGATATCTTGAAAAAAATCTCACAATAAAAATGAGAGGCTGTAGTGAAAAACAAAATCAATCAATCAAACAAACAAACACACAAAAAACAATGTGGCAGGGAATGTGGGATGAAAGGAAAAACTGCTGGGGGAATGCTACACCTAACTTTGTATGAAGACTATATCTTATCTTGATGATCACTCAGGTATAAGGATGTTTAATGATTTCTTTAAACTTAAATAAAAATATTTAAAAGGTTTTAAAAGTCATTGAAACTTAAGGATATTGTACTCCAATATCACCAATATAACTAAAGGTAGTACTAATAAGAATTAAATAACATAACTTATTATAAGTTTATTTGTCATATAAAATTCCTGCAAGGCCTTTGAATAATGATTTAAAAAAATAGTTAGGACACACAATATTGTACCTGGTAAAACTTTTACACATTTCATAGAATTGAAACCAATAGATCAAAAGAAGGGTCTTATTTCTTTTAATTTCTCACTTTATATAAAATATAATTTTAAATTCTAAGGATGAGAACACTGAGATAAGAAGTGCCTATGCTCACTTTTTGTTCTATGCACTTTAATGGCATCATTTAGACTCTAATTATGCATGAAATTACATTGGGTTTCTTGCTAAACGCAAAGAAAAATGTTTTCATGATGCACTCTTTCTTTAGTAAACATTTCTAAAACTGTGCTGCTGATACAGCTCATCAAAGAGGCCATATGAGATGAAATGTATGCAAGGGAAACACTAATTAGGGAGATTTCATTTCCCAAATACACATGTGAAATTCCCATTAATGTCAATCAAAAGGAAATATTTTTTTCCTGCAGCATGCCCCTGGGTAAAAGCACATAGCTGCCTTTTCTTTTCCAATTAGAAACACAACTTATTTTTTTGCAAATCATTAACAAATTGCGCTACTGCATTTTCCGTTCAAAACTTTGTTGTCCGTAAAAACATATCAGTTAAGCTTCTCATCTGATATTTGTGCAACAAAACGTTATTTTCGACAAAGATAATGTGTGTTTATGTGTATATATGGAGTACTTGTGTGTGTGTGTGTGTGTGTGTGTGTGTGTGTTGTGCATGTATGTGCACAGAGTATGAGGTATGTGGAGGCCAGGGACTGATGTTGAGTGCCTGTCTTTCTCACTCACTTCCCACTTTAAATAGTGAGACAGGATCTCTTCCATTTTAACCTGGAACTTGCTGGTTAGGGTGGTCAGCTTTCTCTAGGAACCTCTTCTTTATCCCATTCAAGGACAATAATTTGTTTGGGTTCTAGAAATCCAAGCTTTAGTACTTACTATCTAGTAAATGATGACACAGCCCAAGGTATATTTCGAAATACGTTTATGTTGGTCTTCAGTTCACCAAACTGCATCTTTGTAGTGACTGATTTTTCCAATGAATTTTAGCCAAGTTTTATTATTTATTTCATGTCAATATGGCTTACTTGAATACTTCATTTGCAGTATTAAATAATTATGTTAAAACTTGCTGGTAACATATAGACTACACAATGGTCTATTAACCTTGGAGCATAGTAATTGAATTTATGACTTATTATTTAGAGATTTTACCATGGTGTGGTAAATGTGAAATCATACTCAATACTACAAAACATATCAATGAATACTATTATTCTCATTCTTGATAGAAAAATAGGGAAAATGAAAACTTATTTGTATGTTACACTGAAAATGCATATAATTTAACTAAGCTTAGCTGCAAACCATTAAAACACTTAAGAAAAAAAATAAAAGTCATACTAATAAAGAATGTGTTTCCTTTAAAAACAGTAAAAATTATTTCCAATAATCTACACAATTCTACACAATATTTTAGAATATAATACAATATAAAAAATTCTGAGATTTTGTGTATTGCATATTCTACCACATTATAGGTTCCAAAATACTAATTAAGTTATTGATGTCATAATGAATTGATCAACATTAGAGAAATAAGGTCAATGTTGATCTTATATCATATTTAACCTCTACTTGTTGCAAGTATAGACAGTGTTATACTTCTTCACCTGGCTTTGGTGAATCACTAGACATTACTCAAAAATTAAGGTGTTATTTTGTCTTTATCTTTCACAATTCACCAGCATATTCTTAAAATTTTGTTTACTTTTCTAGAATTTTCCCAGATTGACAATGTCTTGAAAAAGTGTGTTGGATAGACATTTGCTTTTTAGCTATAAATTTTGAAATATTTTTTCCTTCTTTTATTAATTTGTTCATATTACATCTCAATGGTTATGCCCTCCCTTGTATCCTCCCATTCTCCCCTCCCTCCCATTTTCCCCCTACTCCCCTCTCCTATGACTGTGACTGAGGGAGACTTCCTCCCCCTGTATTTGCTCAATAAATTTTGAAATATTGACCTTAAAACAATAGCAGAAACTTCAAAACTAAACATCGTTTTGGATTTTTTCCAACAAAAGAGATTAGTTAATTAATTAGTTTTGTATTACAAACCATTTCTCCCTCCCTCCCTCTCTCTCTCTCTCTCTCTCTCTCTCTCTCTCTCTCTCTCTCTCTCTCTCTCTCTCTGTCTCTCCCTCTCTCTCTGTGTGTGTCCTTCTCACTTTCTCAAATAATGAGTTCTATACATGTTACATTCATAGTGAATTGGCTATCTGCATTCATCTCATTTGAAGTAAGTGTCTTTCCTGTCTTGTTGGGTCTAAATTTGGGCTGTAGTCTTAACACCCTCTTTGATTTTACATTTATCACTAACATCTCTTAGTTGCATTTATATATTTAGTATTGTTTTGTCTTTTTTTTTTCCAAAAAGAATATGCATAGACCAAAAATAAACTGTTGTAAAAGTATGTTGAAAAGACAATTTTATTCTTCATAATACTTAGTTTGTGCAAATAGTGAATGAATGATCAATATAGCAGAACACTCATGGGTTTATTCTAAACAACAAAACATGGAGATAAATAGGCACCAATGGGTGACTGCTTAATATGGGTTCACAGACTTGAAAGTATTTGTCAAAGCCACAAATAATAATGCAATAGAGACACTTATATTTCTATTGAGCAGTCAGAAAGAGATCTAGTTAAATAACCAGTAAAAGTTTAATATGCTCCCATTTCTGTAAATTGTAAACTGTCACTCAATCCTTTCAATGGATGAGATTGGCTTTCAGTATAAATCTTTCCTCAGAGAATCATATAAAGGTGATGATCTTATTGGGGAGTTAACATGGGCTTAGAAGAGCCAAAGAAGCTGTTCATACTCACAAAGAAAACAATTTGGCCTTGTTCTGTGTAGTGCAGCTTCTCCTATTCTGAATGTCCTTGTGTTTAACTTCTTGTTCTGTTCATCAGTATTAAGCTAACCTTCCTAGTTCACAATGAACACTTCCTTTGTACCCAAGACAAAGCTTTTAAATGTGATCTCTGGTCCACCTGTCTCAGGTTCCTGAGTAGCTGGGATTACAGAAGTTCTATCATGCCTGGCTGCTCCTCAACCTCTCATAAATCAAGGACGGGATAATGCCAAAGGCTACAGCCTTTAACAATTGCTTCCTTGGTGCTGAGGCAGCCAGAATTATAAACTCTAAGAAGTTGCTAGACAGAAAGAGGACTAGCTTGTAAAGAAGAAAACCTTGGTTATGCTGACGTAGAGAAGGCTCTGTATTTTGTGCTTTCTCTGAAAATCCCTGCAAGTTCTTATCAATAAGAGGCAGTAGAGAAAAAAAAAGACCCTGATTACCTCAATGATGTTCGGGGAGATCCAGGGATACAGATTTATGAGTCACCACCCATGCTTATATAATATTTTAATGATGCAGCTGGCTTTGGATCACTCAAATACCAGTCCTTAACCCTCACTCATGTGTCTACGAGGAAATCAAATTAACTGCGAGCTCACCAAGATAGATCATGAAATTAATAAGACTTTTCTAATTATAGCACTAGATATATAAAAAATTGCCAAAACCAAGCATCCAGGTATGGTATGGTATACATAGAGACTAGAGAGAGGGCATTTCTTCAGTATGTTCAAGAATACTTTCTAGCAGTCCAACATGTAGAAGAAATTTAATCTAGCAGCATGCATTCTCTGGCAAGGGATCATATGCAAAGGCCTTCTAGGTCCATGAACTGTCTGGAATGCAGACACACCATGGACTACATTATGATCTAACTAGAATGCAGATATGCCCTTAGTGTATACAATTACTCCCAAACAATTTAGATAACTTTAGTTTGTAGAAAGAAGAAGATGTGTTTTAAAGTGAGCTATGATTGAAGGGAAGACAAAGTGATGAATCAGAAAATGATTTGACAAAATGAATCAGCATAGGATTTACCCAACTCTAACGAGATCAGACAGGAAAAAGAGAATCTACTTAAGAGCAGTGCAAAGAGAGAGAGTGAATCAGTGCTAAGTCAGTGCAGCCAGTCAGCTGAGTCCAGTCCAGTCCGTTCAGTCCTGTACACCAGCAGTTCAGTGAGGTTCAGTTGAGTGCAGTTGTATTCAGTAGAGTTCACGCAGTTCAGTTCTTAGAGTGCAGAAGCAGAGCAATTGAAGAGAAGCAGAAAGAATCCAGTTTGAATCATTCCTCTTGGAGAAGTGTTTTGATGCGGAAAGCTGAGTTGAAACAGCCAGCAAGAGTTCAGAAAGAACAACTGTATCAGGTAAATAAAAGTTACTATTACACTAAAGGTAAATCCATTAATAACTATAAAATGTGTACACTTTCCTACCAGGAACAATTCAATGCTGTTGAGTATCACCCTTACTCAATATTCTATGGACCAGTAAAGTAGGAAAATGAAATAAATACTGTATGGATATACAGGAAAAAACAGAGAGAGAGAGAGAGAGAGAGAGAGAGAGAGAGAGAGAGAGAGATGGAGGGAGAGGGAGAGAGAGAGACAGAGAGACAGAGAAAGAATATGAGGGAGATTTATATAAAGTTGGATGTTTAACAAGGTTGGGAGGATTTTCTAGGAGTTGGGGAAAGGAAATTATGATTAAAATACAATGTATAAAAATTAATAAAAACTAAAAATTATACTAAAACTGTCTCTATTTCTTGATGACATTAATATCTACCTAGACAATCTGACAGATTAAGTGACACAAACATTAAATATCTCTATCAATTAACAAAGAAAATTCAGAATAAAAAATTAGTTCATATCATCAAAAACAGTTGGAGTAAGAAGAAATATAAAGTCAAAGTTATAGCAGAAAATATGAAATATGTAAAGAATTAATTGATAGACCATATATGGGATCTACATAAGAAGAAACAATTTAAAGATAAAAGTTATAAAAGATTAATATAAATCAATAGATATTTGATGCCTTTCGATGATTCAATATTGTTGAAATGTGAATTTTTTCCAATTGATGCCTAGAATAAATAAATATCTATATTTCCAAAAGCTTTAAAAAATCAAGTTAGTTTAGATCTTGACACTTATAAAAATAATGTAAAATTTGTAGGAATTGTCTCTACTAGCTGTGTGTAATTTTCTTTCTGAAAATTTCCAAGATTTCTATTCCATTTCCTAAGAGAGGATTATTGTTGTAGACTACAATCTAAATTGAAATTGCAAAATGCTGGCTCCCTGTTCCTCAGAACAAATCATCACATTATCTCATTTTTAAAAAAAGTTACATTATCTTATATGCCTCTAATTTCACAAGAGTAATATCAATAGTACTAATAAAAATCTAAATATTAATTTAATTATTATGTTATCAAAATAAAATTTTAAATGAGATATCCCATTAAGATAATGGGAAAACACACCACTAAATGTGAGGAAACATTATAAAAAGCATAACTAATAAAGAGCCTATGTCTCTAACTCAACAAATATACACAAAACTGTTTATGACTTCTTCCCTGTGGATTAGATTTTATGTTACCAGAAAACACAATGGAGATTTCCAAAGGAAGAAAGCCACCAATAGTCCTACCCAGAAATTATGCCTAGGAACTAAAGTCATGACCAATATGATGTAATATGTCTAAGAATGCAGTAGTGGCCTACATACCTTAGCAATAACCGAAAGGTTTCTAATTACACATAAGGACTACACAACAAGTGGCCAACCATTCCTGGTACTAGAAACCTAGTGAACTGCACAGGGCTAGTGAAGTTGTAGGCCTTGGAGGACAACCTACAACAAACACTGAGATAAACTAGCATAATGTCTAATAACATTCTGGTAGCACTCAGAGAAAGGATAGACAGGCTACCAAGATGAGACTTAATAGCCTACGATCGTATAGTGGGGGAGGAGGTCACCCTAGGTCACTGACATAGGGGAGGGAAATAGGGTGAAAGTGGGAGGGAGGGAGGAATGGGTGAATACAAGGGATGGAAAAACAATTGAGATGTAATCTGAATAAATTAATTAAGGAAAAAAGTAAAACAAACAAACAAACAAAATTCTCAATATTTATTCTTATAGTGAAGAGTGGAGGTCTTACCACTCAACAAAGAAATGTCTCCTTACAATAGATAGAGAACATTACAGAAACCACAACCACTAAAAATATAAAGAAAAGAAAATCATGTGGTGTCCAGCCCCAACTAATATATCTAAACCACAATTCCTGCATATAATGTCAGGGATCATAGCCTAACAAGGAGTGAGAAGACTGTAGGAGATTTTCTGTAGAATTCTGTGCTCTGGAAATGTCAGAAAAATTACACCTGTGAACTGTCATCAGCAAGGCTGCTTAACAAGTCTTGGACAAGGAAGATGCCAAAATCGTGCTAATGTTGAATGACAAGAACAAAAAAAAAAGAAACATATTTACATACAGAGAAGCATAGTTAATATATAAATATATTTAAAACTATAACATATACTTAAAATAACTTTCTAATAAAATATTTTAGTAATATATTATCAATATTGGATAATAGATGTTTGAAATCTTCACAATAGTTCTCCCAACTTAAATTTAGTTCAAAACTAATTTTAGTTAAGCAAAGTCACTAATGATTTAAATGAAGAACAAATATGACAAACTACTGAGTCATATTAACTTCTCACTTTTCCGTCTGAAGCAAACACAACAGCAAACACAGAATTGAAACATTAGAATGGTAGTATATAAACATGCAAAGAAAGATGAAACAAAACCATTTTCCATAGTTGAGCTGTATTTTCATTTTAAATGCTTGCATGGATTTCTGCAATAACAGCAAACCATAAAGTGGTCATAGCTTTTTTCTGTATCTTGATGATGATTTATTGTTCCCTTAATGATAACCATTGCTATTGGAGTGAGATTACATTTGTTTCTTTGATTGTTTGTTTGTTTTCTTGTTCGTTTTTGTTTTGTTTTATTTTCAAGAGAGGGTTTCTCTGTGTAGCCTTGACTGTCCTGGACTTGCTTTGTAGACCAAACTGGCCTTGAACTCCCGGAGATCCACCTGCCTCTGCCTCACTAGTGCTGGGATTAAGACATGCGCCACTTCCACCTGGTTTGAGATTACATTTCAAATAGATTAATTTGCCTTTTCAAGGCAGCTAGTAATGTTGACATTTTTTCATATGCTTTTTGTACATTTGTCCTTTATCTTTTGAAAAATTTTTGTTTATTTCATTAGCACATTTTCATTAGACTGTTGACTTATTCTTGCTTAGTGTCTGTGTTCTTTATATGTTCTAGATGTTAATCCTCTGTCAGATGTTAGCAAATATTTTCCCATACCACAGATTGTCTTTTCAATAAGTTGTTTCTTTTGGTGTGTCTACGCTTTTTATGTTTATACAGTCTAATTTTCAATGTTTACAACCCAGAGAAATTGTAGTAATCTTTTTTAAGTTTTGGGTTTTTTTTTCTTTATATTTTTGTTTTTTGTTTTAAATTGGAGTCATTTTTAAAAGGCATTCCTAATGTCCAGATCTATCTTGATTTCTTTATTTTGTATGACTCAGTTGTACTGTGCCTGAGTATTTGCTCAAAGAACTATAAGTCAACATATCATAGAGGTATTTAATGATAAAAATTTATTGAAGAACCATTTGCAATTGTCAGGTTGTGATATCAGTCTATATGCTTATCATTGTTGTATGGATAAGGAGAACATGGTATGTATACACAAGGAAATGTAGTGACAACAATTTTTCAATAAGGAATAATAAGATTATGTTATTTGTTGGGAAATGGATACATTGGAGATCATCATATTAAGTTAACTTTGTCTCAAAATATTGTGGGACCCTGTCAAGTCTGTGATTCCAAAAAAGGTAATTTTCATACTAATATGTATAGGTCCTTATGGAATCAAGTACTATTTACAATGAATAAGCACCTATATGAATACATATAGCTATATAAACTGGCAATGCCGCTGAGTCATTTAATGTAAATAAGCATGCTAGAAACTGAATAAATTAACCAGGATTAAATACAATCTTAATCTTCTCCAAATAAAACATATTTTGTTTTAAGATCTTTCTGCAATAATCGTGACATGGAAGCTCAGCAGTGAACAACAGATTGAATTTTATAGAAAAGTAGGTAAGAAAGGCACTTCAAAATGCTGCTGGATGAAATAAATAAATACGTTGCAGCTAACTGTAGTAATTGGGTAGTAGTATAAAGTATTGAAAATAACATCCCAGAATTATTAGCTCAGCTCCAATGAACATATATCTAAGTCAGAGAAATCACCTTTTAAACCCCTGAGTATAAAATATTCTGTTTCCAATTGCATATTTGAAGGCAAATATATAGATGAAGTCGTAATTCTTTTTTTTTTTAAGTCTATTGAAGATGTTGACAAAAGTAATGACATTAAGTCCATAAGGAGGGTAAGAAAGGAACAAAATAGCGGCCCATATTTATAACCTCTGAACATGGAAAAACAGCGCATACCAGATGTGGAAAGCATGACTGGTATTTTCAGCAATATTTCGAATAGGCCTTGTATTGTAAAATTATGCTGGTAAAATTATCATAGCCTGTGCATGTAAGTTTTGATGTGCTTTGGACTTAATGAGATTGGTCCACAGGGAAATTCTACTTGTATATTATGACAAAATGTACATTAGCTGGTAATAGATGATTTTAGAGATAGTTTGTTTTTCATAAATAGAGACAAAATCATAGATACTGTGTTTAAATGATTGTCCTGATGTTCCAATTTCACAATTATTACTACACTATTGTGAAGGAGGATTGGTCATTTGCAAACTATAATGGCAAGTCTTAACTCAGTGATAATGGCAACATACACCATTAAATGTGTAATTGGCAGTGATCTTCCCAAAAGCCCCGAATCACAGGCAATGGATGAAGGACAAAATTCTATTTTCCTAGATGTATAGTTTTCTTTGAAATAAATAGCCAGATTTTTCCAGTTATTGAATGATACATTATTGCATAACAACATTAATATTCATTTTACAAGGGTCACATTTTTATTTATCCAACTGTCTGAAAAGGCTAGACAGTTGACTTAATGAGATTCATGCCCTTATGTTAAGGTTAAAGATACATTGTATTTCATATCTCAAGCAGGTATGAAGTTTCAGAAGTATCTTCATTGCTCATGCTGTCTTAAAGTCAATGCAGTGTAAGGGAGGCTTCAAGGATATTAAACCCATCAGACAATAAAAAAAATGGCTTAATACAGGTGAAATATTACAGGTCATTGTGAGGAAAATATTTGTGGGCACTTATTGGAATTGCTACAGCAAATTAGTTGATATTATTTATCTTTTGGCTATTAATAATTTATATAATGAAGTATGTGATTTTTCCTTCCTTTTTAAACAAAACTTTCATTAAGTTACTTCTCACAGAAATCACTCCTGGTTTTCTTCATCAAATTAACAAACTTCTGCAAGTCTCTTAATTAATACCCTATATGTATGATTTGTGTTATTATTTTTATCTAATAGTCTATGAGGAAAAACTACAATTCAGTTATACAATTTTATGGAATTTAATTTTAGTGCTTTATATTATAAAATTGATATCCTGGGCCATTGTCTATAATGGAGCCCAAACTTAAAACAATCTCCAAAATCATGCTGCTGTAACTAAGGAAATTAATGTGAGTATTGAATAGGTTGTTGAAAAGTAACCAGAAAACTGGACAGCTAACACTCCAATCAAGTGCATGTGTGCCTCTTTCAATGAGTGAAGAATGATGTCAGACTTCTTACTTCTACTGAAATTTTTAATGGAGGTTCTAGGCCAATGCAATAAATAATAAATGTAATTATCTAATCTTGGAAGATATATAAACCTAAGGTTTTAGGCGATGCAATTTTATTATTAAAATAGTTTCCAAAGAACATCCTTTACATTTATATGCCCTCTTCATGGATATACACAGCAATTAAATGTAAGAATATAGTAATAATACAATAAAGTCCATATTCGCTGATTAAAAAGTCATTTTTGAGAAGGGAATTATCAAATTAGTCTATCATTTCAAACATTTTCAGTGAAAATTTAAGATTTGTTTAAACAATATTCAAACTTAACAGAAACCAAAATTAACAGCATATGTACTATTGTTACAGAGTTGGCAAAGCACACCATGTAACAGAATTGATAGTTCAGAAATATGTCTTATTTATAGATGATCTGGGTTTCTTTTTATGATGATGCAAGTCAATTACATGATAAAAGAGGCATTTTTTTCCTAGGGATGTTTCTTGGATAACTAGATATTTACATGCAAAGAAATGGCTAGAATTTTACATCATATGTGATAAATAAATCAATTCAAACCCTGAATTAAATATAAAAATATAAACTTTAAAAATTTTTTGGAAAACATGCTATGAAATATTTGTCACAAGGATGCCTGAAATAAAAATCAAAGCCCAATCCAGAATACAAACAAATGAACTGTCCTTGTTCAAAATTCATATCCTTTGAACTTCATAAAAATACCATTAAGAAAATAAAAGGGTTCTCCTCCCTCCACTAGGATTAGTGTCTAGTTAAAGGGTGTCCTCTTCACTCTCCATGACCCCTGCCACTAAGAGTCTTAGCTAGACTCAACCTCATATTCTCCCTAAAGCCTACCCTGCCATAGGTCCCCAGCTTGTCATAGAGAAGTCTCTGCCCAAGGTTTCTTTTCTCTCTGCAAGCTCTGTACTCCAGGCCCTACTCACCCCAGATCTAATATCGACTGTCAAATCTCTCCATGTGCTGCTTCCTCTCTTACCATTCCCTCTCTTTAACCACTTCTGCTTTCGATTTTATTTCCACTTCTGAGTGAGATTTAAGCATCTTCTCTTGGATCATCCTCATTACTTATCTTTTTGGGGTCTGTGAATTACAGTATAGTTATTCTGTATTATATGGCTAAAACCCACTTATAAGTACTTACTTATATACCATGTGTATCCTTCTGGGTTTGGGTTACCTCACTCAGGATAATCTTTTCCATTTCTATCCATTTTCTTAGAAATTGGATGATTTTCTTGTTTTTAAGGGAGAGGAACAGCAACCCACCCACCGACTAAAACTTCGACCCAGGATTTGCCCTGCATGCAGGATGTGTAGGGTCGGGATGGAGCAGAGGTTGAGGAATTATTCAGCTGAACCTGGCCTAACCTGAAGCTCACCCACTGCAGACAGCCAACCCCTGGCACCACTGATGATACTCTGTTGTGCCTTCAGATGGGAGCATAGCATGGCTGACCTCTGAGTGGCTCCACTCAGGAGCTAATGGAAGCACTGCAGTGACCCACAGCCAAACATGAGATGGAGCACGGAGAGTGTTGGGGAAGAGTGGGAGGAAGGATAGAGGACTAAGAGGGTACAGCAGCTCCACAGGAGGACTAACAAAGCCAACTAACCAGGGCCCAGAGGGGAACTGTAGAGACTGGGGCTCCGGCCAGGGCCCAGGATTGGATTGGATCTGGGCTCTCTGCACAGATGCAGTTGATGGGCTATTCAGTCATCATGTGGGTACCCTACTGAGGGAAAGGAGGGCTGGCTCTGACAGGGACTCTGCTGGCTGCTTTTCTGTCTCTTTCCTTTGGTGGGTCTGCCTTGTTGGGCCACAAGGAAAGGGGGTACACGCACCTCTATCCTCCACTCTCTCCACACTCTATCCTCATGTGACTTAATATGCTGGGTTAGGTGAGTGGGTATTTTCCTTCTCTGCTTCATAGAGGAGGGAGGGGGAAGAGGGAGGGGGAAACAGGAAGAGATGGTGGAGGAGGGAGGAGACGAGGGAGGGAGGTATAATCAGGATGTAAAATGAATAATTAATTTTTTAAAAGAAAGGAAGAAAGAAAATCAAAGTATAAACCATGAAATAGGATGAAATAATTCCAGGTACCAGTTTGATAAAAACCTTCTATTTACCGTACATGTGAAGTTCTTACAGCTTGGTAATACAAAGATGACCCTGTCATTGGAAAAAAACACGTGTAGACTTCTATAAAGAAGATATTCAAATACCTAATAAGCATGTGAAGTGACATTAATTATTATTAATCATTATGAAAATCTAAATTAAATCTAGAATATATAACCCAGAATGAATACAATCAAATGATAGACTTGCAATACTAATGACAATGTAGATAAAGAAATACTTTAACACATTTCTTGTGAAAAAATAAACTCACATGGAAATTTGGAGGTTTACTTTGTTCTTATAATATTAACAATAACTTAATATGGAGTATGGGAATTTTGCTATTTGGACTATTTCCATGTAGATAAAAACGTATTCCAACACCCCTAAAATGATATTATTGCTCCCAAATCAGCCAAGAGATACATTAAGAGAAAGATACCACATTTCCCTTGAGGGAGGTTGGATAGGTTTTTGGTTGATTTCTTGGGGTATAGATGATTTTTTTCATTGGGAGTTGGTTATAAGTTATTATTGGACTTATTTAGAGAGAAAACAAGGTTGGACTCAGGAATGTCTCTCTTTTCCTTTATCTTTTCCTTTATAGGCTTGGAGGTAGGATCTGAAAAGAAAGAAGAGGGCATATATAAATAATAGGCATGATAGGACGAAAAGTAGATTAGTGAATCTACTCCTCAACTTAATGTCTTTATTGTTACTCACTAGGTTGTTTTTAATTTACTGGTATAGGATTTTGTATTTAGATGCAAAGTAAGTTTAATTTTAGATACATTGGTATAGAATACAAATTTAAAATTATTCATAACACATTATATATATGTTCATATATATATATATATGTTTCTCCTATAATATGTGGTATTGTACGCATACAGATCAATTATAACACAAGGTTCACTTCTAATACTTAGAAAGTGCTATTGCAGACTGTTTAGGATAAGTAAGTTATACAAGTTAATTGTTAGTTGGTCAAATCATGGCCATATCAATTACTAGTCTATTTTTATCACAATAATATATATCCTAGGTCTAATAGATATACGTCTATAGAAAGATAAGGCATAATAGTTAGATAAGGTCTTCAAAAACCTCAGAACTCTGGTGGCACGTATTTGACCATGTCCTCTGGATGGGGAGACCTGGTGTCACTCAGAGGAAGGACAGCAGGTTACCAAGAAGAGAGTTGATACCCTATGAGCATATACAGGGGGAGGAGGTTCCCCTCAGGAACAGTCATAGGGGAGGGGAATAAGGGGAAAATGGGAGGGAGGGAAGAATGGGAGGATACAAGGGATGGGATAACAATTGAGATGTAATATGAATGAATTAATAAAATATATTTTAAAAACCTCAGAGACATACGGAATACGGCATTTAAAGATATTTTTATTATTTTAAAGATTCATTGACTATGAGACAGGTTAACTCTTGGCAACAGAGCTTACATCAAAGATGATGAGCATCAAAAAACCTCCTTATGGATATGGCTTCAAGTGTGGCAAACCAGTCACTGGGCAAAATGTCCTTATTTCTGCCACAGAAAGAATTCTGCCTAAAAATGGGCAAGCTTGGATATAGGTAGAGTCAATGGCCAAACTCTGCCAAGACAAGGTAAGCAAGTCCTCAACAGTTCCTGTCTCACAAACATGTCTGTCAGATATATTGGGCCAGAAGGCTGAAGATGATGCTCCAACATTATAAAGAGTTTTGGGTGACCTACTATACAGGCAACAAACTGTCACTGTCATCTTCTCATTTGGCAAGCTGCTAGCCTGCACTTTCTGTATACTCAGGTAATTAATTTTATTCCTTCTCAAGTCTCTGATGAGGTTGAAGACCAGATAGTATAATTTTACAATTAAGCTTAGCTGTTTAGCGGTTAAGATATTTTTAGGTCTAGAGAGATGTTTTAAGTTGACAATGGTGAGGTATGACAGATATTGATTTACATTAAGAATTTTAGACTCACCAAGATAGGAAAGATGTTTTCTTCAAGGCTGCCAAATACAAATAGTGAAAACACTAAGAATGTAACATTTATACAATTCCTGATTGTTTTGTGGCTTTTCTTGTTATAGGTAGTTTATTGTATATATGTGTAATAATATAAATGTATGTCTAAAAACATGTGCACACAAATATGCACCTAATAGACAAAAGATGGGCAGGACACAAATGTCATCTTCTGATTGATAACTAACTTCTCTTATGCTTCATCCATATGTCGATTGCATTGAGCAAGGGAGTACACACTGAAGAACAGTGGAATACAAGCACAATAAAAACAATAGTGAAGGTTGGATAGAACACACACACACACACACACACACACACACACACACACATACACAGAGAGAGAGAGAGAAAGCGAGAGAGAGAGAGAGAGAGAGAGAGAGAGAGAGAGAGAGAGAGAGAGAGAGAGAGAGAGAGCACCTTTAATAACTGTTTTGACTAACAGCTGCTTGCTTTGACACTAAGATTTTAGGAACAGTGGTTGTGAGCCTTCAATGTCTTCCATGTCATAGCACAGTGCTCAGTTTCTGCTGAAGCACTGACCATGAGAAGGAAGACTGAACTTTAACTGTGACATACGGAGCTGATCTAATGTTTTACTAACTGATCAAAGGCTTTATCAATACCTAATTGCTGGAGGACTGCTTACTTTCTAATATGGGCTTACTTGTCTGCCCTCAAAATTCATATGCTGAATCCTGAAACTTGCCTGTATTTAGAGCTGAAGTCTTTTAAATTAATAATTTAATTAGAGGAATGTGTAAGTATACAGGTCTTTACTGGTATTAAAATTTCCATATACAAAGAGGAACATAAAAGGTACAGTCGTGCACAGTTCCTCTGAACAAAAGGAAATTGTGCCTGTCTATAGTTTACAAAATGGCTTCAGAGGAAATGAACTTTATTGTACCAGGATCTTGGACTCTGAGTTTCTCTTTACTTTCCTTTTTTATTTTATTTTTTCTTTTCTTTTCCTTTTCTTTCCTATCCACTCCTCTGCTTTCTCTCCTCTTCTGCCCTCCTCTCCTCTCCTTTCCTTTCCTCTCCTCTCTGCTTTTCTCTTCTCTTCTCCTCTCTTCTCTTCATTTCTTTCCTTTAGATTTTTAAATTGACAATAGATTATTTTAACACAATATATCTCACATACTATAATCTGATTACAGTATTCCCTCCCTCTACTTCCAGTTGCTTCTCACCTCTCCTCCCATCTAGATCTGCCCCTTATTGTCTTTCATTATAGAACAAAGAGGCTTCTAAGACATAAAATAAAATAAAATAAAACAAACACACACACACACACACACACACACACACACACACACACACACACA
>OU015748.1:9552911-9565206 GCA_907169655.1 Acomys percivali
TCTTCTTCTTCTTCTTCTTCTTCTTCTTCTTCTTCTTCTTCTTCTTCTTCTTCTTCGTTGTCTTCTTCTTCTTCCTCTTCTTTCTCCTGTGGAAGGCCTTCTTCCCAAGTCTCCTTCTACTTCCACATCTTCTCTGTGTTTGTGACCCACTGAGTTTCAATCTCAGCGCAAATAAAACATAGGGGACCCATTTCTTCAAAATTAAAATTCTATAAGCTCCAAGCAATAGCGAAAGACACACACTTATGTAGCTTTCCCTGCTCATAGTCCAAAATCCTCAGGGCATTTACCACAGACATTCTAATTCTCTGAAAAACGATCATAAAAAGGCGTGCCATCATGGCTTCTATTTCTCATTCTTGTATCTTCAAATACTTCTCTTTTTCACTGGACACACTGGTTATTTTACTTGTCAGTGAGAGAATAACAGACAAGAAACAATTTTAAAGAAGATGTATTTATATTGATCACCATCTGAAGGGTTATAGTTTATTATAGCAAAGGAAGTATTGCAGGAATGCAGGAGCTGGTTACATTGGTCCTACAGACGATTATACACAGGAAGTGAATCTGGGCAAAAAGCATCCACTGGAGAGTGGCTATACTTCCTAAGAGCTCCACGGTCTTCTAGCACAGTGCCACCAGCTGGTGAACTAAATGTTCAAGACAGGAGGGCATTCAGATTCAAAGTGGAATTCTGTGTTGTCCTCATGTGCAACTAAAGAAGCTGTTCTTTCTCTTATTTTAACAACATGCTAAAACTTCCCAGAGTCTTTTATTATATTTAACTCTATAGCCCCAACTCTCTTAAATTAAATTATTCTTTCTTCCTTCTATCAACAAAATAGATATTTCTAAGGCTACAAATTGTGTCAAAGTTGACAATTCTAAGCCCCATCTTCATTTTTTTTTATAAGTTGAACAGTAGTTAGTAGACTTGCTCAACGTGAATTCGATAAACTTTCTTTTTCTTTTTTCCAGGATCTTTCTCGAAGTTATCAGTCCTTGTTTTTAGATTCTTTTCATGGTTCTTCAAAATGTCGTTTCCTGCACATTTGAGTGCCTTAGGCTCCATCCTAGATCTCTTTTATATATGCTTCTTTCCCTCAGTGAACATCCAATTTCATGAGTGAGGAAACTTTGATAATAAAAAAAGTCACTAACTTAAATCTCCAACCAGGACCTCTTTTTTGAATTTTTATTGTCACGATTAATTAACTTATTAGAGTCTGAAGGGTTTGTTTCATAATGATATCTGTATTTTTTCAATTCATAGAAATCTTTGTTAATGTCATTCTTATTATCATCTGATTTCCTAATATAATTGATCAAAATCACAAATAAAACATTAAATAAATGTCAAGGTGGAGACTGCTGGTATCACCAAGTACCTAATCTAAGAGGGAAAACTTTTAGACAATCTCAGGTGAATTATCTTATATTTATGATAGGAACCGCTGACTTTTACAAGCAATAAGAATTAAACAATTAAACCTAAGTGAAGTATTTTTAAAATGCAAAGTGTTATATATAATGACTAAAGTAAAATGCGATTAGCTAGACACGGTCCCAGTAATTTGTTGGGACCCAACAGAAGAGGAAACCAGAAAAAATGTTGGCAAAAACATTGTATGTTGTGAGAGATGGAAGTCAATTAAAACTTCTAAGAATTTTATTATTATTATTATTATTATTATTATTATTATTATTATTATTATTATTATTACTATTATTCAGGTAATCTAGAGGTGATTTAAAAGACACAGAAGGTTGTGTGCAGAATATACGCCAATGTGCTGCCATTTTATATAAAACCTGAGCAAATTCAGATGTTGATATCTACAGGAAGTCCCAAGAACAAGCAGCAACCAAAGGGGGCCTGACCTCACCTTTGTCTTTTCCCAAGGTGAATCTCAGGTAGATGGAAATAAGAATAAAAACATGGGAGCCATAGGGAAGCAGGGGAGTGAAGGAAGCAGCTGGTGACAGGGATAGGATAATAAGGATGCTCAGCGTGGTTCCACATTCCCTGGAAATTGTCTGACACTACAGGACACTATGCATGAAGTGTTTTCTACTCCCATGGAAGGTCTGTCTCTGGGCAGAAAAGGATGAAGTGCGCATGTCCGGAGGAGTTCTGCTTTCCTCAGAAAGTGTGGGCTTCAGGTGGAAATGGGTGGAGCTTGCAAATAGCTCTGAGCCACTAGATTATCTGTTCGGCCTAAGATGCAGAAGAAAACGATTTCTCCACAGGAAAGTGCTACTGCTCTTTTTAGTTCAACTGCCAGCACCAGACAGTGGTGGAAGCTCTACCTGATCCGAGCAAGTAGAAGGGAACAGCAGAAAGCCAGGTGGGCAGCAAGTAGAAGGGAACAGCAGAAAGCCAGGTGGGCACTGCGGCAAGCCGAGCGGCTGCTCAGATGATCAGCTAGTGTTGGCTCTCCAATGAACAGCGGATGCTCGAGGTGACTGGAGGAGCTTCTACTGTGGCCATGACAGTCCCTTGCTACAGCCTGGCTGGCAAGTCAAGGTGTTGAGTCCAGAAATGAATTTTTTGGAGAGAAGGGGAGCCCTTCTTCTCCCAATGTTACAGCTTAGAATAAAGCAGCCAACCTTAGGCAAACTTTGGTGAAATAGATGGTATGTGCTTTATTTAATGTGAAGCAGATAGTTACAAACCTTGGGTGTGAATGTCTCCCTTGGCTGGGACTAGGATGCTGGTGATGCTATACTTACATGGGGAAAATAATTGTCAAGCTTATGTGACTGACCTCCTGTAACGACTTTGCGGTTGTGTCATCTGCTTCTGAGGGAGGCACAGGAACAAGAAGAGAGCTTTGTCCCACACCTCCCATTCTCAGGATGAGATTTTCTATCTCAAATTTGAGATTTCCCTGGGGCTTGAACACGCTGCATCTCGCTAGTTCGGTGCCAATCCTTCTAGAGGCATGGACCACAAGCCCCACAACTAAGTAATAATTAAATGACAGGAGGAGGAAGGCCACACTGTTTCTCATAAGTGTACATTGATTTTAAGTTGAATTAACTCTTTATTTTGCCTTTGAGATTTTAAAAAACAAATAAACAGAGAACAAAGCAGTTGCTATAAAGAGTAAACAATGGCTATTCCCAATTGTCAGAGCCTAAAGCGTGAAAGAAACAAAACTGATGGGCCAAGTTTTCTGTTTTAGGAGAGTAAAATCAATCAAGTATTACACTGAGTAGCCAGTTCTTCATGCTTCACTTATCCACAAGTCCACGCGGTAAAGTTCTTAGCTATTACATATTTACAGTTATATGTCCAATTACCCCTATGTTAACAGGCTCTTGGAATTGTGAGGTCTCTAGTGAGCAGTTATTTTTTTAGATGAAAAGTTTTGTCTCCTTTTGAAATCTTTAACTATAATACAACATGCTATGCCACCTGTTTTACTGGACAGTTATTTGCTGAGAAGTCCAACTAAACAGAAGGTCCATAGAGAGATTGCCTTTCTTTTTTATTTTATTTTATTATGTTTTTTAAAACATGTACATTTATATTACTATACATGAATAAAATAAACTAGCAGGAAGAACCAAGAGACAATCATGAATTATATAAATATTACATTCAGAGTAATTTGGCTATTTGTATTTGTCAAACTTGAAGTAAAAATCTTTCCTATCTTGTTGGGTCTGGGTCTAAATTTCTGAATGAAAATCAATATCTATCATATCTCATCTCTATTAACTTTTTCATCTATCTTGATCTAAAAAGAACTTATTCCCTAACCAACTAAACTTGATTGTAAGACTAAGCTATCTATCTGGTCTTCAACCCCCATCAGAGAATTGAGAAGGAATAAAACTTAAATGCCTGGGTGAACCGGTAGTGTAGGTTAGCAGCTTTCAAAATAAAAAAAACTGACCAACACAGTTTACTGCCTGAACAGTCACCCAACACTCTTTATAACATTGGAACATCATCTTCAGTCTTCTAGCCCAATATCTCTGCCAGACATATTGTAGAGGCAGGAACTATTGAGGACATGCTTACCCTGTCTTGGCAGAGTTTGGCCATCAACTCTGCCTACATCTAAGCTTGCCTATTTTTAAGCAGAATTCTGTGGCAGAAATGAGGACATTTTGCCCTGTGGCTGGTTTGCTACTTTTAAGGCACTCCATTAGGAGGTTCTTTGATGCTCATCATCTTCTTTGAGGCAGGCTGAGTGTTGCCAGGAGTTAACTTGTCTTGTTGTCAAGATTGCATTTTCTAAAGTAACTATCTTTAGATAAGTTCAGGCAGAATTTCTCTCTAGAACTATACAACAAATTTGCTTTTACTGAATGGTGATAAGATGTTTTAGAAGTACAAATTCAATTTGTTTCAATGCAACCCATTGGTTAGCACAACCAGTAGTGTACCCAAGGACCTGATTTTGGTTCATGTTTTATCTGGTGAAAATTGATGTCAGTGCTTTCAAAGGGCTAAATTGAAGTTCAGAAAGTAGTATGTTTAAATTGTTTGGATAGATTTGAATTTCAACAAATATATTTGACTTATTTATCTTAAGTGTCTTTATGTTGAAACAAAACATAACAAGAGGGGATAGAAAAAGTTGAAGGGTGGAAAAGAGGGACCACTGAGGAATTCTACTTCAAGTAAATAATATATTTGAAAAAGAGACAAAGTATGTCTTCCAGAACTTTTTGACATATAGATTAGAAAATATCTGTGGGAGAGTTAGGTTTTGTAAGTTGGAGTAATGTCTATGCACAAAACCTGTATGTATGTATATAACTATATGATATAATATTATCTAAAATTGACATAGTAGTGTTTGTGTCTAAACAAAAATACTTTGAAAAGCAACACATATTTTTACAAGACAACTTTGATAAATAGCCAACTAATGACAAGTGAATAATACACAAGACAGAAAGTACTTATGACTCAATGTAGAAATAAAAGTGAGTAAAAAGCAAGAATTATAGGTCTTCTTAATTTTGTATTTCATCTATGACCTCTGAATATATTTTAAATTTAATATTTACATAAAAACACATCAAAGGACAAAAGATATTTGAGACAAAGTTGCATGGTTTATTTTGGGAAAATTAGCTTTGATATCTTAAAAAGATTAGTAAGCATTGCCTGGCCCTGTGCTTTACAAATAATATTTTGGGTAGTCATCTTATTAATACAGGTCTCTCATGTTAAAGGCAGGTGATCCTTAAGTGTAAGCCTACTGACATAGAGTACGTCTATCTTTGTTTTTTCATTTTCATGCCATCTGTTCACCTTTCCTTTACATAGATTTATAAATCAAAAAATATATTCCTACCTAGTTGTCATTGAATAGATCCACTAAACACCTTAGTATTTGCCATGAGTTATTTAAGATGGCAAAAACCTCTGCCCCTAGAAAGCAAGTGTGCCTGCTGTGTCGCATGTGTCAGTAGGTGGCAGAAAGGAGAGAAGCTATGTCAGTGTTTAATGGCCTGACTTGTCTAAGACTGAATCATTAGTAGCCTGACATTCCCTCAAAAAAGCAAGCTCAGACTAGTGTTGTGGGTCCTGGTCAGGGTGCTAGCCTAGGCGCGGTAGGATTGGTGGATTGGTGGATTGGTGGATTGGTGGATTGGTGGTCGTCTCAGGCTAGCTCCCTGTCTGGGCTCCCTGGTCCTGGACTGGTGGATATCTCTGACTAGAAGAGCCCTGCCCTGGACCTCAGGCCACAGGAAGGAGTGAACCAGAGACAGATGATCCTCTTAAGGGGCCACTCAGGGAGGCTGGCTTAGGAACAAGGCCAGACTAGTGTCATTGGGTCTGATCAGGGAGCTAGCTTAAGATGATCACCACTCTGGAACTGAGTGGGCCCCGAAGTTGTGGTCGGGTACCATGCCTGAGATGACCCCTTCCTGATGTCATAATGCACTGCCAGCGCATAACACTCCTGAGACCACTCCCGAAACAACAGCAGACACTCAGGGACCCCCAGAGCCACTGAGAGGATCAAGTGCAAATAAGTAGTGGAGAAAAGGAAGAGAAAGAGAAACAGAAGGAAAGGATGTGGGCATAATGAAGAGAGGCAGAACTGGAGAATTGAGGGTACTGAGATACAGCCTAATGCAGGTAGCCAGTGATGTCACCTGGGATCATTCTGGGGTCCAGGCCTGTTTTGCGACCTGGGGCCAGACTTGAGTCTCACATCAAAGGCCAGGCAGATGTCCTGGTGTGGTCTGCCACCTGGGGAGTTGTTGATGTCTGAGGCCCTTTCCCTCCCCTTAGCATCATGGTAGAGCTGGCTCTCGGGGCATGAGAGTAGGAGAGCGGACCCCGCCCCTACCGGATGAAGAAATCCGGAGAGCTCCCCCACACATTGGAGGTGAGCTGCAGGTGAGCTGCCCCAGGATAAGAGTGTGGGGAGAGCTGGCCCTAACCCTTGGCTCCCATTGTCTTACTCCTCACTACCTGCAGTTGGTGGGGAGCCTGGACCTCAGGTATGAGAGCAGGAAGGCTGGCCCCTTCCCACCCCAGTTGCTGCACTCGAGAGAGCAGTCCCTGAACCTTTCCTGGGCAGCAATGTAGAAGTGGCCCTAGATGTGGGGGTTGCTGGCGAGCTGGCCTCAAAAGGGTGAGAGCAGGAGAGCCGGAGGACTGACCAGATCAGTTGCTTCTTGGGCCCAGATCTAGTGGTTTGAATTGGCCCATCCCAGGATCTATACAATTGATAATGGAAGACATGAAGCAGCTGGTCCTAAAGATCCAAAATTTTGGGATGTGCGTGACACAGGACAACAACATCCAAGAGCAGTCTCAGTGAGAGCCCAGGAATGATGGAATAGCAGAACACAGAAGTCTAGTATCAGACCAAAGAGTTATAGCAATGAAGGTTTGCAAGAAAAATAGTATGGAAAAAAGGATATACTGTGAGACACACTGATACACTGCGCCCTCCACAATGAGTTTTTTAAAAATCTCTGTTGGGGTGAGAGATAGCACTGGTCTCAGGTGAGTATGAGAGGAGGGGAAGATGAGTGGGATTGGGGTGCGTGATGTAGAATCCACAGAGTCCATAAGAAGTTTTTAAAAATGGCAAAAAATATCAAATCCTTAAGTTTGTGGCACATACTTTTATGCATGCAAGGATTTTTTTAAAAGCATATATTGTTCTTTCTGAACATTATATAAACCAATAGAAAAATCCCCAGATTTTTTATAAGGTGGGAAATGGGAAATGTACGCTGGCACAAGCTTCTGCAAAGAGAAACAATGTATTCAGAGGAGATAAAGGATCCCAAATGAGAAAAACAAGTTACTTAGGAAACTCTATATAAAACCACGGGAAGAGAGATAGTTTTACAGTACAACAAATAGGAAAAGATGACTTTGAATTTTAAGGACTATAGGCTAGAAACAACACAGACTGAGTGAAAAAATATGTTTAGTCAGAGTTCCAGCTGTGATTTTGTTGTTTAGAATTTGCTTTTCTCTTCGGGCTGGTGGAACAGCCTTTAATACCAGCATTCAGGAGGCAGAGGCAGGTGGATCGCTGTAAGTTTGATGCCAGCCTGGTCTACAAAGTGATTCCAGGACATCCGAGGCTATACAGAGAAACCCTGTCTTGAAAAACCAACAAACAAACAAACAACACACACACACACACACACACACACACACACACACACACACACACACAGAGAGAGAGAATTTGTTTCTCTCAAGTTGTTTCCTTACAGCTTTGAGGAACATACAAATGTTGAGTAAATCCACCATTTCTTTAGAAATTGTTTTATAGTTACAAGAATATTCCAGTTGTAGAGTACTATGGTTCAAATCAGGAGGGAAGTGGTGTATATTTACTTTGGCATTTGGAATGTTTTTTTTTTTTTTTTTTAATTACACACGAACCAAGGATTTAGAGGCAGACGCTAATGAAATTGCTGCTTCTGAACTACTTCTAATGACTGAGTCAAAATCCGTCTGCTTAGGAGAAGCCATATGGAAAAGAGGAAGGACAAGCTCTGACCTCTCCGTGGAAATCTGTTATTGTATCTGAAGAATCATATCTTGGGCTGTGCTATAGTATGATAAAAGGGTATATTCATACACCATGGTAGGACGAAAAATTATCTATCCTTTGATCCCAACTACATTAAGTTGAGATAATCGTGGAAATTTCTTGTGTTATATTGTGGCTATTCATGGTTGCCCACTTGTTTGCATGTGTAATCAGCAAACAAAGCTCAAGCTACTGGCCATTCCTTCAAAGGATATTCTTGATCATATTATTTGAAGCAAAAAGAACCACTCTAGATATGGGTGTCACCTTCTGGTGGCAAGTTCAACTATGCTGCCTCTGGCCCATTCAGTCACATGTATTCAAGCTCAGCTTAAAAATCAACACATTTCAGAAACTGCCCCCTCAACCACGGCCTTTAGTGCCAGGTTGGGACTGCTGAGACATCTACATTCACAGACTTAGCAACTACATCATTGTTGGAGAAGCTGCCCTGCATCCTGTAAGACAGTATAATAAACCCCTGGTGTGGTGTGGTGTGTGTGTGTGTGTGTGTGTGTGTGTGTGTGTGTGTGTGTGTGTATTAGAGAGAGAGAGAGAGAGAGAGAGAGAGAGAGAGAATCAGTTTTGTCCCTTTAAAGATAACTGAATAATGAATATAGTAAGATCTACAGGTCTATTGGAGCCAGGAGAGATGCCTTAACTATGTTTTCAGTTGCTGCCCCGAAAAATAAAACCTTACTTTAATTTTTTGCACTTATAAATGTTACACATTTATTCAGTAAATCAAAGTTTGTTCATTCCTGAAAGTAAACAATTTTCTAGTATTTCTATGGGTATGCAGTAAAAGAACAAAACAATATATAACTCGCTGAAAGCTATAAAATTGCAAATTTGAATTCTATTCACTATAACCCCCTGCCTAGGTGCAGTCTTTGTTTTCTATTTGTGAGTTCTTACTTCTGAACTGAATTCTTCTCACAGATACAAAGCTAAATGTTAAAATGCCTTGCTTTCTACCCTTATACTTCACAGACTGCTGTAGCACTCTACAACTAAGGCACTTCTCCCAAACTCTCTCATTTAGTGGAAGCCGCCTTGTACAGTTACTTTTACTGTCCTTTCCAGGAGTAATATTGACTATTTATTGTAAGATCATTGCCTTAGCCGGGCATCGTGGCGCACGCCTATAATTCCAGCACTCGGGAGGCAGAGGCAGGCGGATCGCTGTGAGTTCGAGGCCAGCCTGGACTACAAAGTGAGTCCAGGACAGTCAAGGCTACACAGAGAAACCCTGTCTCGAAAAACAAAAACAAAAACAAAAACAAAAAAAAAGATCATTGCCTTGAATTCATCTAACCATATAATTTATTATAATTTATTTAAAATTCTGTTCATTGTCTAGCCCCTTTTCAAATTTTATACCTTCTATCTCATATTTATGAATGTAACTTAATAGTAATTCAGCACAGCCTTTCAGGCAGTATGTTCTGGGGGAATCACATTGAATGGAGTCACTCAGTTCTATTCTCTTTTAGCTTGTGACATACTGTAATATTTCCTCAGTGCCTCAGTGTGTCATGCTGTGCTTTCCTTAGAGAGGAAGGACTATAGTGATGTTGTAGACTCCTTTTTTCTCATGATGTCTACTTCATTACATCTCACCCAAAGAAATGTGTTTCAATTTTTTTTTAAATTTTTTGCTGCTATTGGGTCTAAAAATTTGGAAATATGTCTTTAAGTGTCGACATATGCAGTGAAATTCTTCAAAAATAAGTTGAACTATATTGTTTCTTGAACCTATAGTAAAAGCTACTTGCTGATTTTTTTTAGAATAAACTACAAATATTAAATTTTAGTGGTTAATCTTAAGTTGCATATTCCATGGTACTTATTTATAATATGTGTCTATATGTATGTATCTGGGTGTGAGGAAATGCATTCTTCAATGCATATAGGTCAGAGAAAAACTATAACATTCAGCCCTCTTACTTCTACAAAGTGGGTCCCAGGGATACATCTCAGGAAGTCATGGTAAGGAAAGCATGTAGCTCCACTGAGCCAACTCACCTCGTGTCATGATGGTTAATCTTGAAAGTTAACTTGGAAGGATTCTACTTGCCAACAGACACTCCAATGTCTGAGAACACATTCTTAAGAGGGTTTATTGAAGTAGAAATTCTCATCCTAAAAGTGGGTGCCCAGAGTACCCTAATAGATCAAAAATTTAAAGCAAGCTGAACAATGGTGCTCCACTCTAGGTCCTAACTGGGAAAGGAATGTGAACAGCTGCTACCTCTTCCATCATGTCTTCTCCACTATGATGGGCTGTGTCTGCAAAGTATCAGCCAATTTAAAGAAAAGCTTTCCTGCCTTCTGTAGGATTGGCCAGGTTTTTTAGCCCAACAAGCAGAAAATTGACTAACATACCTATAACTGCGCTTGAGTTCAAGGTGACTCTTCTGCTAATATTGGGCTTTGTGGGCATTGCTTCCTCTGGAACACGAGGAATGTAAGTGTGAAGATAAAATGGCTCATAACATTTTATGGGATCTACTTCTTCCTAATTTGAACATTTGGAAATCGTGGCTCTGGTTGAATATTTTAAAAACAACATTTAAAAAAGAAAAGATATAATTAAAAACTCACAGGGGTATCGTTGGCAGGATGGCAACACCACTGATTTCCTAGAATTGACTGCATGGCTCATACTGTCAGCTTTGCTGATATGTAAACATCTGAGCTGGTCCTTACAATGTCGTTTGATGTCAATAAATTATTATAAATTAAAAATAATAGAACTGATAAAGCAGCTGTTCTTACATGCATATTAGAAAATTGTGAAAATCTACCATATTTATGTAAAATAGTGAGTGCTATATATAATAATGATATCTGAGACACTTTTTGAAGAAATTTCATAGAACTTGTGACGTATAAGTTCTGTAATTTATAATTAATTGATAATTTTACCTTGAAACTTAAAAATTAAAATGTCTATATAAAAGTACTCTAATGTTATTTTGTCTTTAAATAGTTGTAGGCACCAGCTTAAGTCTAAGGACTAGAACATCGTAAAGAGCCACCTGGAATTTCCCAATGAATATGTTACACAGTTATAACAGTTAAGAGAAATCTCAAAACTCTCATGTCTGCCTTTTGTAAATTACTTTTGTCTAGAGCCCCGTTATAATCTAAAGTCCCGTTATAATGTGTGTGTCTGTGTGCATGCCTATGTGCATGAATAAATGAATATGTGCTTGAGTGTGGCCGTGCATGCATGTGTGTATGAGCATGTAGGCCTGTGTTTGTGTATTCATGTGTATGGGTCTGGTCCCATACATGCTGTGGTGTTCATGGAGTTCAGAGGACAACTAGTGTGTGCTGGAGTGTTTACTGCTCTAAAGGCACTGAAACCCAGGAGAATGGGGCTGACAAATTAAGCAGACTAAAATCTCACCAACTTTATTCAGAGCATCACACAATTTATTCTATGACAGGTTAAGAGGAGTCACAGGAGTAAATTGCATGTGTTGGCTAGTTTTAAGTTAACTTGACACACAAATTTAGAGTTATCTGAGAGGAGGGAACATTATTCGACAAAGTACCTCTCTAGTTTCTTCTATAAGGCATTTTCTTAATTAGTGATTGACGAGGAAAGGTCTGGCCCATTGAGGGTGGTGCTCCCTGGAATCCCTGGAATCCCTGGAATCCCTGGATGGTAGTCCTAGATTCTATAAGAAAGCAGGATGAACAAGCCCATGACAGCAAGACAGTAAGCAGGACCCCTCTATGGCCACTGTGTCAGCTCCTGTATGTAGGTTCCTGCCCTGTTTGAATTACTGTTCTAACTTCCTTAAATGATAAACACTGCTGCTTTTTCGTCATGGTGTTTTGTCTCAGCAATAGAAACCCAAACTAAGAAAAGAACAAGCACAAATACAAGCTACACATGGCTGACAAGCCACACATGGTGAAATCCTCTTTCTGCATAGAGAGACATATGTAAACATCAATATCCAGTTCTATGGAATTATCTAATGTAAACTCACTAATATCTGCTACACCTGGGAGGAGCACAAAGGCATAATCCAAGAGTAATTATATGACTTTGAAGAATCTGAGATCACTAAACTCTTGTTTTCTTGGGATTTATTTTTCGCAAGCACTCAGAATTCTTCTCACATGACTCCATTCTTGGACCTTGTTCCAATACTGGCCCACTCTCTTCCCCTTGAGATACATACACACACACACACACACACACACACACACACACACACACACACACA
>OU015748.1:9565216-9618871 GCA_907169655.1 Acomys percivali
ACACACACACACACACACACACACACACACACACACACACACACACATAAAGTCTCTGTGCCACCATTGAGGTGAGTATAGCTAGTCTGCAAGTTTCTTGTGACTGCTGTCACAGTCTCTCATTAACCTCCATGGGCTGACTGGGGCTGGAGTTGATTTTCCTTCAATATCCAACTTCTACATGTGATCTGTGGCTCTGGAGTTAGATCATCAGCTTTACATGGCATGTGCCTTTGCCAAATCATGTTTTCATGGCAGTATATTCATTAAGAATATCTTTGGGGCCTGCTCTATAGGAAAGAATTAATATCTCATACCGAAGATCCAGTCACACTATAACTACACCCACTTAGACAACGACAAATAAATTGAATATGAAACAGAGTAGAAAATAGTAGACTGACATCTAAAGCTAGTCCTATGATCTCTGTAAATACCATGGCATGTGTGGAATCATAACCATACAAATGAACACACACACACACACACACACACACACACTCAGGCACATACAGTCAGAAACCCTATAACAGAATTCAAGAGAAACAAGAGACTGGGGAGTTAGAGGTCCCATTAAGTAAGCTACTTCTGTTGTTTCCCCAAAGGGACATTATAGGCTTGTCAATTCATCTTTTAAATAACTATGTTTATAACTACAGATTGCTTCTGCTATCAAATTTGGTACACAACCCTCTTTCCAGTGGACAACAATGACTATGACAACACATTCGTGCTCAAAGTAGTCAGAATTCAGGACTGTCAAATGCCTAGCCTAAGTGGAAAATCTGTATCACTTGCTGCAGTATATATCAAAGAAAAGCAAGAAAAAATATATAAAAAACAGAGAGTTGGGGTGAAGGAGATGGCAGTGTGGAACACTGGATTCCAACCATCACATGGCTTTGGTGTTATTGTGCTCATAATGCCTGAACAATACCTACATAACATTGGAGTCATAAGTATCCTTAGACAGAAACAGGAGAAAGTTCATGGAGTCCCAACCCTCTTTGATTAGGTGGTATTCATTTCATGGTCGGTAAAGGAGGAAGAAGCATTTTCTTTGATGGTCTAGTCATGGTGAGGTACACATGCTCCAATAAACAGGCTCTTATCTATTCTACAGTGAATCTGAATAAAGTTCGCTAGGTTAAAAACAGTAAAACATGAATGTAGAATATGTGTTAGATGAGTAGGCAATGGGAATTAATGAGTGATTTGTGGAGTATGAGAGATGGTAACAGGTGGCTATGAAATAAATATACTGTGGAAATGTATAAAATCCATTATTGTAAATCCATATATAACATTAATACAGTCTAATAAAACAGTAACATATCTTTACTTCTCCTTAAAATATTCATTAATATAAAATATAAAATAAAACATTTTATATTTAGAAAACAGATTTCTGATCATTTAATTTAAAATAGAGAGATTATCTTGGATCACGTAAGTGACCTTAATGTAATTATGTGAACTCATAAAAAGCAGAAGAATAAGGTAGAACACTCAACAGTTATGGCTGAAAGGGAGACAGAAAAGTACAATTATGATAGGAACTCAAATCAAATTTGTTGAAGTATAGCATCTGTCATTTAAACCCAAGAGCTAGTAATTTATTTGAGAATAAAGTGTAGAATATTCAAAATGTAAAAGGTACCCAAATATTGGTTTTTAAAAAAGCAATCCTTAATCTGGAGAGATAGCTCAGTGGTTAAGAGCACCGGCTGATCTTCCAAAGATCCTAAGTTCAATTCTCAGCAGCCACATAGTAGTTCACAACCATTACAGGATCTGATGCCTTCTTCTGAGGAGCAAGTATACATACAGACATTACACCCATGTATATAAACTACTTAAATAAATAAAACATTTATAGCAGTCCTGACAGGGATTGGAATCTGGCACATTTGTGACCATGAACTTTTCGTGCCATCTGTTGGTGATTTCCCCTCCCCCCCCCAAAAAAAACCTTTGTCTTCTGAATTAAAGTGCCAACCTTCGAATTTCCTGCTTTTAAACTGAAGACAGAAAACTAAAGAGCCGCTGAGTAGGACACTTGAACTAGAATGAGAGTCAGAGTTCTCAGAAGTCTAAGTGACTGCTGTGCTGGAATTTTACTGACTCCAGAGGTTGTGACACAGGACAGGAAAGGTGCTTGGTAGAAATCTAAATGTCATTCACTACTTCAGAAACTCAGAGTAGTCAAAAAGCCAAACAGGCCGCAGGAAACTGCTGGCAGTTAGTTGCACTCACCTGCCTGTGTGCTGGGAGACCTGAGGACAAAGGTGCGAGAAGCAAGAGAAAAGCTAGGTTAATGGACTTTTCTAGATGCTTTTCAATGGCATGGGAAGCTAAAGCACAAGGGAGGGGACCGCACATAACCACACTTCGCTCCTCCAGTGGAACTAAGGTCAAATAGAAAGTTACAAGTAGAATGCTCTCCTGGTGCTCAGCTGCTTCACCAAACAAAGAAAGCCAGAGAAATATCAAACAGCTTATGTAACCGCACAGAAACATAGCTCTCTCCCAAACTAAATTTCAACCTCACTAAATGACAAAATTACGTAGTCTGTGAATATAAAAATTCTCAATAAGTGAAAGACTTTTTATTGATGGAACATGCAAATGGTGCATTTGTGTTAAAAATAAAAACACAGTAACTAGGCAGTAATATTTGAATTCAGTGTCTATTTCAACTTAGGTACAGAACATACCTTTCAACATGAAAAATTGAAACCAGATTTTGAGATTGTCTTACCAAATGAAACCAATACAGAGAGAGAAAGAATGATAGAATGAGTTCAAGGCTGATCACAGGGAAGTTGGAAACAACCTCAGCTGAAGAGTGGCATAGGTCAGACTGCTTAGTAGCTATGTCTATGAAACATTTTCATAAGCTCTAGTAAGTATAGCAGGTTCCAGGCAGGTAAGCAAGGATTCTATTAGAACTTTAACTCAGATTGCCAGTAAAAATTCCTCACTGGCTTCTGTTTCATGATCCTTTCTCCAGGATCATGCCTTGGCTTCCATTATTGATGGACTGTAAGTTCAAGACTAAAATAAACTCTTTGCTTTGGGTCATGGTGTTTATCACTGCAACAGGAAGCAACCTAGTGAAGTTAATATTCAACTGTTAAAAAGCTAACATTGAAAATTCAAGGACTGAGGAGATAGTGGTCACTATTTGTCTACGTTTGCAAATGATGTAGGAGTGCCAAGATATGCAAGTGCAGTTGGAAGTAAATAAGTGTAATAATATGTGAACTTAGAGTAAGCTTTCCATGTAGATGTGGCAGGTTTCAGCAAGAAAATTTAGTACTCCTGACATTTTCTGATCCAAGATTTTAGCATCAATGCATGCAAATAATAATTTTCTGGAATGAGGGAGCAAATGAAAGAAACAAAGCATATAATCATAGACTTCAGCATGTCAAGATAAGACTGCAACATGTCAAGGAGTTAAAATTAATTATATAATGTAAATGGAATTATTCACACCTATTATCAAATAATAATAGGTAACTATTTTGAGATATTCCAATGTGTTAAAGTTTTGAAACAGAAAGAAAATATGCTGTATTGTTACAGATTATAATATACTTTGTTGTAAAATTTGTATTAAATAAGGAACTGTCTTCTTTTTGAATTGTACATGACAAAATTTTCTATAGGAAGAAGAATCCATAGTCAAAAATATAAATACACACACACACACACACACACACACACACACACGCATACACAGGGCACACCACAACATATACCTGTATGAAATTCAAGGCTTATACATGAATCCTGAAAAACAATGATGAAAAATATGTTCATTTCCAAATGAGTATGTGATCCTGTTGTGCCCGTGTGTGTGTGTGTGTGTGTGTATGTGTGTGTGTGTGTGTGTCCATGAGGGAGCAGAGACCTCAGAAGCACTTCTGGTATCCTGCTCTATCTTCTTTAAACAGGATATCCTAGTAAACATGGTGCTTAGTTGAACACAAGCAAGCCCAAGCATCTCTCCTGTTTTCATCCACACAGCACTGAGATTACAGGTACATATCATGTGCCATAGATTCTGACATAGGTGCTGGTATCTAAATTCCAACTGTAGCATTTATGTAGGAAGCATTACATCAAATAATTTGAGTCACTTTCTCATCCCAAGGAAAATATCCTATAAGAAATATTTGATATAGAGAAAGAAAGGTTGTGTATTTGGGTGGGCATGAAATGAGAATATAGGAGAAACTGGGGGAGGGAAGCCATAATCAGAATATATTGCATTAAAAGATTCTTTTTTTTTCAATAAGAAAAAAATTGTTTGATCTTAAATGAATTGTTAATGTGAAAGAAGTCATCCTATTTTCCATGTAGCTAACACAAGGGGACAAAGTATCTGAGAGGAGACAGGACACAGGCTGCAGCCTTTCCATGGCTTAGTACTTTTAAGAGCAAGAATGCAGCTTCTCAGTGAAAAAGGGACTGAGGCAACACTTAAAGGTCCATTCTGAATAAGAAAGAATGAAGAGAGTTTGCCAGAAAGTGTGCACAAGTTCTCAGCCTATCTGGGTTCCAGAGTAGTGGTAACAGTGGTAAGTGTGTATTGTACTTTTTTTCTTTTCTTACTTCCAGAGATTTTCAGTAGTAAAAATTATAATTGGAAATATATTCCATTTTACAGCAACCTCACACTCCTGGGCACACCATTAAAAGAATGCCAATATCTGAAAATGCTTGCAAGTCAGAAAGGAAGAGATACTCAGCCTAACATCTGTTCAAATCTTGACATAAAGGTACAAAAAATAGCAGAAATATAGGGCACATGACTCCTCTGTGTATGGATAACTCTCTTGGAACTGACTCTAAAAATATTGATGTAGATGAAATTATGGATAAATACATAAAATACATAATTTTGAGAAAATGGATTTTAAGAAGATATAACAGTAAAATAACAAAGAAAATCAAGAAAGTAAAGGGTAAATTCATTTATAAAAACAAAGGCCATTTAAGTGCAGTGGATTTTCCAAAAGATTATTAACTGTATTCAATTACAGATAAGAGAGTGATCAATTTCAAGGCCAGGATCAAAATGACTGTTATTATAGGTAGTATTACCAGTTTCACTAGGCAAGATTCAGAAGCAATCTAAGTGCCAGTTGATAGATAAATAAGAAAATAAAAATACAAACAGTCTAGGCTAGTATTTTTTTCTTGTCAGTTTACACAGGCTGGAGTTATTTAGTTGGAAGAAACTAGATTGATGAAATGCTCCCGCCAGATGGATCTGTAGACAAAGCCTACAATGCATTTTACTGATTGATGACTGATTCGGTGTCACTCACTATAGGTTGTAGTGCCACCCAAGGGCTGGTGGTCCTGGAGGCCGTAAAAAAGCAAGCTGAATAGACAGGAAGGAGGAAGCCACTAAGAAACCCCTCTATTGTCTGTACTTCAGTTCCTCCCTCCTGGTTCCCTCTTTGAATTTCTTCCCTGACTTCCATTGATGATGGACTGCAATGTGGAAAATACAAGAAATAAATTCTTTTCTTCCATCACAGCTATGAAAACTCTAAGATACATGCTCAAAACAGAATGTTACTTTTTTTAAGTTTCACAAAATTATTGACAAAATTTGAGTTACAAAAAAAAAAACAAAAACAAAAACAAAACCAAAAAGGTAGAATAATGAATTTTGTACAGAAAAACTCTGAATTGTCTTACAAAGGAAAACATTTCATAGTAACTGGCTTCACATTATGGCTGCTTATATATTTACCCTAATATCGATGGACATTCTCAGCTCACAGGTTCTACCTATCTTAGCACAGAAGGAAACTAGATTCATTAATGGAAATGAATGTTGCACAGAAAATTAACGATTGACACAAAAATAATGGCTGAAAGAAAAATGCAAATGTGAGTATAGAACAAAGAAGACACTAATAGAACATAGAAGGATGTAGCCTCTTAAATTTTATTCTTTAATTAAAATTTTTATCATTTTTCTTTTTATATATACATTTATATTATTACATATAAACACAATAAGCTACATACAGCAAGAAGAACCATGAAATAATCAGAAATTATAAAAATGTTACATTCATAGTGTTTTGGCTACTTGAATTTGGCAACCTTGAAGAAAACATCTTTCCTACCTTGGTCTATCAAAAATCCTAAATGTAAGTCAATATCTATCATAGTTCACCTCTATCAACTTAAAATATCTATCTAAACCTAAAAACATCTTAACCACTAAACAACTAAGCTTACTTGTAAAACTAAGCTACCTCGTCTTCCTCCACATCAGCTACTTGAGAAGGAATAAAATTAATTACTTGAGTAAGGAAGAAAAGCAATTTAGCAGCTTCCAAAGTGGAAAAAAAAAGTCACAGTTTGCTGCTTGCACAGTCACCCCAAACTTCAGCCCTCTGGCCCAGTATATCTGACAGATATTTCTGTGAGTCTGGAACTAAGGAGGACTTGCTTACACTGTCTTGGCAGAGTTTTGTCATCAACTCTGCCTGCATCCAAGCTTGCCCATTTTTAGGCAGAATTCCTGTCAGTGGCTGAAAGAAGGATATTTTGTCCTGTGATTGGTTTGCCACATTTGAAGCCGTCTCCATAAAGATGTTCTTTGATCCTAATCATCATCTTTGAGGCAGGCTGGGTGTTGTCAAGAGTTAACCTGTCCTCTTGTCGAAGAATCTTTAAAATAACAAAAACATCTTTAAATGCCATATTGGTAGGTCTCTGTGGTTTTTATATTTCTACTCTTATATGAGGTATTGTAACCATACAACTCAGCTATACAAGATTTGCTTCTAATACTGTGAAAGTGCTATTGCTGGCTGCTTAGGATAATTAAGTAATACTAGTTTATTTTTTATCACAAGAATATACATCTTAGGTTTAACAGATAGATATGATTCTATTCTATAGTTAGATAAGGTAAAATAGTTAACATCTTCAAAACCTCAGTGACCTACAGAATATGGCATTTAAAGATGTTTTTATTATTTTAAATTTAAATTTAAATTAAACCTAGTTTAATTACAATTTCTTCTTACCTTCCTTCCTCCAAACTCTACCATGTTTCCTTCACTGTTCTCTTAACCCTAACAGATACCTTTCATTTCTGTCTTCAAATTCATGAACTCTTTTATCATTGCTATTACATATATGTGTCTATGTATATACATATACATTTCTAAATATAACCAGCTTAGCCTGAATTCTACTTGTATGTGTGTTTTTAAGGCTTATCTTTAATAAGGTGATTTACTATATTAACATTAATAGCAAAGGACCTGGCAGGGTTTGTAACAAGGTAACTGAAATGTATCCTGTACTACAGTGATTTGACTTTTAGCATGTAGAACCCAAATCTCATTAAAGTGTATCTTTCCTTTCAATACAGTATTAAAAACACTTCTAAGTTAAACAGCATAGTAATGGGTTGCAGAACAAAGCCAAGAAAATGGTCTCATCTGAGTTAATATTTGGGGTCTGTGGTGGTAAATGTTTGTCAACTTAATAGCGTATAGAATCATTTTGCTCACAGCGGTTACAATCTTAATGATGCTGTGACTCTTTAATACAGTTCCTTCTGCTCATATTCCTGTGTCAAAGCACCTGGCAAAAGCAACTTAGGCCAAGAAGACTTTATATGACCTTGCAGTTTGAGGACACAGTACATTATGCCAAGGAAAGCATGGTGGCAGGAGTGTACAGTGGCTGGTCACATCACATCTGTATGCAGGAAGGAAAGATTGACGAGACGAGTGTTAAGGTTCACATGCTCCTCTTCCTTCATTCCAGGAATGGATCTGTCTACAGTCAGGGTGAGCATTCTGAACTCAGTCAACACAGTCTAGAATCTCACAAATACACGCATTCAAGAGATAGCTCTCTGAGTTTGTGGTTAAGACCTTGGGGTTGCTACCACTTTGGGAGTAACCATATCAGCTACTCTGCACTTCAGCTATCCACATTATGATTCATAACAGTAACAAAATTATAGTTATGAAATAGCAAGGAAAACAATTTTGTGGTTGGGCTCAGTCTGTTACCCTTAACAAAGTTGGAAATTGTAAAGCTTGCAACAACATAAATGTGCCTAATTAAAATAAAAATGCTAAATCCTGCAAAATCTCATATATTTTTAGAATTTATAAGAATTGACTTAATAAACACTGAAAATTGAAATGTGATTTCTGGAGAATAGCCCAAGAAAAATGGAGAAAAAATGCACCAAGCATTATTAACTTCTACTCATAAAGGAAATGTGTTCTAAAAATTTAGAAATGATGGTGATCATGACCAGTACTAATATATTTAATAAAAGCTGGTAAGTTCACTAAGGAAGATAATCTTGTTTACATCTTAGTACACACACCAAAATGTTATCTAGGAATCTATGTATGGTGATACATAAGCAATTAGCTTGATTGTGCTAAACATTATTATATAATGCTATATACATATTCAAATTGTATACTACAAATAAGTGCAATTCTATTATTTATTATACTTTCTTATTATGAGAAAAAAGACAAAATGGAATAAAGTGGACAGTTGGCCTAGTGGGTGAGGGTGTGTGCTGCCATGCCTTGTAGGGGACCCTGTAAGTATAGCAGCTGGCGCAGAAACAATTCAGGTGAGGTTAATGTAGCCAAGGGGTCGCTCAAACTTCATGTGAGTCCCCTAATAAGGGAGCAGGGGCTGTCTCTGACATGGAGTCTGTTGCTTGCTTTTTGAACACTTCCTCCTGGCACGGCTGCTTTGCCAAGCCACAGAGGAAGAGGACACACTCAGTCCCCATATGACTTGAAGAATTGAAATGGATAGTAAGCAGGGCTCCCCTTCTCTGAGGAATAGAAGGGAGGAGAAGGGAGGGTTAGCCCACGAGGAGAGGACAGAGAGGGCTATGGTCAGGATGTAAAATGAATGAATAAATAAAATTTAAAAATAAAATTCAAATCAGCACAGCTTTAACCAGTGCTGGGTCAAAAACCTCTGGAGTCTAACCAATCAGTTTATTTTTCTTACAAATCTAAACACAGTAAAAACTTTCAAAGGCAGTTCCCGAATGACAATTGTCACAACAAAACTTTAGGCATGGCTACATAGAAACTCCCCTGTAAAGTACATCTTTACAACAAAATGTCAGTGACATTCACCACAAGAATGGGTTCTATTGACAGAGAAACAGTATTCAGGATAAACACATAGGGAGCAAGGGTTTGTAATAAGGATTGGAAGGAGTTCTGTTGACTGTGATGATTGCTTAGGATTCTGAGGGATTTGATGAACACCGGTTCCATAGAAGAGCAAACGATCAGCAGGATGTCAGACAACACGCACTCTAGACTTTTGACAAACAGCTGCCACTGTCTTTCTTTGAATGGAAAAACAATCTACTTGTTTAACAATTCTAGTTTCTCTGATTATTTTAAGGTGTGCCCTCTCCTACTACTGACATGATGAGTTGCGTTCCTGAAACACCCATGTAGAAAAAGAGAACAGACTCTAACAAATGCCATCTGAGTTCCAGATATACACTGTAGCACATACACACATGCACACTCTCAGACACAAGAGCATAAACACATGCACATATATAAAATAAATACAAACATTTAAGAGTGAAGTAAGAACTACGAGAAAAACAGTCCAGGAACATTTACTTATGCTCATACCAATGCCTCATGAAAGAGTGAGACAATAATATTTATTATCAATAATAACAAATTATTGTACAGGAGAAATGAGGTGGGAAGACTATAAGATGAGATTATCTTCCAGATTTGATTGACGTTGTCATCTAGGAAAAATTGTGTTTACAAACTTTGTATTTATTTCTCTGAGTTCAACTGAAATCTGAATATGTCCAATTTCTTTCAAAATGTATATTTCTTGTAGCAAATAAAGAAACAAAAGTATGGAGCAATTTCCTGTAAAGTTTGCATACATCTTCAAGTAATGTATTTTTCGATATTTCTTAATTTTAACATTAGGAATAAAAATGACCAAGTGGCATCTTGTCAAAGGGAAATTACACTTCCCTTTCAACGGAAAATTTCACCTTCTGTTAGCAATTCAAGTAGTAAGTAATTTTATATTTCAGATATGTTACAAGGAAATATTACTTTAATTTTTAACATGAGATTCAAGATTTTTTTTAATTTTTATTTTTTTATTAATTTATTCTTGTTACATCTCTATGGTTATCCCATCCCTTGTATCCTCCCATTCTCCCCTCCCTCCCATTTTCCCCTTATTCCCCTCCCTTATGACTGTTCCTGAGGGGGATTACCTCCCTCTGCATATGCTCATAGGTTATCAAGTCTCTTCTCGGTGACCTGCTCACACAAGATTGTTTTATCAATATGGCCAATGTTCAATTCTATTTGACCTAGAAAAGCATAGTGGTTGAAGACTGCATCATTTATTGACAACAGTGTCGAGCACGGCTTCGTTTATTAGAGCGTATTTTGATGTGACACTTACTTCTATGCATTCTCTGAAAACAATTGATTATACCATTTGACATGATGTTCTTTACTCATTGTATTGTACTATATGCTGCCGCACACAATAATTGCTTTTACTCTTAAAGAATGATTTACGTGTCACTTCCACATAATGACACTAATTTATTTCATATAATCACTGGTCATACTCACATCATTCTTGAAGAAATGTCTCTTCAATCTCCCAGTCATGTTCTCATCAGGTTCTTTTTTGCTCCTGACATTGACTCATAGGGATTTGTTTTAAATCTTAGATATTGACTGGTGATTTAAAATTTGGTTTGCATTTTTTTGCAATATGTAGATTACCTCTGATTTTTAATGACAAACATTTTGCACAAACTAAATTGATATCCACTACCAGGTCTTACAGGGATTTGTTTGATCTACTTGCTATGTTTTGTTTGTTTGATTGCTGTGTGTGTGTGTCTGTGTGTGTGTGTGTTTACTTGTCTGTGAATTGTATTGCATATGATATATTCTTTCTTCCTTTCTTTTGCTTCTTTTTACACTCTGATGTCCACATTTCCAGACACTACTTTATGAAGAAAAGAGTCTTCTATTGTAGTAGACTCTCATGATTATTCTGTAGCAAGCACTCATTTAAGGCTAACTTATACTTTTTCTTTTAATCTCTTGCTAATTCTGCAATCAATATTCCCACTCGGAAAAGAAGAAACACACATCTAAATGTCAAAATTCTCGCCTAGCATGTTTAATAGATGTCTTACTCACTGTTCCTCCTTTATCTCCTGAAAAAGTCACTGACACTCGATAATTCTCTAACAGACATTATGAGCTAATGCCTCTAAATTTTTCAAGTCTAGCCTTGAAAATTTCAGTAAATCTTGGTTTCACAAACTTTTCTCCAAGTTACAGTCTAGCAATGTAGCAAGGCCATTAAGTCAGTGACAACTTGACATGATACAGGCATACTATTTTTGTTTTGATGTCCATGAAAAATAAGTAAATTTTTAAATTGATTTTGACATTGCATTTTTTCTATTTTTTCAGTTTCTCAACTAATCAGAATTTATCTCAAATGCCTTAAGTAAATGCAGTTTTGAAAAATGATGTGTTGTGATGTATCGTGTAAGAGAAGAATATATAATAACAAAACAGTATCAGGAATGCTCACTCCTTACTCAGGAAGAGGAAGGAGAATGGTTCCTTCTGACAGAACTGATGCACTGAATTTCAACTGCCTGCTCAAAGACTAACTTCACTGCCTTGGCTGGGGCTTTCGGGCTGTAAGCTTCAGCCATAATGCTAACTACATCAAACTTTAGGCATAAAAGAACTTTGTTTTCTACTTCTCTTCTATTTTTCTTTTCCTTTAACAGATTCGTATTTAATTGTTTTAAGGGAAATAATATTAAAATTTACCCACTTTACCAATATAAATAGGACCATTAAATGTGAATAACTTTAATAAAATATTTGTAACAATTATACAAGATTTTAAGACATGTATTATAAACCATAATTCTTTTAGTTTAAAAATAGCCCCTGCTTCCTTTACTAGGGAACCCACATAAAGACTAAGACACATATGTGTAGGGTGCCTAGGTCCATCCCATGAATAATGGTCCTTGGCTGGTCCACAAGCACCCCTAGTCTCAGGTACTTGACACTGATGGTGGTTTTGTGGAGTTCTTCTACCCACTGTGTCCTTCTATTCTTCCCTTAGTCTTCCAAAAGACTCACCACACTTCCCCTAATATTTGGCTGTGAATCTCGTATCTATTTTGATCCACTGCTGGCTAGCACATCTCAAAGGACAACTATATTAGGTTTCCATTTGCTAGCAAAGCAGATTATCAAATAGTGACCGGGCTTGGCTTTCTCTCCCATAGGGTAGGTCTACAGTTGTGCCAGGAATGGGTTGGACATAGTCTCAATCTCTGTTCTGTCTTTATCTCTGCACATCCTGAAGGCAGAGTGAAATTTAGGTTGAAGTTTTTGTGGGTGGATTGGTGTTCCCCTCCCTCCATTAGAAGTCCTGTGTGGCTGGGAGATGGCTTCTTCAGTCTCACTAACTCCTGAAGCTAGGAGTTTTAGCTAGAGTCACCCTCATATCGTCCCAATACCGTACCCTGTTTTAAGTCTCCCACTTGTCTCAAAGATTTTTGAGTTGTCAGTTTCTCTCCTCCCCAAGCCCTTTGGTTTCCTGCCCCTATGCTTCCCACATCTGATCCTCACTCTCATTTCCCCCACAGTCCCTCTGCTACCACATACCCTCTCTTCATGCTCTTACACTATCTATTTTATTTCCTTTTCTGAGTGAGATTTAATTTTCTTCTTTTGGGCCGTCTTTGTTAATTAGCTTTTTTGGGTCAGTGAATTGTTGCGTGGTTATCCAGTAATATATATTTAATATCTGCTTATAAGTGAGTATATACCATGTGTGTCTTTCTGGGTCTGGGTTACCTCACCAAGGATGACACTTTCTAGTTAAATCCATTTGCCTGCAAATGTCAAGATTTCCTTGTTTTTAATAGCTGAGTACTATTCCATTGTGTAAATGTCTCATATTTTCTTTGTCAATTTTTTGGTTGAGGAACATCTGAGTTGTTTCCAGTTTCTGGCAATTATAAGAATAAAGTTGTTATGAGCATGGTTGAACAATATCCTTGTTGTATGGTGGAGCAAACCACCCAGAGTGGTTTGGCAGGGTTTTGAAGTACAGCTATACCCAATTTTCTGAGAAAGCAGAATGATTTTGAAAGTGGAAGTACAAGTCTGCACCTCTATCAGCAATGGAAGAGTGTTTTCCTTTTCCATATCCTTGACAGTATGTGGTGTGGTTGAGTTTTTGGTCTGATGGGTATAAGACGGAATCTCTAAACTGTTTTGATTTGCATTGACTAAAAATGTTGAACATTTCTTTAAGTGCATCTTGGCCATTTGAGATTCCTCTGTTGAGAATTTTCTGTTTAGCTCTGTATGCCATTTCTTAATTGGATTATTTGGTTTGTTGCTGTTTACTTTTTTGAGTTCTTTATATATTTTGGATATTAGATCTTTGACAGATATAGAGTTAGGGAAGACCTTTTTCCAATCTGTAGACTTCCATTTTGTTTTATAGACAGTGTGCTTTGCCTTACAGAAGCTTTTCAGTTTCAAGAGGTCCCATATATTATTGATCTTAAAGCATGAGCTATTGATGTTATTTTCAGGAAGTTGCCTCCTGTGCCAATGAGTTCAAGGCTCTTCCCCACTTTCTCTTCTAATAAATAGATTTAGTGTTTCTGGATTTATGCTGAGGTCTTTGATCCACTTGGAATTGTGTTTATTCAATTGACAAATATTTGCATTTTTCTACATATAGACATCCAGTTAGTCCAGTAGCATTTGTTGAAGATGCTTTCTTTTTTTGTTTTTTCATTTTTCATTGTATGGTTATGGCTTCTTTGTCAAAAATCTGTTAATGGGTGTGTGGATTTATATCTGGGTCTTAAATTTAATTTCACTGATCAACTAGCCTATATCTATTCTAATACCATGCAGTTTCTATTACTATTGCTCGGTAGTACAGATTGAGATCAGAGATAGATATTCCTCTAGAAGTTCTTTTATTATAAAGGATTGTTTTATCTATTCTTATTGTTTTGTTTTCCCATATGAAGTTGAGAGTTGTTCTTTTAAAGTTGGTAATTGCTTGGTATTTGGTGGGAATTGCATTGAACCTGTAGATGGCTTTTGGTAAGATGGCCATTTTTACTACGTTAATACTACTGATCCATCAACATAGGAGATCTTTCCACCTTCTGATATCTTCTTCAATTTATTTCTTTCAAGACTTGAAGTTCTTGTCATACAGGTCTTTGGCTTGCTTGGTCAGAGTACCCCAAAATACCTTATATTATTTGTTGGCTATTGTGAAGAGTGGTGATTCACTAATTTCTTTTTCAGCCCATTTGTTGTTTGTATACAGGAGGGCTACTGATTTTTTTTTTTAATTTTGCATCTACCCACTTTGCTGAAGGTTTTTACCAGATGCAGGAGTTCTCTGGTAGGTTTTTTGAGTCAGTTATGTATACTATCATCTATGAATAGTGATACTTCGACTCCTTTCCTAATTTGCATCCCCTTAATCTCCTTTAGTTTTCTTATTGCTCTAGCTAGCACATTAAGTGCTATATTGAGATATGAAGAGAGTGGGTGGCCTTTTCTTGTCACTGATTTAAGTGGAATTGTTTTAAGTTTTCTCTACAATTAATTTATTGTTTACTATAGAAAAGAAAAGGGACATAATAACAGACACTAAGGGAAATCCAAAGAATCAATAGGTTTTACTTCAAAAACATGTATTACAAAAGAATAGGAAAATCTAAATGATATGTACAGTTTTCTTGATATATTCCAATTACCAAAGTTAAATCAAGATCAGGTAAACAAGTTGAATAGTCCTATAACCCTTAAGGAAATAGAATCTACCATTAAAAGCCTCCCAACCAAAACAAAGAAACAAAAAAAACAGGGCAAGATGATTTCAACCCAGAATTCTACCAGACCTACAAAGAAGAGCTAATACCAATACTATTCAAAGGATTGCCCAAAGTAGAAACAGAAGGAACATTGTCAAACTCATTCTATGAGGTCACATTCACCTTGATACTTAAACCACACAAAGAGCCAATAAAGAAATAATTTCACACTAATTACCCTTATGAATATTGACACAAATATACTCAATAATATACTTGCAAACCACATCCAAGAACACATAAAAATATCATCTTTCTTGTTCAAATAGGCTTCATCCCAAGCCTGCCGGGATGGTTCAATATGAAAGTCCATCAATGTAATCCACCATATAAACAAACTGATAAACAAACAGCACATGGTCAACTCTTTAGATGCTGAACAAGCATTTGAGAATATCCAACACCCTTCATGTTAAAAGTCCTGGAGATATCAAGGATACAAGGCACATAACTAAATACAATAAAGGACTTTTGATTCTTAAAATGTCTCCCTTTAGACTATCCTTGATGTTAGGGAACTTCCCTCTAAGACAGAATGTGTTGTCTCTATTTAGAACACAATTAGTGATAACACACTGCCCTCTAGGATGAAATGTGCTATCTGGGAAGAAATGCCTAGTATAATAACACTCAAAGACAAACGTTGCTGTCAATTTATTGGTATGGCCAAATAAATGTTTATTATTAGGCTTATAATTATTATTGCAGTATTATTTACTCACTTTCACAATCAGAAAAGACACAGATACCTGTTGAATTTTGAAAATAGCCTTATCAGTTGGGGCACAATTTATATTAACCTCATCAACTACCTTCCAATGTCTCTCTTCTTCTATCCTATGTCATCTGTTCTAACAATTTCTGTCTGGGATACCTCTCATCCATAATCCCAAAATACTTGCTAAGATTGGTCATCTGGGCTATATCTTTCATATGGAACTTCAGAGTTTCTCTTCTGTGCCCATGGTGCTCTCTTCTATCCCATGACGACCCTCCTCCTCCTCTTTCCTCCAGTGCTACCTTCTTCTTTGTCCACAAGATCCTCTCTTTCCCCCAAAGCCCACAGACCTACGCCATGTCGACCTTCCTCCAGGGCTGCCCAGCTTTCAGCTTTCTTTATTATTTAAACAGGGAGGCAAGTTTAAACAGCAATACTTAGGATACATGACAGTCTGCAATAAGAATCTTGGGGACAAGCAATTAACAAATACAAAACACCAGATCATACACCAACAGACAAAAATTAAGAAATTCTAAAAGAAGTTAGTAAAGTCAAGTAATATAAAGATTATAAGGATTATCAGATATAATAGAACATTTTCTACTTTTGAAAAGGCATCAAAGCATGAAAACCAAAGAAAGTACAATTGTTTCAAATGAAAAAAAATACGAGATGCCAAGACCAAATTCAAGCAACAATTCTAGCCACATCTTTCTAAATAAGCAAATGTTATTTCTGAGGCATTGTCTCTTTCTGCTTCTCCAAATCAAGTGGAATAATTAAACTATTCCGATTTGCTTGATTTCCAAGCTGAGTAATCTTGACTAAGGAAAGGATGCATAAAAGATACATGTATTTGCAAATTAACATAATTTCTAGGGATATCTATTGATTTACCTGGGTATATTCCACTTTATAGCATTTAAACAGCAAATGCCAGTTCCAATTAGAGAACAATGCGCAGTGATAGAAACATCAGAGCATCAGTAGGAAGCTTGGAAGTACATTGACTTGCTAATGAAGCAGTCAGTTTCCAACTGCCTGGGTAGATAATGCAGCTTTATTTAAGGGAGCAGCAGCTCCGGCACATCTTGCAATATGGGTCACTAAGATTCCTGTGATTATGAAGCTGTGCTCATAAAGAAATAAGGATTGCATATATTTACGGCTCATGGAAGCAGCTTCATTAGCTGTCAGTCACACCTGTTTACACAATTTCTCAATACGAACTGTCATCATCTGGAGGGAGATGCCATGAAAAAAAAAAGTGGAAGCAGAGGCTGTCATGAAATTTTCTTCCTCTAAGACAGATTCAGACTGCCGGAGGATAATGCGTCTCTTATCTAGCTGATTGCCCAAACCTACTTATCACTATTCTCTATATGGACATCACCATGTTTTCAAGGAACATTGCTTAAGAAAATTCCCTATATCTAAGTAAGGCAACAGAGATCTCCATGGGCATAAAAGGCCCTTGGAGGAACTATAGCTTTCTAGGAGCATGAAGGGAAGAGAAGCAATTGACACAGAAAAAAAAAAAAAACTGGATATTGAAGTTAGGCAGTCAAGGCCCATTTCATTCAAGATCAATAAATTGAAAACCAAAAGTAAGGAAGTTGTAAAAAATGGGGTGGTGACAGTGGTGCCACTGGCTGGTTTCCTGTCTGTGGTGATCGACTTTCTCCTACCTAAAAGCCCACTCTGTCTGATCTTCATTATGAGAAATAACCCTACAACTTGAGATAAAGCATTCAATACTGTACTTGTCCAGTTTTCACACAGAGACAGGAATACTGTTTCTCTCAACATTTATGTGTCCAGTAAATGATTATCAGTCTTTGAGAAAGAAATCTCTTTGGTTTTAACTCTCCTGGGAGGTAAGGGAGATATATGTGCACTTCAAAAGGGCAGAGAAAGAATTTGCAAGTATGAGTTTTCAAAAACAAATGCTCTAAAGAAAGTGCTTAGGAACCCTGTTTTCAGCAGAATTATTTTTCCTTAAATTCAATCAATCTGAGGTTACCGCTACGGAAATTTCACTCACAATGCATATGGGTATTGTACTCACAGATACTTTAACCAGGGACAATTCTCCAAACTAGTCCTGTCTTCTTCTTGCTCTTACCTTTTCACGAGATGTATCAGAAGCTGGTCGTCAGGACTCTAACAAAATCTGTTTTGTTTAGACTTTCTCACACTTTTTTGACCATACTTTATGGTGTCTGTGTGATTCTATGCTAAATTCACTTAAATGTAAACTTACTTATGATCTGATGTCATTAATGTAATATAAAGAACCCAGTTCACTTGTAAGGAGTGTAGAACTCTGGGGATTTACAAAACCTCTGCATCATAAAATTGACAAAGGGGAAGGTACTTGTATGTAGTGGAAATTAACTAAATCTGAGCTACTTTAATCTGTTAGGGATGATATCAAGTTACTTTATTATCAAATTTCCAACCTAACAACCTAAGAGGGATGTTATCTACTATACAATGTTTTTTTCTCAAACCACTGAAAGACCCTCCTCGCGGAGTGCCCTTCGTCAGGGAGACCCTTCCCAAGAACCAGCGAGACCAAAGTCCGGTTGCAAACGCAAGAGGCTTTATTGGTTACAAACGGGTACCCGGGCGACACAGTCTTTCGGAGGACTGGCGCGCCTAGTGAAGGGGGGGAGACCCTCTTGTAGGGTGGAAAGCAGGAAGCAGGGTTACAGAGGCGAGAGGCATGGTTACAGGGTAGGGCTTTGGAATCAGGAAATGGTTACAGAGGCGAGAGGCCTGGTTACAGGGTAGGGCTTTGGAATCAGGAAATGGTTACAGAGGCGAGAGGCCTTGCAAAATAGCACCACACAGGCCTTAAACTATTTGACTAAGCAACATTTAGAAATGGGGTCTTTCACCACGTACACACACACACACACACACACACACACACACACAAAAAAAAAAAAAACCAAACACACACACTTTCTACTCTGCTATTTTATTGTGCCATCTAATTTTTTCTTATTTTTATTATTAACACACATGCCTTCTTCATTTCATGTTCGATGATGGACCTGTACAATGAACCCACTGTATATAAAATATTTTAAAATTATCTCTCATCTGAACATATGCATTTTTTCTTAACATTATTCCAAACCTCAAAGAGCATTAGGAATAGTACCATACCATTACTACTATATTGTACGTTTTAAGTTATGTTGGCATGATTTAAAGCACAAAGGAGAATTGTGTAGATATATATGGAACTAGAAAGTGATGATGTAACATATCTACACAGGTCCTAAAAGAAGAAATGTAAAAATACACATACAGCGAGTGCAAATTCTACATTGTAACAAAGAAATGTCTCTGACAAAAACATACTGTTACCAAAATAAAATTATTCCAGCACCTCAGAGATTTTTCCATCAGACGTCTTCCCTGGAAATACCCCTTTTCCAGGAAAAGTAACCATGTTACAAATTGAGATCATTATGAATCAGATTTGCTTGTTTTGAAATTGCACAGAAATCAAACCAGACAATTTGCAGATTTATGTATCTGGCTTTTTCCTCTCACTGTATTGTATTGGGGTGTTTCATAATTGTTCTAATTATCAGTGGTTTATATGTATATAAGAGCTGTCTTTTCATCCTACTGTTTTGAATATTTCGTCTGTGCATTTTAGCTATTTTGAAAGAATAGTGAGTTAACCAAGAAGCAGAAAGACTCAAATGGTATATACTCACTTATATCTGCATACTAGCCCAAGGGGCATGTCCCATGAAAGCCTTCACTTATCAGGAAACAGGGACAGAGGGGAGGACATACTATTGGGACTCTAGATGAGAGAAGCATGGGAGAATAACAAAGTAGAAGGATCCAGAACGTCCTAGAAACCTACAAGTAGAACATTATGATAGGCAGATTTGGGCCCAGGAGTCCCACTCAAACTAAGGCACCAGCCAAGGGCAATGCAGGCGGTAAAATTTAAACCCTTACCCAGATCTAGCCAATGGACAGGACATTCTTCACAGTTGTGTGGAGAGTGGGGTCTGCCTTTCACAGGAACTCTGGTGCCTCATATTTGACCATGTCCCCTGGAGGGGGAGACCTGGTGGCACTCAGAGGAAGGACAGCCTGTTACCGAGAAGAGATTTGATACCCTATGAGCATATACAGGGGAGGTAATCCCCCTCAGGAACAGTCATAGGGGAGGGGAATAAGGGGAAAATGGGAGGGAGGGAAGAATGGGAGGATACAAGGGATGGGATAACCATTGAGATGTAACAAGAATAAATAAATAAATAAATAAATAAATAAATAAATAAATAAATTTTTAAAAAGGAAGAATCTAATGTGAAAATTATTATAAAAGTTTGTTGTCAGGGTTATTATATCTTTTAATTCATATGCATAAATATAAATTCTAAGTTACAGCATATATACAAATTTAACTTCATTATAATTTCCTTTAAATTTGGAACCATATACATACCATTGTACACACAGTAAACAATGTATTACATTTTCTGTTCTATAGGCTTACCAATATGGATGTGCCCAATATTTTTAATCTTAGTTATTCCTTATGCACTGTACTATCATTGTGTTTTTATTTTTCATTTGCATAATGATTAATGATATTGATATTTCTGTGACTATTTTTAAAATTTTTACACTTTTTCTTTTATGGTTAATATTTTATCTTGTAATTTTCTCTCAAAGTGTAAGGTAATGAAAATTTTTGTCACTAAGTCATCTTCTACAAGCTTTACACATTTAAACTCAGCTATTTTGAGTCTCTAATATGTCTACATTTAATAATATGTGTTATATAATATTTATTTAATGGTTTAACATAATACAAATTATTTTATATTTCGTTAAAAAAGCAACATTTATATAGGAAAATGTAATAACAGGTTATATAAAAGTGAAAGACCCCCGAAGGGAGACCCTCACTCAAGCCTCGGGATGGCGCACACCCAAAGACTCACAAATGACCCTCTTGCTGTAAACACATGAGGCAGTTTATTGGCGGAGCTCCGGGTCCACACGTATCTCACGCAGGAGACAGAGGGGTCGACCCAGAAGCCCAGGGATTTGGGGTTTATATAGGCAAGGGTTAGGGGGTGTGGGAAGTTTTGGCGCGGCCACACACGATTGGTTGTTTCAAACATTTGAACATCAGCAAATTGCGTAGGCAGATCTGGGGTAAGGCCAGACTTAATCACACTGGAACAGTCCTTGGTTCCTGGTTTTCTCTGAACCCGAGAGTAGATGTTTATCTGAGCTAACGACACATCTGGTTAAACTCAAACCTGGAACATTGTGTGCAGGCCTCAAGGGGGAATTAAGCAAACACCATAAGATCAGATGAGGGGTCTTAGCTCATTACTCACTCGACCATGTCCGGTACCTGTTTCTTTCAGGAATTTGTCCTTGTGTATCCTCTCTGTCTTTTATGGCCAGCCGGTCCCTGGAACACTCAATAGGTCTTTGTCTCCTAGCTCCACATTCTTTGTGACTTATCATCTGGGGCCTTGGGCTAGCGTACCTGCCCACCTGCACTTATGAGTTAGAGAGCTCTGCTGTTCTGGTTGCTTTAATGCTAATTAAAAAATTTCCCTTTCAAAAGCAGTATGATGCTTATGAGACACTTAGAATAGATTCCAAAAAGAGAAAATTATAATCATAGCCATGTTTCTGAATTATTATCTAACACTGTGATCTAAGATCTAAGAACTAAAGGAATTTTATAGGATAATCAAAGTGTAAAAGTCATGAAAGTAAAACCCTAAATTTGACTTCAGGAAACCTAAGACTATTTATTACTCCAAAAATAAAGTTGTGTATTTCTGTACACTGAATTGCACTCTAGGCACACTAGAGTCCACAATCTGATTTCAATTTCTTCTGTCTAGTGACGACATTGCTGAGATTTTGGGTCAATCCCTTTATTCTGTAGTAAGGGACCCCATTGGGAATACTGGATTGACAATGGAGTTTTCCCTTCATGGTTTCCTTATGAAAGCATTACTTCCAGTGATTCATTGCCAACGTCTGCGTCTACTTATGCTCCTCTGTTCTAAAATCACGTATGATAGGTGGCTGTCAGGCATGTAGTGACTCATTACAGAGCTTTGAGTTTTTATGTCAGTCTAAGAACAGATATGAAAGAATAGTTATGTAAAAAGCTGGTGAGTGAAAAGCACCAGGGTCAAGTTAATTCCTAAGCACACAAAAGCTCAGCTTCTGTGAAGCTTGTGTTATACAGCCTTTTCAGTATAGTTGTGACTTTTTCATTTTTTCAAAAGATTCTTCCAAACACAAATGTGTTTTATATCTAGATTTTTGCATAAAGCAAGCTATTTTAAAGTTTAATTCTAAACATGAAAATGACTTTTTAGCTGTTAAAAACATTTCTCTCTACCATGCATTAAATAGAGGTTCCCCATAAGCATGTTTTTGTGTTGTGTTTACTAGTTTATGTGCCTTGCCATGCTGTGGGATTATCCCTTAATTACAAGTTTAGCCTTGGCAGCACAGATGAATAAGAAATCATGTTAAATCTCCAATCTGCCATGTCTCTTGTTCTTCTGCCAGTCAGGGTGGTTCTAATTGGAAAATAAATTTAAAATGCCTTCCTGTAGATACTTTGGTGAAATAATTGCTATAAATGCAAAATTTACACAAAAGATAAGTGAGCCCAAACAACTAAAAGAAAATTATGCACTTCATGTTATGGGATTTTAGAATGAGAAGGCTTATTTTATTAAAGCATTCATTATACATTGATCAAGGCAGTATACAGATGGCAAAGTGCATTTGACAAATACTAATATTTTGAGTACTAAACAAATAGCAGTAATAATGGTGGATATAGTAGAATTAATGCATGAGTACATTTTTATGTGTGTTATAATGTTTTTATTTTGTAATTTTTAATGCAAAAATATTCGATAGGTATAATTTATATGTTTTCAATGAAAGTCCATGCTTTGCTCACTCCTTTCTATGAGAAAGTCAATACATCTTAGCACAACACTGAAGATGTTGATCCCATCTACACTAGTCATTAAATGGTTCACTTGATTAGTTGAAATTTAATTTGCTTATAATGAGCCTGGAAGTATGAAATAGAAGTATTAATGTGATGTTGTACATAATTCTATTATTGAAACTGCAAATTGACTTTATACATAATCTTATAATCAAAATATTTACTTTCACATTGACCTTTCAAAGTGTTCATATTTTAAATTTAAATGCTAACGTTTCTGACCTGGGAATTTCCATTTGTTTAGAAAGAGAGCGGTCAATTATGAGATACCAGAGGAAGAAGAATCAATGAACTGACCAAAGGAAGATGAGCAATGAAGCTGAAGATCATCCAAACTCATCAGAAAGGGAGACGCTGCCTAATGGTAACTGTTTAGAGTCAGAAAGAGAATAGGTAGCCAGAAACATATACGTTTCTTTATGAAAATTTTGAAACATTTAAATTTTAAGTATACTTGATAACATCTGCTTAATACTCATAAAAAGAGTGATTTTATCACATGAAAAGATTTAATCCATTTTTTTTATTCTAGAGTCCTCGTTTGCTATTACATTTGTCTTAGTGGAAAATGTTCATCTGATATTGTTATTAGAGCCAGGCATAACACAAGTTGACCTATATTAAAAGATGCCATGGATGGTTTGATTAGTGAATGTAAAACCCTTCCTTCCCCATTAGACTTCTCTTTGGTCCCAGTGATGTCCTATCACAGAATGACTCAGTGTAGTCTAGAGCACAGTAGTTATTTTTTAGGGATTATCAGTCACTCCTTGATAATGGTTAGAAAACAAGTCTCAGGCAATTCTAGGCAGGACCAGGGAACTATATCCTAATGTAGCGATGGATTCTTTTCTGATGTAGGTTTGTCATTTTCTAGTGTTTCACCTAATTGTTTGTCTCATCATACAACTTCATTTCCCGCAAAATTTCATGAATATATCTTTAACAGAATTACCTTGCTGATAATATTGGTGGTGACTTCTTTATTCTGTTTCAACCTTGCAGCATCAATATAGGAAAACTGCTTAGGCTGCTGCTTCTGAAAGTAGGATAGACACAACTGAAGGCCTAACAATAAGGATGTTATAGCTTCTTAAATGTTTGTACTCTCCCTACAAGGAATCTGCATCAGCAGCAGGTTTGTTCATGACCTCATAATCCTTGGATCCTTATCCTCAAATGAAGTGCTTTAGTCATCTAAGAATCCACTGCTCCTGGTCCGGCTGTGGGTGGCCTCACCATGCTGAAACTGTTTTCTCTGAGAATCCTTTTACAGCCTTTTCCTCACAGTTGACTATATATGTATCCTACTTTTAAGTGCTAAACAATGTAAGGATGTTATACATTTTAAATACACATTTTTATACTTTTTCTTCTTTCCTTACTTAATTGCATGATAAAAAAAAATAAGTTCCAAAACTTTACATTATACAAAACCTCGCTAAGCAAACTAAGCTTCAAAATGAATTCTACAACTAAAAATATGGGAAGATCTCTGAGATATCTCTAATAGAATCAAACCTAATCTTCATAGAATTAAAATGATCAAGCAGTTCACAGGTGTAATACCAACTTTATTATTTAAATATTTATTAATGACATGAATCAATAATTGCTCTTTAATCTCAATTATAAATCTTTGGAAGTAACACTTTTTCATCAGTGTATATATAATCGCATTGTGTAAGATCTTCAGTCACTTATATGATGCTGGTTATATAGTTCTGGAACTGTATGTAGCTTTGAGAATTGGGGTTCTATGCATCACATTCTTTACTCTCACAGTTGTTATTTATTTTCTTTATAAGATAAAATAATTGAAAGAAATTGAACCAGTAGGATGCAGCTACAGCTTGCATAAAATATCATCACAGTCAGATCAATGTGATTCTCTAATAAAAAATTCGATATGATCATTACAAGAAAAAAAAAAAGACAAATTAGGTGGCTGTACTATGATTGGCTAAAAATGATCTTAATTCTAATAGAAATAAACCATCAAAATGTGTGTTGTGGAGATATTTTTAATTTACTATATAATTCAAAAATCTACCAAATGTGTTTAGTAGTTGTCAATGGAAAATATTTAGATACATTAATGTTTACATATTTTCACAAGTTTTCAAACTTTAATTATAGCCAGATAATACTAATATATATAATACTTAATATACATATATACACACATATATACATATACATGTATATACACACACACACATATATATATATATAAAACAATGCCAATCTTGCTAAATATGGACATTAAGTAGAATATAATTTATAAAAATAATTTTTAAGATCACATAAATTAATGTAAACACTAAAACTAATGTAAATTCAAGTCTCCTGGGCTCAATGTCTGACTGCATAAAAACAAAGTCTAATAATATTTAATTCTTTAAGTCAATAAATATAAAAGTAGGAGAATCGGCATTTACAAGGTACACAGCGTTTTTTGATATGGTGTTTATATTTGCATCTATTGCAATATTTCAATTGCCATCTTGCAGGAAGTGGAAAAAAAACCACATCCCCTGGATGGGGATGTCTGGTGGCACTCAGAGGAAGGATAGCAGGCTACCAAGAAGAGACTTGATACCCTATGAGCATATACAGGGGGAGGAGGTCCTCCTCATAGGGGAGGGAATTAGGGGGAAAGCAGGAAGGAGGGAGGAATGGGAGAATACAAGGGATGGGATAACAACTGAGATGTAATATGAATAAATTAATAAAATATATTTTTAAAAAAGAAAAAAGGGACATTACTGTGTATCTCAAATAGAGCTAATACATTCTAAGTCACATATGATTTTATAACAGTTCCTAACGTTGACAAGGGTATTCAGATAATAAATGAGGGCTATTTCCCCATACCTATTTGTTTTGGCTTGAAAATGATATTTATAATAATTTCAGATATATTTTATCTATATTTAAAGGAAGAAAGACAGAAATGTACACTAAAACAGAGAGAAAGAGGAAGGAAGAAGAAAGACTCACATGGTATATACACACTTATAATTGGGCACTAGCCCAAAATGCATGTCCCATGAAAGTCTTCACTTCCCAGGAGATTGGGATAGATGTGAGGACATCATACTGGGGCTCTAGGTAAGAGAAATATAGGAGTTGGGGAAATAGAAGGACCCAGAGGGTCCTAGAAACCTGCAAGAAGAACATCATGACGTGTAGATCAGGGCCCAGTGGGTTCTGCTCAAACTATTGCACTAGCCACGGACAATAAGAGTAGTAAACATTGAACTCCTACTCTGATCTACCCAACGGACAGGACATTCTCCACAGTTATGTGGAGAGCAGGGAATTATTCTGACATGAACGCTGGTACCTCATATAAGGTAAATATTTTATTATATTCCATTTATAACTCAAAGCCCAATTTTATTGGTTTACTAGAAAATAATGTTTTCATGAGAAAAAGTAGTCCCTCCAACTGAAACCTTCTATTTATATTTTCATTATAGGATCATTTTGGGATGTTTTACATGAGTGAATGTATGTGCAATACATGGGAAAATTGTACAAGGATGTGGGAAGAGGGTTTCAGATTCCATGGGGTTACTTTTACAGATGGTTGTGAGCCATCCTGAGCGTAATGAGAAATGGACCGAGGTCCTTTGGAAGAGCAACCAAGTGTTCCTAAATGCTGAACCATCTTTCCAGAGTAAAACCTTTTATTTTTTTAAACTTCACAGTCTTGCTATGCAGCTAAATTTTCTTATTAGCATATCTAAAAATATTAAAGAATAACAAGATTTGTTTTGACTTTAAACTTAACATTTTAAAGCTTTTATTGTATTCTTGGAAAACATATCTTTTGAGGGTAGATTTATATTCGTGCCTGTAGATTGGAATGCTAATTTATATGTACATTATTTTCTATTGTTCTCATAAAATAATTACTATGTAAAAAAAAAGCCTAAAAAAAAAAAAACACTTATTGTGTCTCAGAAGATGAGTGATAAGAAATAAGACATGGATCTCATTTGGTTAAAATTATGCCATTTTAAAAAATCCGAATGAGGGTGTGCTCATATGCGTGGCATATTGCATTAAGTTGATGTCTATCTACTCTGTTCCTCACATTATAAGACAAGACAGAATTTCTTTTTGAGGCTGTTTAAAATTACTTTATTTACATATGCACACAAATGTTGCTTTTCTTATCTGCAGCACTGAGAGTAATGCTACAACACACATGAGAGTTAACATGTATCTTCTACATATTGACTTCAATTTCTCTGTATATGTGCTCATAAGTGGAATTACTGGGAGCAGAGGAAGTATTATTTTGAAAAGAAAAGATTTTAATCAAAGGAGACAAAATTCCAGTTAGACTACTCTTTGAAGATCTACTGTACAGAGCATTCATCATTAAATAATAAAGCATTTTGTACAACAACAGGCAAATTGTTTAAGATTTTAAATGTTTTACCACTGAGTCATAAGTATGTGAATAATAACAACTTGTTAATTATTTAAATTGCTTTAAATTGCAGTTTTATCAAGATAGCTAATTGTACCCATAAATACAATTGTTTGATAAAATGAGTGAAATATTGGGAAGTTAAGACTATTTTTTTTCCTTTTATTTGACCTTCAATGCCAACAAAACTGGTTTATTTTATGATTGACCCATCTCTCTGATAGTTCTCCCTCGGTATATTTTAAGGACCTCTAGGTTTATTTTTGGTCTTTTTATATAATCTAAAATAGTCTCCCTACATTTAATTTCCATAGTTTAGTTTCTGCTGCCAACACTGTTTTATTGTCATTTGCCTTGGTATGTTTGTAGATTGTAGGTAGTAAGATACTGGCATCATTGGAGGGTCTTTATTCTGCCTATTTCAAGAGATAAATGGGACTCGGTGTGCTTACAGAGTGAGCAGTGGAGTGTGGGAACGACTAACTGGACTCTTGAACACTGTCTTCCAAAGGCGAGACTGAATTTCTAAAATCAGTTACTTTCTGAATCTAATAAATGGTATTCTCTCTATATGACTGATTACTTTTACACTTAATATTTATGTATGGATATGTATCTATGCATACATATATGTATTTTATGACAGGGAATTGCTATGTAGCCTTGATTTGATTGGAAATCATTATATAACTTAGGCTAGTCTAGAAATCAAGAAAACCTAGAGATACGGTCAAGAGAACAAAGCGACAGCCTACAGACTGGGAAAAGATCTTCACCAACCCTACATCTGACAAAGGTCTAATATCCAAAATATATAAAGAACTCAAGAAATTAAACACCACCAAACCAAATAACCCAATTGAGAAATGGGGCTTGGAACTAAACAGAGAATTCTCAACAGAAGAATATCAAATGGCTGAGAAACACTTAAAGAAATGCTCAACCTCCTTAGTCATCAGGGAAATGCAAATCAAAACAACTCTGAGATTCCATCTTACACCCATCAGAATGGCTAAGATCAAAAACTCAAGCGACACCACATGCTGGAGAGGATGTGGAGAGAGAGGAACACTCCTTCATTGTTGGTGGGAATGCAAACTAGTACAACCACTTTGGAAATCTATCTGGTGCTATCTCAGAAAACTGGGAATAGGGCTTCCTCAAGACCCAGCTATTCCACTCCTTGGAATATACCCAGAAGATGCACCAGCACACAACAAGAAAATTTGCTCAACCATGTTCATAACAGCCTTATTCATAATAACCAGATCATGGAAACAGCCTAAATGTCCCTCAGTAGAAGAATGGATAAAGAAACTGTGGTACATATACACTATGGAATACTACTCAGCTATTAAAAACAAGGAATTCCCGAAATTTGTGGACAAATGGATTGAGATAGAGATGTTCATAATGAGTGAGTTAACCCAGAAGCAGAAAGACTCAAATGGTATATACTCACTTACATCTGCATACTAGCCCAATGGGCATGTCCCATGAAAGCCTTCCCTTACCAGGAAACTGGGACAGAGGGGAGGACATCCTATTGGGACTCTAGATGAGAGAAGCATGGGAGAATAGCAATGTAGAAGGATCCAGTGGGTCCTAGAAACCTACAAGTAGAACATTATGATAGGCAGATTTGGGTCATGGGGTCCCGCTCAAACTAAGGCCCTAGCCAAGGACAATACAGGTGGTAAAATTTAAACCCCTACCCTGATCTAGCCCATGGACAGGACAGTCTCCACACTTGAGTGGAGAGAGGGATTTGACTTTCTCAAGTACTCTGGTGCCTCACATTTGACTATGTCCCCTGGCGGGGGAGACCTAGTGGCACTCAGAGGAAGGACAGCAGGTCACTGAGAAGAGACTTGATACCCTATGAGCATATACAGAGGGAGGTAATCCCTCTGAGGAACAGTCATAGGGGAGGGGAATAAGGGGAAAATGGGAGGGAGGGGAGAATGGGAGGATACAAGGGATGGGATAACCATAGAGATGTAACAAGAATAAATTAATTAATAATTAAAAAAATGTGAAAAATAATAAATAAAATTCTGAATGTAAAAAAAAAAAAAAAAAGAAAAAAGAAAAGCTCTCACTTCTCAATTCGGTTATTTGGTTTGGTGGTATTTAATTTCTTGAGTTCTTTATATATTTTGGATATTACACCTTTGTCAGATGTAGGATTGGTGAAGATCTTTTCCCAGTCTGTAGCCTGTCACTTTTTTCTGTTGACAGAAATTAAACATCACCAAACCAAATAACCCAATATAGAAATGGGGCTCAGAACTAAACAGAGAATTCTCAACAGAGGAATAATGAATGGCTAAAAAACACTTAGAGACATTCTCAATGTCTTTAGTCATCAGAGAAATACAAATCAAAATGACTCTGAGATTCCATCTTACACCTATTAGAATAACTAAAATCCAAAATTCAAGCGACACCACATGAGGGGGGGGATGTGGAGAAAGGGGAACACTTCTTCATTGCTGGTTGGAGTGCAAACTTGTATAGCCACTTTGGAAATCTATCTGGTGCTTTCTTAGAAAACTGGGAATAGGACTTCCTCAAGACCCAGCTGTTCCACTCCTTGAAATATACCCAGAAAATGCTCCAGCACACAATAAAGACATATGCTCAACCATGTTCATAGCAGCCTTATTCATAATAGCCAGAACCTGGAAACAGCCTAAATGTCCCTCAGTTGAAGAATGGATAAAGAAACTGTGATATGTTTACATCATGGAACAGTACTCAGCTAATCAAAATAAGGAAATCCTGAAATTTGTGGACAAAATTTGATATATAAATAATCTTTTATTAAAAGAAATACTACAATGATAAAATATAACATTGAAAGTAATGTACTATAATTGTATAGTTGTACTGTAATTACTAACAGCCTGATCTTGTATCAGGGAGCCAGTAGTAAGTGAAATAAGGATTTATTTTATAACTTTATAATTAGATTTAATTTAAACATTACTCTGTATTATTACACACAGGAACACCATCAGCATAGCCACACACACACCCACCCACCCACCCACACTCACACACATTTTCTCTCTCTCACACACACACATGCACACAGAAATTTTTGCATAACAAAGACCAATAATATTTTTAAGATACCAATATATTTTTTTAAGGAATGCTGTTTAAGGAAATGTTGTATACAGACTCCAATCAAGACCAGAATTTTACAGCAATAAATGGTTTATTTATTTATTCACTTATTTATTTATTTATCTTGGATTCACTTGGAAAATGCGATGAGAAGAAAGAAATTAAAAATCAGCTGGTCACCGAGAAGAGACTTGATACCCTATGAGCATATACAGGGGGAGGTAATCCCTCTCAGGAACAGTCATAGGGGAGGGGAATAAGGGGAAAATGGGAGGGAGGAAAGAATGGGAGGATACAAGGGATGGGATAACCATTGAGATGTAACAAGAATAAATTAATAAAATTAAAAAAATAAAATAAAATGAAATAAAAATCTCTACCAAGTATTGTACATGCCTCTAACCTAAGCCACTTAAGATCCTGAGGTAAGAATAGTTGCAGTTTAAGGCTAGCCACCCTCAGCATCTTAGAAAGATTCTGTCACAAAACAATGCAACACATACAGAGAAACTCATAAAAGTGTCATTCTCATCCTGTATAGGTTCTGCACAGACTGTCAGGAAATACAGTGAACTGGTGTGCATGAACAGTTTCTAAACAGTGCTAAGTGTTCCACAAGATTTCATTTACTTTCAGGAAACAAAGACGGAGAAGCATATCATCACCTCTGTACTGTCGTACTCATTTAAGGCCGCAGCTCTGTGTTGCTTGTAAAAGTTAGTAAAGTAACCTGATAACCTGTTGCATTTTACATTTTGTTTACTTTGAATATGATTAGTAATGCCCAGAGAAGTTCACTTCTTGTGCAAGCTCACTATTTAAATCTGCGTTGGTCATATTTGAAGTGACTCCCTGACTACTAAGTAAGCATGCCTTTCACACAAAAAGCTTCTTTGCCTGCAATTCTCCTGTGGATAGCTTTTTTTTTTTTCATAAGTGATTCCAATAATCCCTAATGATTGACTGTGTGTAGTCTTTAGGATTTCCAGATTGACTTTCTACCTTTGAAGCTTATTACTTCAGAGGAGCAATATGTGCGATTGATTTTTTTCCCTCCTTAATTTACTGAATGATTCATGGTGTTGATCATACTGATTTTTGTTTTCAAGTAAGTGGTAGAATGATAAAATCCAAAATTATACCTTGACTTAATTTTTCTAATACAGATGTATATTTTATAACAAAATATAAATCTAACATGATTTTAATATATATCTAGTACATATATATTGCTATATGAATATTTACATGACTGTGAGTGCATGTGTGTGTGTGCACGTGCATCTGTGCGATGGTGTCATTCTTTTTTGCTTTCTACTTTTTTTTTTAACGAAGTCTATCACCAAATGTAAAAACCTCAATTATCTGTCCAGAGTAGCTGTCCAGCAAAGATCCAGCAACCCTGCTGTTTAAGCTTTCCAGTGTCAGCATCACAGGCTTTTCCTCTTTACCTTGGTTATGAAAAGACCAAAACACAACCTCATGTCGGTATGGCAAGGATTTTACTGACTGGGTTATCTCTACTGTTAGTATTAACAATAGTTAGTATTTCTCTTAGGACTCAACTTTTCCACTTAAAAGGAGAGGCTGGTAAACTATTTCCCAGTGTCTAGGGCATATGTGGTTAGGAAAGAGAAACTACTACTAAAATATGTATTTTCCCCTCTAAGGCAGGCATATTTCTTCTTGGAAACAATGGATAGATGGAAATAATTTGTTCTTTAGGCCAAGTTAAAACAAGCAAGTGGTTCTTATCACCACATCTCCATTTTCTGAACACAGAATTTAAGTAATGCTCTTACTGTTTTTAGTTGTTAGATGGCTATCATTTTTTGGGAAAATAAGAAACAGCGAACCAAACAAAAAGCCTCTTGGTACCTGGTGCTGTGTGCATTACTTCTGTGTTTCCTTCTTACTGATCTTGACTTTTTGTGTTTCATAACACTAGCAGAAGTACTGCATTCTTGCATTCAATGTATATGTGTGTGTAAGTGTGTGTGTGTGTGTGTGTGTGTGTGTGTGTGTGTGTGTGTGTAGGCCTATATATTCATCCGTGGAGGGCAGAGGAAGTCAAATGAGTATCCTTCCCCAATGAACTCTGTCATGATATTTTAGATGAGGTTGGTTGACTGTAACTCACTATTTGGCTGGAATGATTGGTCAGAAAGCCTCTAAAATCTGATGGTTGCCTTCCAGTGTTGAGATTATAAGTATATGCCACCAAGCATGGCTTTTGACATATGGTGTTGAGATCTGAATTCAGGTCTCATGCTTGTACTGCAGCCACTACCACTGAGTCATCACCTCATCTCCAGTTCTTCCTTCCTTCCTCCCTCCCTTCCTTAGTTCCTTCCTTCCTACCTTCCTGTCTTGGTTGAAAATAAATCCTTCTGTCATAAGATACATCCTGACCACAGTTTCCCCTCCCTCTGCTCCTTCTAGCTTCTCACCACCTCCCTTCTACCCCAGATCCTCTGGCCCTCCATTTCTCTTCAGAAAGGGCAACAGACAACAACCAACCACAAGAAAACGCAATTGAATAAAAAAAGGTAAAATCCCTCATATCAAGACTGGATAAGGCAGCCAAGTAGTAGAAAAAGAGTCGCAAGAGCAACTAAACAAGTTAAAGACACACCAGCTCCCACTGCTAGGATTTCCACAAAATCACCAAGCTAACAACTGAAACATACACAGAATACCTGTTGTAGATTAATGTAGACTTTAGGCTTGCTGTTGCAGTCTCTGTGAGCCTATAAGAGCTCTGTTAGGTGACAAATATGGGTCCAGTTGCATTTTTTTACACATAGACATCCAGTTAGACCAGCACCATTTGTTGAAGATGCTATCCTTTTTCCAGGGGGAGACCTAGTGGCACTCAGAGGAAGGACAGCAGGTCACCAAGAAGAGACTTGATACCCTATGAGTATATACAGAGGGAGGTAATCCCCCTCAGGAACAGTCATAGGGGAGGGGAATAAGGGGAAAATGGGAGGGAGGGAAGAATGGGAGGATACAAGGGATGGGATAACCATAGAGATGTAACAAGAATAAATTAATAAAATAAAATAAAAAAAGAGCTCTGCTTAGTTGACTCAGTGGGACATGGTCTACTGGTATCCTCAGTATCCTCTGAACCTCCTCCCCGTCTTCTGCAGGGTTCCCCAAACTTCAAGAAGGGAAACCCAATAGTGAACTATAATTCAAATTCTCTTTCTCAAAAGTGTACATATTTTTTTCACAATTTCCAGTGGCCAATATTTCCATGAATTTTTGCTGATTAGTAAAATGATTATCATTTAACTGGAGATTAGTCACAATAAGAATACAGAATTATCAAATATGGGAGAACATACATTTTGGAATGTTAGAAGAAATAATAAACTGAACTTTCAAATCCATGTCTTGTGTCACTCCCAAATTAACTGCATATTCTTTTCCCATAATAAAACATTCATTTAAATTTTGGGGTTATAGACAAATTTTCACAGAATAGATATCATAGCAATATTTGTATAATCATTCCAATCACTGAATATGTTAAAAAGTATGATCCACATTTGTGATCAATTTAATATATTTAAAATATTTGTCTCTCATTGTTTCTAGCCTTAGATACATTGGGCAGGTGATTTCCTTTAAAGAAAAAAAACCAGCTATAAGTCAATTTTCATGCTTTTGATGTACAAATTTTATAACTGTTTTACATTTTGAAAGTCAATGAAAGTTTTTTAAAGAATATTTTTAATCATTTAGATTTTTAAAAGTGACTTTTACCAACTAATTTTATTTGCTTTTAGGCTTTCACATTATAGACATGATTCCATAGTTAATGACTTCAATACAAATAATACACAAATGATGATGCATTGTATATTTAGTTAAAACAAGTTTCTCAGGCCAAACCTGGCCTTCACTTGATTTTGCTCATATTAACTCACAGCCAGATTTGTTAGTTTTACACAATGTTTGTGCTTTTTTCTGCTGTAATAGCAGAATGTATACCTCTGATGAACACTAGTTGGTTTTCAAAGCCCCGAAATTTTTATGTTTTCTTGAAGGAAGTTCAGTGACCCTATCTTTTAAAAAATATTGCAATTATTGTCATTGTGCGCCAAACACAATTGAATCTCAGAGTTGTGTTGAAGAACACAAAATAAAATAAAATCTCCATTCTTTATTCAAGTGAGTTTTATTTTAGAATATACAAAGTGATGGAGGGGTATTCTAAGAAGAAAACATTTGGTGAGTTGAACTGTGAAACTTACAAATACATATAGCGGAGTTTGGCGGCTATATCTTACAAGTGGGAGTGGCTCAGGAAATGTAACTAGAAGATGAAACAAGACTGAGTTTGAAGCACAGAGCTAATGTGTTTTAGAGGTTTTAAATCAATCAGTCAATAGGCTATGAAGCCCCTTGAAGCTACGGAGGAAGGAGTTTACTGACTGAGGTCGCATTAGGAAAGAACAAACTGAGTATTGGCAGTAGTTGTAAGAAAGAAGGGATTATTTACATAAACATATGTTATAGAAATAAAGAGCACAAAGAACTTCAATTGTTTCACTTAAATGATAATTTACATGGCTATTCTCTAATGTACATCCTAATATGAAAAAACACAAAGGATAATATACTTTATGGGCTTAGGGTAAATTCTCTTTTGATAGTATCTGATTTACTAGCATAAATGTGTGAGAAAGAACTCAATTTATCATGCTAGGAATTTGGATAGATCTATGTTTAAAATATGTTAAAATCCGTTTTGAGAATATACATAATTACAAACACAAAGGTTACAAGACTGGTAAATAGCCATGTCACTTTGATAAGTAATATAGAATTAACTTCATACTTAGCGATCAAGAGCATGGTCTGTTTTGCTTCTCCTATTTATATTGTAGGTAGTTCAAGTAATTAATGTCTTAACTCCTGGTCTTGTTCTTTCATTTTAAAAATAAGACTATGGAAGAAAAATGAATGCTTAATGGCTTTGAATTATTAAGTGACATATACAACTATATCAACTGGAAAAAAGATTGATGAAGAGAAGCTAGAAGACTATATGGTGGGTATACAGAAAAAGATGAAAGGCAAGAGATAAGGAGATTCCAAAAGGAAGTAGTGAACACAGTACACATCTGTGGCCAACTCATAATTAATGAATGATTTGCATTTGTGAGTATAATGGGAGAAACCACACATGTCAACGAACTTGGAGGATTTAAATACTATTATGAGCATCAAAATATGAAAGTTAAGCAGAGGAAAATACTTTTTTATTCTTAGAAACATTTGATTTTACCTATACCAATTGCAGAATAATGAGTTTTGCCTAATAGTCTTTATTATATTTATTTTTTCAAAATACTAATATATTATCACATAATAAAACCTCTTAAGTATAATTAGCTATAAAAAAAAAACTTTTATCTTCTCTCTCATGGGCTCTTTTAATTACTGTGTTTTGGAAGAAACTATTTTGCCCTAAACCACCAGTTTTTCAATTTCTGTGGTTCACAATCATTAACAATAGAGAACAATAGTGCAGTTTAGTTATTCCAGAAGGGAGAAGCTCTCTGTACTATGGAGACGTACCAGAAACATGTTTGATTAATGATTTAAAAAATCATTTTATTGACTTTACATTAATATTTGCTTACTTTCCATTTCCCATTAAGACAATGCCTCAAGCTTTAATACATTTATTCAGATGTATATTTTCTGTTGTTGCCCTCAGTGTTTCCAACATATATGGTTAGTTGACTCTCATTCATGCAAATATAGGGAACAGGAATATGTGCAACACCACACTGCAAATCACAGTGAGGGCCTTACTCTGTAAATGTTTGCGTTCACTTTCTAATGTGTGGGTTGTTTCATACTTGCAGATTCAAACCAAGTAAACAGCGACTAACACATAATCCATGCTAAAGGAAGAATGAGATATTCTCTAAACGCCACCCAGATCCCATGTAAAATCCTAAATTTAGATCCAATCTGGATCTGTATGATAAAGAAAACTAGGCATTTCTCCTCAGTCAAAGGAGGTAATCATAAAAAGCACACTAGTATAGGAATTACACAAGGGCATTCTAGAAGTCAAGAGGTGTTAACATTTAGTGAGTACTATATGTATTACTAAGTTCAATGTTCAATGCAACTACATTGTCACAACTCAAAATACACAGCGAATTTCATTTTCCTAAATGTTTGAAATCTACATAGATTATTATTTATGGAACGTAACCTTGTTCTAATAGATGCTCAACAGGAAGTACATTATGCCAACTCATTGAGTACACATTGAGTTAAGCCCAATAAGAAGTGGTTTGAGAGAATATATTACAGGAAGTGAAGCATGGGCAAATAGCAAAGTAGAAGGATCCAGTGGGTCCTAGAAACCTACAAGTAGAACATTATGATAGGCAGATTTGGGCCAAGGGGTCCCACTCAAACTAAGGCACCAGTCAAGGACAATACAGGCGGTAAACTTTAAACCCCTACCCAGATCTAGCCAATAAACAGAACAGTCTCCACACTTTAGTGGAGAGTGGGATATGACTTTCTCATGAACTCCGGTGCCTCACATTTGACCATGTCCCCTGGAGGGGGAGACCTGGTGGCACTTAGAGGAAGGACAGCAGGTCACCGAGAAGAGACTTGATACCCTATGAGCATATACAGGGGGAGGTAATCCCTCTCAGGAACAGTCATAGGTGAGGGGAATAAGGGGAAAATGGGAGGGAGGGAAGAATGGGGGAAAAAAAAAGAAGTAACAAGAAATGGTCTATATCATTGGTGGTTTTCTTAAGAATGTTTGATTAAATTCCATGTATTGCCTCTTATAAAGTCTGCCAGCAGGGCTCTCCCTTGTATTATAATTTAGAAACAAATGATCAAAATTACTTTTTTATTTCCTTAGAATAAAATTTAACTCTGTAATCCCTAACCAAACTAATTATATTGGATTACCATTGCAAATGATTGTCTCTGATTTTCTTTATTGTCCTGCTATATTATTATCAATTCATTAAAATTATATGAGTTTTTAAAAATAAGTATTATATAGTAATGAAAGTTCTTATTTTTTAGTTATAAAACTTAAGTTTTTAATATTAATTAAGAAAAAATTAAAGTTTGCTGAATGTTAAAAAGAATCCTCAGCTGATATATTTTTGTTTTATGCATTTAAAATTTTTTATTATAATGTTAATACCTGTGCCTTAGTTATTTTTTCTTCTTTTAAATCAAGTAATACTCTCAAATAAATTTGCTTATGGAAATAAGATTTGGAGCTTAGAGCACTCTTTGAAGTCTGAACAATAAGAAAATTTATACTACAGTCACAGACAATAAATTAATGCTGCAAAATGCTGACCAGGTAAAACAAGTATCCACTCAGAGAATTTGACTTTTTATTAATGATGAATAGTCAGATATGAAGGATTAATAATTAAATAACAGAGAGAGAAATCATGAATACCACAAGGCTGTTGAGTATTTTTTAAATAATAAATGTTAACATCAGATGATATTAAACTTTCCATTTGACACATGCATGCAGTCATGTGGTTTAACCCATATATACATTTCTGATCATAAAATTATGGAAGAGATAACAAGTATTCTAATTGTTGGAATGATTAAAGACCCTTGGCTGGTGTGTTCAAACTAACCCATCCTCTCTAACACTATACCATCTACTTTTCAAATAGAGTGGTCCAACTGATTCTGATACTTACTGATGCATATTCTATTTTCTGGTAACACTAAAGCACCTGGGACTCGATGTTTATTTTTATGAAATATCTAAAGCAATCTTTTGAAAATATTTCAATACAGTAACAGAGGGGAGAGAATTCATATTTAGAGAATTTTCAAGTCATTCTTTTTGGTCTTTCCTAAAATAGGAAGATCAACCTCAAGGGGACTTGGTAAATGTGGTCTCATAAAGAAAAAAAAAACTGAGCATTACAGGTCATACTATAAAAGTGATTATGTGGAGGACAATACACATACATTGTGGTCCTCAAACTTCTTTTTGGTCTCCCCTTTGAGGTTTTTATTTATCTTTCATAACAAGCCTTGTCAGTCTTTGCCATCTCTTCAAATCTCCCCTTCTCTTTAGCAGATACGATCTTTTACCTCTCTGAGCACTTCTTGGAGAACTCTGCGAAGTTGACAGAAGCATCCGGGTGCTTCTTCTTCTGCTCCTCCAGGTACGTCTGTACAAAGAATGCATATGAAGGCATTTTGCCTCTCAGCTTTTTAGGATCTCCTATGTTTAGTTGATTTTGGTCTGAGAGGCATAGAGTCGCCCCAGTGCCCATCCGTCTCATGCTCGCCCCAGCACTGCCTCTAGGGAGCTCAACATACTGCTGTGAAAGCAGGAGCCAGGCACAGCCTCCTCACACTCTCAGCTCTGTAACATTACCTTTTAGTATTTCTGGTTCTATGCTGAGGTCTTTGATCCACTTATGCTTGAGTATTGTGCAGGGTGATAAATAGGGATTTATTTGTTTTTTTTTTTTTTTTATGTGTAGACATCCAATTAGACCATATGTTGAAGATTCTTTCTTTTTTCCGTTGTATGGTTTTGGCTTCTTGATAAAAATAAAGGACACATAGGTGTGTGGGTTTACTTCTGCATCTTCCATACAATTCCATTGATAAACCAGTCATCCTATTCCAGTACCAAGCAGTTTTTATTACTGTTGCTCTGTAGTACATCGTAACATCAAGGATGGAGATACCGCCAGAAGTTTGTCTATTGTATAGGATTGTTTTATCTACTCTGGGTTGTTTGTTATCCATATAAAGTTTATGGTTATTCTTTCAATGTCTGTGAAGGACTGAATTGGTATTTTGATGGAATTGCATTGAATCTACAAATTGTTTTTGGTAAAATGTCCACTTTTACTGCATGAATTCTATTGATCCCTGAGCATGTGGGTAAAAAGCTAAATAGAATTCTCAACAGAGGAATCTTAAATGGCTGAAAAGCACATAAAGTATTTCTCAATATCCTTAGTTATCAGGGAAATGCAAATCAAAACATGTCTAAGATTCTACCTTACACCCATCAGATTGGCTAAGATCAAAAACTCAAATAACAGCATATGATGGGGAGGAGTTAGAAAAAGGTGAACATTCTCCTGTTGCTGGTGGGAATGAAAACTTGTACAACCACTTTGGAAATCACTCTGGAGTCTTCACAAAAAACTGGGAATTGCCTTTTCTCAATACCCAGCTATACCACTCGTGGGCATGTACCCAAAAGATGCTCCTCCATATCCCACTCTCCACTCAACTGTGGAGAATGTTCTGCCCATTGGCTAGATCTGGGTAGGGGTTTAAAGTTTACCACCTGTATTGTCCTTGGCTGGTGACTTAGTTTGAGCAGGACCCCTGGGCCAAATCTGCCTATCATAATGTTCTACTTGTAGGTTTCTAGGACCCTCTGGATCCTTCTACTTTGCCAAAAAGAGACTTGATACCCTATGAGCATATACAGGGGGAGGTAATCCCCCTCAGGAACAGTCATAGGGGAGGGGAATAAGGGGAAAATGGGAGGAAAGGAAGAATGGGAGGATACAAGGGATGGGATAACCATTGAGATGTAACAAGAATAAATTAAGAAAAAAAAAAAAGATGCTCCTCCATACCACAAGGATATTTCCTCAACTAGTTCACTGCAGTTTTATTTGTAATAGCCAGAAAATAGAAACAACTGAGATGTCCTTCAAATGAAGAATGGATAAAGTAACTGATGCATTTATACAATGAAATACTCCCCAACTTTTAAAAACAAAGTGACCTTGAATTTTCAGGCAAATGCATGAACTTAGAAAAAAATTATCATTTGTGAGATAACCTAAACAGAAAAGGACATGCATGGTATGTACTCACTTATAAGTGTATTTTAACCATACAATACAGAGTGACCATACTCCAATTCACAGACCCAAAAAAGATAAGCAACAAGGAGGGCCCAAGGCAGAATACTTACACCTCACCCAGAAGGGGAAATAGAATAGACAGCGAAAGTGGATGAAGAGAGACAACAGGATAGAAGGAGTGGGATGAGAAATAGGGATGGAGACAAGACCTGGGGATAGCAGGAACAAGAGGGCCTGCAGAGAGAAGAGAAAAGATGGGTCGGAGCGTCTCTTTGACCAGCTGAGACTAACCACACTGTAAGCTCCTGGAAGGATATGGGGGTAACTCAAGTTAAGAATCGTAGTAGCAAAGGTCTTTGGGGTTTGAGAGGACACCCTCTAACTAGACAGGACTCCTAGTGGAGGGAGAGGAACACCAACCCACCCATAAAAACTTCTACCCAAAATGTACCCTGCCTGCATGGTGTGCAAGGATAAAGATGGAGCTGAGATTGAAGGAATGTCCAAACAATTACTGGCCCAACCTGAGACCCACACCATGGGAGAAAGACAACTCCTGACACGATTAACTGTAGTCTGATATGCTCACAGATAGGAGCCTAGAATAGCTGGCTTCTTTAAAGCTATGCCCAGCAGCAGATCCAAACACATGCTGAGATGAAAAGGCAAATATTAGGGGAAGCACAAGGAGTCTGTGGAACAGAGGGGGAAAAGATAGAAGAACCTGGAGGTGACAGGAGCTCCACAAGAAGGCCAACAGAGCCAACTAGCCTAGAGGGGCCTGCTAACACAGAAGCACCAACCAAATACCATGAATAGATTCGTCCTAGGCTCCTGCACAAATGTAGCCAATGAGCCGCAGGGTCTCTTCATAAAAGGAGCAGGGGCTGTGTCTGATATGAATTTGGTTGCCTGTGTTTTGATCACTCCCGTCTGGCAACACTGCCTCACTGGTCACAGGGGACGAGGACATTTCTGAAACTGTAAGCCAGCCTCATATAAATCTTTGCCCTTATAAAAGGAAAAAATATATTTTGAAAGTAAAACAACATGTTTGTAACAAGTCGTGGTTATAGAAATTATATTACATTAATGGACTTTTAATGAAAGAAAAGTACTTTGAGGAAGTGTTCATGACTTCTTAGACTATGCATTGGAAGTATAGTAGTTCCATGACAAAAATAATAACTGGAGAACATTATTTTTAGTACTCAGCATAATGTGATACGTTGTTGAATTAATTTTATCCTTATCAATTTATTTTTAATATTTCAAATTTTAATAGAATACATAAAAGTCAGTGGGAAAATTGCATACAAACAAAATATCTCATTTAAATATCTTGTACATAGAATTTGTAGGGAAGATGGGGGTAAGTTTTAGGTGATCTTAAACTTTTTATGCTCTATAAAAATACATGCAATGGGAGTTATGTGAATAAAATAATGTTACATCAATCAATTGATAAATTATATGAAAAATGTAATATAATAGCTGATCAGAGAGAAGTTTATTGCATGCCTGGCAGACTGGTTTATGCTATCTGGCACTGCCCTCTACCTCTTTAATGTTAGAAAAAAATTGGCTAATCTTCATGGTAATGACTGTGATAGCAAGTTATATTATGTTAATGGAAGTAGAGAATCTAGTTTCAGCTTTGCATCTTAATATCTAAAAGATTAGAGATATCTGATAAAATAAATATGAGGATGTCAGTGTATCTGAGTTAATGTAGTTGGCTTATATTAACTTTTTCAGATGTTAAATTCTAATTCACATCTATTGTTCCTTGGATATTATGTCACAGTAAATTCTTTACATTCTCTTCTAGCTTCCGTTACTAATATTTTATGTGTAATATGTTCTTTAGTGTTTTATATTGATTTGTTATGTTGGTAAAAACATATTTAGAACAGTACAGGTCAATTGAAATTTTCTTTTTTGTGATATTTGGAAATTAATTATTCAGGTTTAAATGTATAAAATTATGTATTTATTATCAACTGTCTCAGCTTTGTTAATTTTTGTTTTCTAATTTTTTGTATGTTTCTTTCTTTATTCTTTTCACTTACAAAACACCCAAATGCAATTTTTGCTTCCTCCACTCCTCTCCACTTCCCAGCCTCTCTCCTCCTCCAGATCCATGGCTCCCCCTTCTCTATCATAAAAACAGAGGCAGGAATAGGACCTCTCTTATCGGGGCCAGGCTTCCCAGGGATACGAACAGAACATATCATAACTAGATGCAGTAAGACTAGGCACATACCTTCATATAAAGGCTGGAAGAGGCAATCGAGTAGGTGGAAAGAGTCCCATTAGCAGGTAAAAAACTCAGAGACACCCTACTTTCACTGTTAGGAGTTCCACCAAACCCCCAAGCTAAACAATGGCAACATATGAAAATAAGTCCTAGGACCCTTGCAGGCTCTATGATTTTCACTTCAAGGCTTTGTGAGCTCCTGCGAATCCTGCTTAGTTGAGTCTGTGCTCTGTATTCTAGTGGTATCCATGACACTTCTGGCTCCTACAATCCTTCCTCCCTCTCTTTTGAGGATTCTTGAGCTCACCTAATGTTTGCCTGTGGGTATCTGTTATACCTTTTAAAATTTATATTTCTATTTTATATTTTGGATTTACTTCCTCTAGATTTTGAAAGATGTGAGAGAGAGAGCCATGATTTGCTTAATTTGAACTTTGAATTTATCACGATTTCTTCTTCTCTTCTAGAATCACATTGATTCTAATTTTAGTAATTTATAGTATATTGTCTAATAGTATTTTCCAAGATGAGCCACTTTTATATTTTGTTTCTGCTATAGTTTTTCTTTTTTTTTTTTGTTCCTTTGTCTGTCTTAGTTTTTAGACACAGGGTCTCTCTGTGCAATAGCTCTGGCTGTCTTATTCATGCTTTGTAGCCAGGACAAGATGGCCTTGAGCTCACAGACATCTGCCTGCCACTGCCTTCCAAGTGCCGGGATTAAAACTGTGTACCACCATGCCTGGTTAACAGATTTTTTAATGTTAACTTTCAATCACAAATTCCCATAATCTATCTTCCTTTAATAGTTTTTTAAGAGTTTGATGTTATCTATTGTACTATTAATTGATGTTAATGTTTTGCTATGTAATTAGCCTCTAGGTAGTTTAGAGCTTATATTTTTCACTGAGGTATAATACAAAATTAAAATTAAGACATTTAAGAACTTCAATGAGATATTTCAACACACATAAAAATGTTAACCAAAATTCAAATAATAAATACATGTATTTCCTATAGTTACCTTGTGTGTGGGTGTATGGTATTTGGGAATACTTAATTTCTTCTTAATCAACATGTTTCAGTTATATAATACATTATTATCACCTATAGTTACCATATCACCCATTAAATATCCAGAAACACTCATGTTAGAATTGTTTCAGTGCTAACGTGTTGTCTACGTCCCCTTACAAATTATTTTAGTATCAAAACATACAGCTTGTTTATTAATACCGACTCACACAATTATTAATATAGTTGTTTTTAGTGCTTTTATCTTTACCCCCTTTGTATAAATGTTCTGGAGCTCAAACTCCCAGCCTTCTCAGCAAGCTCTCTGTCACTGAATTATATCTCAAGCCCTTTGTTTGAACCTTTATTTTAAAGTTATAATTAATTTACAACTCTCTGATATAGCATTAAAGCAGAATTATCTATGTAATTAACTTTTCTCATGACTTTGCTTTTTTGCATGTTTTCATGTTACTAACTAGTGTTCTTTCATCTTTCTGCTTGAAGAATTTCTTAGAGTGGCCTCTAACGGGGAGGGATTGTTGATGAATCATCAGCTTTAGATGTTCTTTAAAACTTTTTATTACCATCATCATTTCTCATCATTTCTTTGCTTATAAAATAATTTTTATTGACAGTATTTTTTTTCTCATTTTAGTTATAACATTTCATTCTTTTTCAGTCTGCAAGTGTTCTGCCAAGAAACCTGTTGACAGCCTTAAGAATCTTCTTGATGTAAGGAGCTCTTCTAACTCTTGGGATTTCAAATTTGGGTCTTTTTTACAACCTCATAACAACTTGATTATTTTTTTGTGATAAAAATTTTTTTTATGGTGAAATGACTTTCAGAGCCTGGACATTCTTGTGCCTGTCTGTCTGTATCTCAACTCAGATGTATGGTGTGATCTACCATCATTCTTTAAATAAATTTTGTACCTTTATTTCCCTTGGCCACATTTATAATGTGAAATATGGCTGCTTTGATGACTTCTGTCATCTCTTTCCTTACTTATGATGATGACATTTCTGTTAACCACCCTTCATTCTTAAAGCTTCTTTCTTTGAATTTTACATATATGCTGACGATCACTGTTACTGTTTTTTATCTCTCTTATTCTAATTCTTTATTGAATTTCATATTGTTTACATATTGTTCTTATAACATATCATCTGTGATTTCAAAGGAGTTCAGTATGTCACTGAAATGTCTGTATCAGTGGATAGAGAAAATGAAGAATACAGTAGAATACTGGACAGCCTTAAAATATTTTATAATTTAATTAAAGATCAAAATTTAGTATGAATTACAAGATCTCACTTTAAGAGGAAGTAGAAAGGCAGTTTCTAAAGGATGACAGAGAAAGCAAGAGGTAGAAATTAAAAAGATGCCCACATTTCTTAAGTCGTTCATTTTGAAGATTTTCCTGGAACTCAGGAGTCTCACTCCCAGTGGGAACTGGTAATGGAATATCACTGTGTTCTTTGAGTAACATCATGTTCCTTGCATTTATTGATATTTCTTGAAGGCACACATTATATTTTGGTTTTGAGGAAGTCATCTCTTCCAGGTCTTAGTGACAGCGTTTAAAGATGATTGTGACTGATGAACCTGCTTTTGCTCTTCTTGAGGAGGCAACCTAAAACTGAATGGCTTTCTAAAGACTGCCATGCTACTAGTACCTTGTTTTCTCTTCTCTAGAACAGTTCATTGAAATTCTGCATTGTGTATGCTTACCTCCTGGCACCACTGAACAAAGCCATCTGTTTGTGCAGGATTCTTACATTGCATTCTCAGTACTTCCCTTTAATATAAGCTGCTCAAGAAAGAGATATCACTGTAAAGTTTTACCACAAAGAATGTTAAAAAGTACTACCTTGTGGTAACATTTTGAGCAAGAGTCATTGGAGATAATTCATAAGAAATTTCCTCAATCTATAAGTTAACATTATACGGATGAAATCTTATTGGATGCTTCAGATATGTGTATGTTAGAAAACATTTTATTGCAAGTAGATACCCTTACAATTTCCTTTGAGGTTTGAAATCTTATGTGGGGGCTGGAGGAAAAACAATAATACCATTTAATAGATCTTTAAAAAGATAAGATATTTTATGAAATAAATAGAAATTTGCCTTGTTGAGGATTACTGATCGCTCCTGAAAAAACACAAAGAAGAGATTCTGTTAATTATGTAGGCTATAAAATAGACCTACAGAAAATTAGAGCACAAAAAGTACTAATCAGAAACAATCAATTACAAACACTTAATGAGTTTGAAAATTGCAGAGAGATATTAACTGGCTATGGCCCACAATTATATTAACTACTCAAGAGCTGAGCAATTTATTTCAAACCTTACAAGGTGATAAAGACTTAAGTAATCCAAGAAAATTATCAGCTAAGGCTGAGAGAGAAAAGAAATTACAGGATGCACATTTGCTAAATGGATGTGTTTCATTTTGCAGAGTTTGAAAAATTAAATTATATGCATCATACTATAGACATATTCAGGATGTCAATAGGCAACTGCTTTAAGTTCTGAAAAGGCTGTTTCTGTAATTACACATTTATTAGAAGTTATGACTACTATGGGAATACTTGTACAAATTAAGACTAACAATACACCAGTATATGTCTCTATTGAAATGAAAAATATTATGCATATTACAACACAAAGCATATTACAGGTATACCACACAAATCTACAGGCAAGATATGCTTAATAAACAGAAAGAGGTAGTAAAGAACCCCAAAGATAAGTTACACAGTGTTTTATTAACATTAAATGTTTTAATGCTAATGAAAAAGTAACAACAGCTACAAAGAGACACTGGATAATAGAGAACCTGTTGCATTAAATCAGCCTGTGTGTTTTAAAGATGTGCTGACCTCAGAATGGAAACCAGGAAATACGTTACACTGAGGAAGATGCTTTGCCTATGGCACCCAATATGGTTGGTAAGAAGAAAGCCCACAAACATTGCAGAAGCAAAGGAAATTTGACAGAAATTTGCAGAGAAAAAAAATTCACCTAGGAGTATATCCTGACGAATATGCAGTTCTTTGAATTCAACTGGATGCCCAGAGACACTCAGGAGACTTTGGAGTAGTGGGAGCCTCAAGCCCAGAGCAATAAAATTTGGAGGAGCCTCTCAAACAGTGAGTCACAGTAAGCCACTCCAAAAGACAGACTTTTCCTGCATTAAAAATGGGAAACTCTATTTCAGATCTCTTGAGAACAAGGGGAGGAGTTGAGGACATAAGAACATTGTTTGAAAAAGCCACTGCACTACTCATTGGAATTGTGACCGATGGAGGTCAAACTCTCTCTGCTGTCAAATGCAGTATTTATATTTTTGCCTTTCAAAAAGGGTAGAAAATAGCTATACAACAAGAAAAATTAGCTATGGTAATAAAAATGCTTGAGAGACAAAAGACAGAACTGAAAGAACAGAAAATGCTTATTCACGAATCTATGGTACTTAATGAAATTGATGATCAAGGTAGACAGCCCATTGATAATGTGTAAGAAGCCTGGCTCTCTGGAATGGAGCCCAGCTCACTGGCATGGAGCCGGCATATGAGGCTCCCTAAATGTCGAGTTTATTTGTGGATTCATAAAGATATAATTGTACCCTGAGAAACAGAAAGGGGGAATAAGATCAGCTAAAAGACACTAGCTTGTCAACTGGGTGTGGTGATGACGCTAATCCTGGCACTCAGGCAAAGGTAAGCAGATCTCTGTGAGTTAGGACAGCCTGGTCTACAAAAGTCATGAATCATGGAAGAAACACAAAAGGACAGCAACGCAGATGATGCCGAATGCTAATCTCCCCCCACTACCCTGCATGGAGACAGTTTAACAAACCAGCTGAAGAAGGACAGAGTTCATCAGACTGGCAGACTGGAAAAGCTTGATGCTGAAATGGACTGTTGCTAAAGGACAGATCATCAGGACTGCAATAATGGAGGCTCATTACATCAGTAGTGAGTGGATCTTCAGAAGGACATTCAGACTGTTAAGATTGTAGGATTGATCATTTTCTACTGTAAAATTTAAATTGTGTACAATTTTAGCTTAAACAGAAAGGGGGAAGTTGTAGAGGAATGTTAATTCAGAACCTGGCAGTTCTGGCAAGAGATCACATCCAAATACCCTCTAGGTCTATTTGATCCAGCTGGCAAGAGATCACATTAAAGATCTTCTAGGTCTGTCTGATCTGGCTAGAATACAAACAGGTCTGAGTTTAAGGCCAGTCTGGTATTGAGCAAGTATCAGGTAAAGATCCAGGCATGGTAGTACATTCCTTTAATCCCCAAAGAAGGTAAAGGCAGTTTGTATAAGGAAATCCCCATGTTTGAGAGTGATGCTTAATTGAGTGGCAGAAAAGGTGATGAATCAGGAAAGATTTGACAGAATAGGATATGCTCAACTCTCTCCAGAAAAGAGATGAAAGGGAAGCTACTTAAGAACTAGTTTTACAGAGAGAGCAGGCAGTTTTACCAGGACAGTAATAGAGAGATGGGTTGCAGAGAGAGAACTCAGGTGAAGATGGAATGAGCCAGAAAATGAGAAGAAGCCAGAAGATTAGAGCAGATTGCTTAGTTAGTTTGAGGCCATGCAGAGCAATTCCAGGCAGAAAGAGAGAAGCCAGGTCACTTGGGAGAAGATTTTGAGGCACAACAGCTGAGTTGAATCAGCCAGTTCAGAAATCAGAAAGAACAAGTAAGGGTGAGTTTATTAAACATTAAGTGTCAGAGGATTAAAATATTATACGCCTAGGTTAGATTGTAGGGAGGCTAGAAGCTTCTAGGAGTAGGCCTAGGATACCAGACAGACACAGTAATCCTTGATAAGAATTGATCCTGGAGAATGAAATTATTTTTACACATTTTCAAGGTTTTCCAAAATAGTTGGATCTACTTTATCATTCTATTTATATAAATATTTGATACATCTATATAAAATCTAGAATCCACAGATGAAAAAATACCAAATGCTGTATGTCTTTCTTAGCATCATATTTAAAATGATGTGCTGATCTTTAGTTATATCTATGTACCTCTAAAATATATACTTCGTTATTATTTATTTGTAGTTAAAAGTGTGTGAGTGTGTGTGTGTGTGTGTGTGTAGTGTGTGTGTGTGTGTGTGTGTTGTTTTACCCATTCATTTGTTGACTGAACTTAAAGTCTTTGATCAAATTTGACCTGTTTTGTACAAGGTGAATAACAAGGGGAATATGGTCTAATTCTATCCTTCGACTCGAGGACTTTCAGTTTTCCTGGTTCTAAAGGATAAAGACCTTGTCTTTTCTATAATTCATGACTTTGACATTTTTGTTGTTTTTCTTAGATATTTTTCGTAGCAGTAAAATGTTGAAACAACTCAATCTAATAAGTCCTTCTGGTGAAAATCATATGATTGAATTATTTGTTTCATATTACTGTTCTTTTCAACTCTTGAGTAAACTTTTAAAGAGAAAAACAAAATGAAACAATAGAAAACAAAGAGACATGATTAGGAACATAGAAAATGTTTGAATTTGGTAATGAAACACTATTTCTATGCTTCTAAAAAATTTTAAATTACTTTTCTAAGTATGAAGTTCTGATTATTTGTTCATTATATACATACTGCTCAGGTTAAGCACATACTAATGAAAGTATTGTCCCTGAACTAGGTGCATCATCATCACATGGAGATTTTGTAAATAAGAGCATGAGAAATAAATTACAAGCATTAAGTAATGTTACTGAGCTTCATATCAAGCTCTACAAAATTAGTCTTTTTGTGTTTTATCCATTTTTAATTTTATCATCCTCATAAACTACACATTGTACCAAAATTACTGAAAATATGATTTCTCTGCCATATTCATATGGCATATTCAGGTCAACATTAGCTTCACAAACTTACTACAGTTTCTTAATGCTTAGTAAATAAAGGCAAGCATATTTCTTATATTCTAAATATCTTAATATCCTCTTTTAATATTGTATTTTTTCATATAACTTCTACATTCCAGGTGAACTTATAAATATTTTTTAAAGTTTCCAAGATTTTATTTGACGTTTTATTCTAGAAAAGAATGGAAGTACTAGGAGATCCAAGATGTGGCTTCAATCAATGGTATAGGATCAGGGGAACGGCAGTGTGTGCAGAACGAATGACATTCCATGGCTGTAGAAACCACAACTACAGTATCTGTTTCCTAGATGAGAGAAAAGCTCACGACAGCTGATGCAACATCAGGTCACTTGGCTAATCCTGGGAAAGGTCTCTAGGTCCAACTGGAGAACAATCTTAGCTTCCAGCCACCCACATATTCCCTGTGTTCCAGGAACAAATGATGCTAGTCTAACTGGATGTCTACATGTAGAAAAATGCAAATAGATCCATACTTATCACACTGGACAAAACTCAAGTCCAAGTGGATCAAGGACCTTAAAATAAAAACTGAAACACTAAGTCTATTAGAAGAGAAAGTGGGGGCAGCTTCCTGAACAGAACAAAACCAACAGCTCAGGATCTAAGATCAACAATTTATAAATGGGACCTCATGAAACTGAAAAGCTTCTATGAAGCAAGGACACTGTCAATAAAATAAAACAACAGCTTACAGACTGGAAAAGGATTTTCACTAATCTTACATCCTAAGAGGAGTAATATCATATATATATATTAAACACCAATATACCAAAACCAAATAATCCAATGGGGTACAGAGCTAAACAGATTTCTCAACAGGGTACAGAGCTAAACATAATTCTCAACAGAAGAATATTAAATGGCTGAGAAACACTTAAAGAAACGCTCAATGTCCTTAGTAATCTGGGAAATATAAATCAAAACAACTCTGAGATTCTATGCTACACCTATCAGAATGGCTAAGATCAAAAACTCGAGTGACAGCACATGCTGGCAAGGATGTTGAGAAAGGGGAATACTCTTCCATTGCTGGCGGGAGAGCAAACTTGTGCAACTACTTAGGAAATTAATCTGGCTTTCTCAGAAAACTGGGAACAGCTCTACCAAAAAAAAATGCTCAATATGGTCATAGGCTATCAGGGAAGGAGGTCCCCCTCGGTCATAGACCTAGGGGAGGGGAATAGGGTGAAAGCAGGAGGGAGGGAGGAATGGGAGGATACAAGTGATGGAATAACAATTGAGTTGTAATATGAATAAATTAATAAAATTTAAATTTAAAAAAAGGTTGCAAAAAGAATAAACAAAAACCACTCACAAAAAAACATGCTCAATAAAGAAAACTGTGGTACATCTATACAATGGAATAATATTCAGCTAACAAAAACAAGGAAATCATGAAATTTGCAGACAAATGGATGGAGCTGGAAAAGATCATCCTGAGTGAAATCACCCAAACCCAGAATGACACACATGGTATATACTCACTTATAAGCTATTAGCTATATTCTACAGGATAAACATATTAAAATCCACAGACCTAAAAAGGCTAAGTAACAAGGATAACCTTAGGGAAGATGCTTAATTCTCATTCAGAAGGGCAAATTGTATAGACACTGGAAGCTGTTTAAGAGAGGGAACAGGATGGGAGCCTACCATAGATATTATCTCAAAGACTTCACTCAGCAGGAGATAGAAGAAGAACGTGAGTCTCCTAGCCAAACATTCGGCAGAGCTCAGGGAGTCCTGTGGAACTTAGGGAATAAAAAGACTCAGAGGAGGCAGGAGCTCCACAAGACGACCATCAAAGCCAACAAATCTGGACCCAAAGGCTCTGCTGAGACTGATGCACCAAACAAGGAGCATGAATGTCGAGGACCTAGGCCCTGCACTAAGGTGTAGCTGGACGGCAGCTCAGTTTCCAAATGGGTCGCCTAGTAAGAGGATTAGGGGGTGTCCCTGCCATGTACTCTGCTGCCTGCACTCCGGTCACTTCCTCCTGTCAGAGTGGCTTACCATTGAACAGAGGAAGAGGATGCAGGCAGTCCTGATGAGACTTGATAGTCTCAGTTGTTGGGGGAGAAGAGGAGCCCTCCATGAGGACTAGAGGAGGGGTATGAGAGCTAAACAAAATCCACCTTGTGTTAAGTCTCTGTCTTACCCCAAAGAGAGAGCTCCCCCTCCTTCCCCCACACATGCAGGCCAACTCAGGAAATGAAGAAACCACAATGTTACAACAAATGAGAAAAAAATACAAGTCCCCTGCGGCTTGGCTCAAGGCCCCCCTGCTTTGTCCCCCTGCTCTACACCTTATATAAACGTTGTACCTTAAGGAGGGGGAGCAACACTTTCCTCTGTTTCTGGGGAATGGATGGTTCTTGCTCCGGAGCTTACTCAATAAAAAGAAGACTGTGTGAATTGCACCCAGCTTGTCTCTGTTGGTCTACATGGGTCTCGTGACTTGGGCATAACAGGAGAATAGGAGGGGAGAAGGAGGGAGGGAAGTTGGGACCAGGAGCATACAAGAATGGGGTCTACAACTGGCATGTAAAGTGAATAAAATGTTAAAAATATGTTTAAATAAAAAAAAAGAATGGAAGTACTGGTCCATCAATGAAATAAATTCTAAAGATATAAAAAATTCCTCAAAGTAATATTTATATGTTTTATGTTATTATATTTATTAATAGATATTTATAGCATTATATATATACTTATTATAATGTGTTATGTTATATAATAACATGTATGCATGTTATAGATCCATTGCATCCACAGACATCTATAGAGTAATATATCTAGAAACCCTGGGCTATATTTCCAATGGAAATGAATTTCATACTTTAAGAAAAACTGTGATTATCAAAAATAAAAGCATAAAAATGTAGTAATGGAATATTTGCATATCAAGTTGTAGTCAAGTATGTCCAAACTGTTCCACATTTGTATAAAATTATAGCAATATTAGTGACAGAGGTGACATGTCAGAATTAAATATTAATCATGAGACCTTCTAAAGAGTAAACAGGTGCAACAAATGTACACAATATGAGAATTGGGCTTCAAACTTTGAAGGCATTTTATTTTTGATATATTATGTTCTTGCCTCTAGTGATTCAGACTAACGTGTCTTTTGTAGCGGTGTGAATATAACTTACTTCTTTATGAGAGGAGTTTGTCTAGTTAAACACCCATAATTTTCATTCTTTGGCACTCACACAAGTCTCACACTTTGCACATTGTCTCACTCATCTCTCTTTTCATGAAAGTTTGGGTATCATACCTAGACTGGTGTAGAACATCGTGAGCTGTTCCAGGACGCTGCTGTCTGATCAGATTTTGGCAATGTCACCAACTTAGAATATCAGTACCTAGAGTTTTTTGAAATGGCTTATTTAGGTTGATTTCATAATTTCATCAAATGAATATAAAATGAAATCAGATATGCAGTCATAATATTAGTTAATATTTATGATTTATCTTTGGTGAAAGTCAATCTAAAACAGAACTTTCTTAAGCAAGGTTAAAATTATTAGTTCTAATGCCATAATTTTTGGACCTAACAACCTCATATAATGCTTCAATTTTGAGAGAAAATAATGAAATTAAATAGACTATGTATTAGTCAGTAAATTGCATTAAGTAAACTTTAAGACAGCTGTTGTTTTAATGATGCTTATTGTCTTTCTGTGTTATAAACTATCAAGAAAAACAACAGGAGTCAAGCTCTCACTTTGGAATCTGTTTTAGAAGAATTTTTGTGAATTATTATGAAATAGATCAGAAAACATTGAATGTACTGTCATTGTAATAGATCATTTCTGTCATGATCTTGTGACTTCTTGGGCATTAGTCACTTTCTTCAAATCAATATTTACAGAGCACCTCTGCAGACATGAAAGCTCACTGGTGGTTCGGTGTTCTGTCAAGTTGGGCCTCTTGGCACCATTCCAGCTCATCTTGAACTTGGCATCTGAAGAAGCCACGGATATTTCTTCTTACAGTACTCAAACTTCAGAATGGTTATTATCAAAGTTAATTTTGCCATAAGAATGGAACTAACAAGGGTTAATTGTGTTCGAACAGTTCCCAAAGCAGTAATTCCAAATTACGTAATGCTAAATTTTAAAGGTTTCTGTCTTAAAAACTACTTACTCATTTTATTCTCT
>OU015748.1:9628871-9641550 GCA_907169655.1 Acomys percivali
AGTGTTGGTATTTGTTAGGTAAGTTCCTCCTTTTTAGAGTTGCTCATTCTCACAGTTCATATCCATGATCACACCATTAAATTCTAATAGAAGGTCACATTGCTCAGCTACAGTTGAGCACTCAATAGTTTTGCTCTACATTTTTTTGTGTGTTTTTGATATTATAATTTAATTACAACATTTCCCCATTCCCTTTTCCCCTCCAAATACTTCCTCATATCCCTTCCTACTCACCTTCAAGTTCATGGCCTCTTTTTATCATTGGTATATATTTCTACATACATTCATATTCCTAATGTAACATGGTGAGTTTGTACAATGTTGTACAATATGTTTTATATGTATGTTTTCAGAGATAACTGTTTGGTGCCAAATAATGCTATTCCTATATGATAGTGCAAATCTGTAAACAGAATTCCTCATTGTAGCCTTTTAGGTCTTATAATATATTTTACCAAATATATTATATTGTGTATATTTATATGAGGTCTCTCCATTTTATTCCTGGTCTCCAGGACTGATAGTATAGAAATAATTTATCAAGTTATTAAGCCTATCTATTCAAATGTTTGGTTAATAGAAGGTGGTGATACCTGACAGGGATTAGGAGGTGTGGCCTTGTTGGAGTAGGTGTGTCTTGTCACTGGGGTGGGCTTTAGGGTTTTAAACACTCAAGCCAGGGATGTAGAGTTCTCAGACACCTTGTCAACCTGCATGCCACCATGTTCCTTAACATGAAGATAATTAACTAAAGCTCTGAAACTATAAGCCAGTTTCTTTTTTTATACTTTTATTTAATTACATACGTATAAAACAAACTACATACAGCATGTGGCAATCATGAGAATAATGAGTTTTATACATGTTACATTCATAGTGAATTGGCCATCCTCATTTGACCAGTTTGAAGTAAGTGTCTTTCCTGTCTTGTGGTTTTTAATCCAACATAGACATCCTAGGAGAGACTCCACCCAGCAGGGTATAGGGGCAGTTACAGAGACTTAACTCTGGACACTTGGACAGAGTACCAAGTGTGTAGGGTAGCCCTGTCAGGCCACAGAGGAGGAGGTCATATGTAGTACAGGGGATACTAGATAAACTAAGGTCAGAGGTTAGGGGAGGAGAGCTTCCTATCTAAGGACTAGGAGAGAGAGGGAAAGGGGATGAGAGGGGATGGGATCAGGTGTAGATGAGGCAGGGGTGAGATCTAGAGGGGATGAGAGAGAGGGCAAAAATTGAGATGTAAAGAACCCAAACTAAAGAACAAGCAGGTAATTTATATTCCTAATCCCACTACATGGGAATAGTTCTGAGACTGGCAGAGATATGGATGTAAAGGCATAAAGAGGCCTCATGTTGACCACAGATTCTCGGTGACTTAGTATTAGAGGCCACTACTAATAAGGCATGAAGGAAGATTTACAAATGTCTTAAGTCAACCCATACGATGACCAGAAAACTAGCTTTAATTGTTCTGTGCATCACGCATACCTCATACAATTATAATGTTAGAACTGTATAATGCTTGTGAGAAATTATATTTTCAGAACAAAATAACCAGCTGGATGAGACCTGACAGGAATCATTCCCCCCAGCATGATGGACACTGACATCCTTCATCCTCCTAGTTCCAGCCCTAGATAATTCAGTTGCTGTTACCCATCAGATTTTGACAGCTTCCCAGACAACATTGTAGAAAACTTCTGATCCAATTTGGACCACCATTTCAATCTCCTACTAAGCCTGGAATCTCTCAACATTTAGAAACTGAACCACAAATGCAATCACTAGATTGCTTAACCATTCTCTCCAATTTTGGGGGCCCCATTCCAAGATATTATTTGCCCCAATTCAACCTAAAGAAACCTTAAGAGAATAATGTCCCATTTTCTCTAAGGGGGGGATTTTATAGGTTGCTGTTTGCTCACTTGATCTACAAATGCTTACTCTCATCGGGAGGTGGTCATAAGTCATTATTGGTCTTATACAGAGAAAAAATTAGAGGAAACACAGGAATGTCTCTCTTTGCCTTTATCTTGCATACATAGGCAAGGAGATGGGAGTTGAAAAGAAAGAAAAGGAAATCTAGGAACATAGAGGAAGGACAGAACAAAAGCTAGGTGATTGAACCTGCTCTTTAACTCAAGGCCATAATTGTTACTTATAATGAAGGTTATGTCTAAGTCACTGCTATAGAATTTAGTATATTGATGCAACACATGGGCATGTCAAATACTTGGCAGAATTTAACACAAGAATATATCCTAAGTCTAACAGATAGATATGACTCTATCGATATATGTGGTAAAATAGGTGAATAAGGTCTTCAAAAGCCTCAGGTGATATAGGTGATAAAGGAGGTGAGAAACAATGTTCTTTCAGTCTCTATGAAAGGATAGCAAACGCTCTGCTCTTCATCACTGAGCAATCTCTGCAGTTGCCCATGGGGATAGTTCATTTACCTATATACTGGAGGGTGGAGCTTCTACTTCACCAAAGTAGCTTACTGAAAAGGAGTCTTGAAACTACATTTTTAAATTTAGTTTTACACAATACTACCCTGACAGCTTGCTCACCTTGCAATCTGTTGCAGCCTGGCTGTCCTTGAGGGTTTTTTTGAGTCTGACCATTTACCACAGGGGAGCTGCAAGTCAAATTTGAAAGTGATGGGAGAAAAGAATTACACTTTGCCTTTTCACTGAAGATATGTAAATCAATACAAGAATGAAAAGATGGAGACCGTGTCTGGTTCCATTATATCCAAATTCTCATAAAAATTATAACGCAAATTCAACTCTTGCTTAAGACAGAACGTAAAACACAGAAATACATTTTAGAATTAATAATCCTCCCTACATGCGTTCAGAACTTCCTTGGATTTCAAATATATGCAGTTATTATTTTAGGATATTGCAAATGAGGGCTAACGTGGACCTGACACACAGACCATATGCATGTGTTTATATTTATTTACTTTGATGCCCTTGTTGCATGTTTGTCAGTGTAACATGATGGTGGGTGTCTGTCATTTCATTGTCTTCCTGTTACCTTAATCAAACTAATGCATCATCTCAGTTTCCTCTGATGTTTGAGACATTTATGTCACTCTACATAAGCATTACATCTTTTTGATTCATTTTCCTTCTGCTCAGTATATGCATGACTATCTCTGTTAGTTTTGATCTAACTACATTCCATATCTTAAATTGAATTTTCATTTATTTCTGGGAGAATTGAGATTCCACACTGATCAGATCTGCTAAGGATGATATCAAAGCTTGACAAGTCCTAAAGAAATGTTTAATGTGATATATTCATGAACTTTAAGAGATTCAGAAAGAGTATTACATTAAAGATTTTATTATTTCACTCTATGCACCAAATTCTACCTTTAATGAGATACAGCCATAATCCAGTGTGAGTCAACCAAAGGGGGAAGTCATTCTCTATAAATGGGGGATGGTTACTTATTATTGTATGGGGTCCTGGAGTTCCGCTATTGAGGCAGCCTATGTGACAAACTGGAATAAAATCTATGGCAATGGCTTAGACTTCAGGTGGCAAAGATATATTACACATAAGCAGTAGAGTTGTGTTGCATCTACAATTTATGGGAATGTTTATTATATCATTTATTAATATAAAAATTGTCTTCTTTATAAAGATCATTTTTGTGTTGGGGGATGGTCTGATGTATTTTGATGTTTTTTTACTGCTTGCTGTCTCTGTGATCCATCTTTTCATTAATAAAAGGCTGTTCACCTGGACAGGGCAAATTCCCTAATATTTCTGGTTTTAGAGAGAGAGAGAGAGAGAGGAATCCTGGGAAAAAGAAAACAGAAAGAAGATGAGGGAGGGTCCTGAGAGGATGAAGGGAAGGCCACCATGGGTTAGGTAGAAGAGAAACACGTGGCAGGCGTGGATAGAGATTCAGCCCAGATGAAGAAGATTAGCAAGTATATGGAATTATGGATGGGAAATAGTTTGATAGAAGTTATTAGAAGCAGATGGCATGGGATTGGGGCAGGTCTCACATACCTTCCCCACTATAGGAAGTAGTTTAGAGGATTAATGTCTGCCCTGCTCCAGATTAACTAAGGCTATTTTAAAATATAACAAATGGCAGTGTCTTAACTGATTGCTAGCTGGGCATACTGATAATACTAGTAATATTGGTGATTTAAAACAATATTTTTGTGTTTTCTAGGTTTTATTTTATATGTTTCTTGTTTTCTGTTGTTTGGTTTTGGTTTTAAGCAGAGTGTTATGAATAAAAGAATGTGAAATTGTATGGGTAGGGAGGGAGGAGCATCGGAGATGTATTGGAGTAGATGAAACATAGGATCAAATATATTGTATAAAAATTTTGTCAGTTAAAATGTGAAAACAAATGAAATAAATAAGAGTTATTAGCAATTCAGGGACGCTGTAGTTTTTTTCTCTCCATATATTCACTACCTAATACTTGCAAGTGAATTCTAGCTTCCATAGAGCAAACTAGAAAAAGCAAAATAGATTTAGAATCCTGAGCAAATGACTGCCATCTAATATTCAGATATCTTCATATTCTCCTCACTGAGAACTTGTAAGTTCTTTGTAATAATAGCACATGGTATTAAGTAATTAAAATTGCATCATGTTTTGACCAGTTCATTTTGGGAGTCTACAGTGTGCTGTAATGAGCCTCAAGATAAGGAGTTTGGTAATAGATTGAATAGCCATTTCCACCCAAGAACTAAAATCCATTATTCATTGTAAATTCCACCACCAAATTATCTCTATTGGATTTACCATACTAATAATTATAGGCTTGTGGATTATAAAACTTCAGAACAATCCACAAACTCTCAGGATGAAGTTGAAATCTATTGTGTTCTAGGAAAAGCACATCAGAAGTATTTCCAGCAGTAAGGAAGCAGACAGCCTGAATTGGATGCATGACCCGGTGAAATTTTCTTCAAATATTTGAAATATACACAAATGACATTTTGGAAGCTACTAACCTGCACTGCTGGTTCACTCAGGAATTTAAGTTTTATTTCTTCTCAAATCTGTCCCGGGCATTGAAGACAAGATGGTATAGTTTTACAACCAAGTTTAGTTGGTTAGGGGATAAGATCATTTTATATCAAGATAAAGAAAATAAGCTATTAGAGTTGAGATAGGATAGATATTGAATTTCATTTGGAAATTTAGATCCAACAAGACCGGAAAGACATTTACTTCAAACTGGAAGAATGCAGATGGCCAATTCACTATGAATGTAACATATATAGAACTCATTCTCATGATTGTCACATGGTTCTCCGTACTGTATGTAGTTTCTTTTGTACATGTGTAATAAAATAATTGTATAAAAAATAAAAAAAGAAATCTACACAAATGATATTCCTACATGGGAAATGACATTCTTTATGTATAGTGAATATTTCCACGAGAGCAACAAATTTTCTATTCTCAAAGGCTTTTGAATTATTTCATGTGTCATTTTCACAAACTTTTCTTTATATAATTTTGTTAAAATAAGTGTTTTCTTCTTAATGTTTTTCTACATTATGATGGGATTGAAAAACTTTTAAAGAATAGAAAAGAAAGTGTTAAAATAGAAATGTCACTAAGGAAACAGTTTACGATTCTTTACGCTGTGACACACCCACTCAGCCCTTCCACTTTATGACAGCAGAAGAGGAAAGATTGTGAGTTTCTTTGCTGTGCCTAACATTTTACATCCTTCATCTTTGGTTCACACCTTTTATTTACAATCATAGAATTCTGAATTATCAGGGTAGATTTTGGAATCCTTAACAATAGAATAAGTGTTTCTTTCAGTACTATTTCAGTGTTTTTCTGGACTTAATGGAAGAAGATAATATGCAAATTCTCAACAATGTAATGCAAAGAATCTTGTTTTTTATGAATACCCTCATTCTGAATGCTAAAATATTGCCTTCCTAAGATACTGTCATATTAGATTAAATGCCTTCTTCAGTGCTTAAATTACTTGAAGTATTTTCTCCCTGTGAAAGATGACTTAGGGAACAGATTCTTGAGTGCAAACACATCTGTCACCATAGCAGGCTCAAGAACAGCTAACTCCATCTCATGTTGTTCATTGTCTTCATGAGCTTAGAACTGTGAAAACTCTAAGAATAGGCAAGTTCCATTCAATTTGTGTAAAAATATACAGCTTAAAAAATCAGTCAAAAGCAGAGATATATAAGGCAAAATTCTAAGTATTCTAGTGTGTAGCATTAAGATTTCTTCTTCCCCATAGCTTGGCAGCCTACATTGATTTTCTCCTTTCTCCACTCTCAAAGAAAATGAAGCTATATGTCCAGAATGCTTTGGACACAGGAAGATATCTTGGGTTTCAGGTTTCTGAGTTTCTAATGTCTTTGTCACAGAGGCAAGTTAAATACTTTAACAAACCTGACTTCTCAGTCCCTCTTATAGAACTGCCTTGGTACCTGTTTACTCTCAACCTATCTCAATAAAATATGCTGTTGAATTTCTTGATGTTGTCCTAAGAGTAAAGACTCATTTAACAACCAAGGCATATTAAGGATTCAGAGATTACTATCCTGGAGACAAAGACAAAGGCTTGACCTTTCTTTAGATTTAGGTAAGATTAAATAATTTATTACACGTTAAAATTAGTATTTTTAAACATTTTCTGTCCTATAAAATAATTGCTTAGATTATTTGATAATTGCTGGATATCATAACCTAGAAAATCTAGAATAAATATATCATTAATGATAAATATATAGGCTACCAAACAGAATTTGTTATTTAAATCAATAAATCTGACACAAGTAGTTTTCTATCCTCATATGAAGTTGTAACAGATAATCAAGAATCAACAAATGAAGACAAATCAATAATACCAAATAAAAAAGCTCAAAACTAAAAATCAGTGACAATCTAAAAGACTCCCTCCAATTTCCTGGAACAAAGCTTCTATCAGTGAATCTGTGGAGGCTTTTAGAAATCAGGCACTCCCCGCAACAATCTGCTTTCAGCTACTCAAGGCCAGCAGCTCTGTCACCAGCAGTTGTCAAAGGCCTTTTAAAAGATGCCTGCCATCAGCATTTTTGTCCTCTCTTCCCTCCGTCCCTCCCTCCTTCTCTCTCTCTCTCTCTCCCTCTCTCCCTCTCTCTCTCTCTCTCTCTCTCTCTCTCTCTCTCTCTCTCTCTCTCTCTCTCTCTCTCCCCTCTCTCCCATTCATGTCCTTGTGCTGAGGTGACATTTCATTCCCTCTACCTGTTACATTTTATTTGAGATCTGTTTTGTGGCATACCTTGGCCTTGACCCACCAAGGTTCTCTACCACTAAACCATAACTGAGGTATCTGGTACACAACTAATTTTAAGTACTAATGTTGGAATTGAAATTAAATTATTCATGTGTCCAAATCAAGCAACAAATGTTATAAAATATTTTAATTGCGTGAAAACTGAACTACATTGACTGACTGTCTGCAGGAGCTTCTCCATGATTATGCCATTCTCACCATTATACTTATTATTGGGAGATGCTTCTCAAACCCATACACTGTTTTGTGTGGCTAAAGGCTTTGCAAGTCAAGAGTAAAGTATTATTACACAGTCTTGCTGAATCCTCATATATTTCAGTAGAGTGTTAGTGATTCAAATACTGTTCCTCGGGCATGTGTAGAAACTGTAAAAAGAGCTACACAAAGCCAACTCCCCAGCCACAGAATCAGTATTTATGAATGATAATATTTAATGAAAGAATAAACAGATTTATGAGTTACAAATAGTGATAATAATAAATAAATGAGACTCCAGAAGGCAAATTCCTACATATTCAAGGAAATCTTATGTCTACTATCAAAAGAAAATGTATGTGCTATTTCAAGTTGAGCATTCACATTAGAAAAAAGTAATATGACAGAAAGAATTGTTTGTGGGCTTGTGCCAATTGCCTTCTAAAATGCTGGGACTGTATTCAAAATGTTAGTTTGTCAGGTGGAAGCAGCAATGTCACAAAGCAAGAAATCACCTTACAGAGATGAATTCTGATTTCTCTTAGCAGGAGCTCAGACTTTTCTCTTACATTTTTGTTGAAGGAGCTGAATGTTGAGAACCATGTCAAAGTTTGCAGATGAGGAAGGGATCACAGAAGACAGATGTGTGTCCAGCATGGGTAAATGTAGCTTGCTGCTTCTTGTCTCTGTGTTGGGTGCCTCACATCTGTTTGGGGGTTCTGTAAAAATCCCTGCTGTCTAGCCTACTCTTACCTGTGCAGGGTGCTCCTCTTGTAGCAGCTGTTCAAGTGCCTTTTTTCCCCCAAGATGTACTTTCTCATTTTTGTGGCAATGGCAGTGTTTTATCCTTTCTTGGGGACAATCTTCAAAATGAACATTCCCTCCTTGGGGGTGTTTCTTTTGACTTTGAAAAATCTACAAAGGTTCGTACCATCCTCAGGTTTCACAATTCTATTATCTATGGTTTCTTCAGCCTGAGGATTGATAGTTATTCCTATTCCATTTCTTTCCCTGCTTTCTTAGTCTTTCGCTTACCTTTCAGTGACACCACACTTCTCAATGTAATGCCATTTGAATTGTTTTTTTTTCTTCCCAGCTACTGGTTTGGTTTAATTTAGTTGAGTGACTGACCAAAGCAAATATGGAGAGAAATCTGTATAAAGGAAATAATTGGAAATTAAATAGAAATTCATAGAAATGGCTTGACAATGAAAAAGAGATAGATGTAGTTTAAATGAATTGATGTAAGCTATAAGAAATATCTGATGATATTTTAAGACAAAAATCTGAAGATAATCGAATGTGACACTTGAGACCTGATGAATAAAGGACAGTAATAAGAGTGGGTTAGTTATTCTAGTAGGTGAAGATGTAATGAATTTGAACGTGTTCCCTATACACTGAAAGCTTACTTAAATGAATGAGAAAAAAGAAATAACAGAAGACAGTTTTGTTAAATAAAAGTATTTCCAAAGCTACTAAAAATAGAAATAAAAGAACAATAAATAATAAATTAATTTCTATTGCAAGAAGTTTAAATACCTGCCAAGATAAAGGCAAACCATTTCAAAAATATTTTATTTTCTGTTACTCATTTTTGGGCCAGCCATATCATCAGTAGAAAACTTTATGGAATTGTTTGAATTCCATTAGCAGGGTAATTATTGCTTCAAGTAAGAGAGATCCAATTTTATCATAAGCCATATTTAAAAAAACCCAATTGATGTGTACCATAGATATGCTATAAAATAACTACAAAGATAGGTCCTAGTATCAAAATCAAGTATGAAGAGCGTTTAGAGAATTACCATCCAGGGATAGTCACACGCCAATGATGGTTAGAACACTAATTTGGAGACTATTATCTTTCATACACAGTATGATTGTTAATGTATATGTTTCTTGATTATGGGCTCAACTCACGGTTTCCTTGTGACAGTTTTGCTTATCCAGCATGAATCATGACTACAGAAAGCTTCAAGGATATATTCACTTTTCTTGACAAAAGAGGCATCTGTTTCAATTCAATCAACCTAACTAATCTAAGTAAAGCATTGCTAGGCAGTCAACGGACCCTCAGCAGATACTACAAGATTAGAGCACCTTTGATGGCCAGTGGGAGAATATTGCCTCTGAGTATAAATTTAGGGAATGTATAATTCCAGTAAATTTAATATTAGATTATAATTGTTGTGTAACACTTATTGACTTTTACAGTTCGAACTATACAGTTGGCTGGAAATGCTGATGTAGCATAGCCTGCCCTTCCTGAGCCCCATCACTCATATACTCTTAGAATCCCTTTAATTTTCCTCCATCAATGTTCCAAAGAGTTTCACATTATTATTTTAGTAGTTTAAAGCCTATTTTCTTCATTTATCTAAAATAAGTGTGGGTGAGGCATGTGCATCTAACTCATTAAGTACTACAGGTACAGTAATCCTTTAATCTTTTGTGTTCTCAAAATACTGTAGACATGTATAGTGATGCATATTCTAGCCTATTGAGGTCAGAGGGGGAAATGTGAGAGTATATTAGTCAGGGTTTCTAGAGTAACAGAACTTATAAAATGAATACACAAACACATACACACACATGCACATTTTTCTGTATATATAAAAAATAGTGGCATAAAAGCTGCCATCTGGCGTCCAACAATGGCTGCCTATCAATGGAAGGTGCTAGAACCCAATAGTTGCTCAGTCCATGCTGCTAAATGTCTCATCTCATCTCATCTCATCCAGATTCCAGATCCTGGAATCTGAAAGAGTAAGCTCTATTAGCAGAGTCGGAATGGACTTGCCAGGGAGAGAAAACAGGCAAAGTGAAAGCAAGCTTCCTTTGCCATGTCCTTTATATAGGTGTGGCCCAGATTAAGTGAGCATCTTCTACCTCAAAATATTTCAGTTGGAGGTTTATCTTCCCACCTTGAAGATCCATATTAGAAGTTGTTCTTTGCATTTCAAATGTTTTAATTAAGTAAAAGTCTGCACACGGGTGCCCAACCATTTGAGTTTTAGTTCTTTTTAGATCTAGTGAGGTTGGCATACTAGACTAACCATTACAGAGGGTAAATGATAGATCGTTTCAAGTGACTAATGAAACCCAATCAGGCACTGTCTTCATTAGGGTTTCCAATATCATCCTGGCAGAAAACATGGCTTCATGCCAGCAGACATGGTGTTAGAGAAGAAGCTGAGGGTTCTATATCCTGGTCAACAAGCAGCATGGTGACAGTGAGCCACACTGGGTATATTTCAAGCATATAAGACCTCAGAGCCTGTCTCCATAGTGAGATAATTCTTCCAACAAGGACACACCTATTTCAATAAGACCACGCCTCCTAATAATGCCACTCCCTATGGCGAAGCACTGAAACTGGAAGATAGCACCAGGCCTCCCCATCCAGGGTACGTGGCCAAATATGGGGCACCAGAGTTCATGTGAAAGTCAGACCCCACTCTCCACTCAACTGTGGAGAATGTCCTGTCCATTGGCTAGATCTAGGTAGGGGTTGGAAATTTACTGGACGTATTGTCCTTGGCTGGTGCCATAGTTTGAGCGGGACCCCTGGGCCCAGATCTGCCCATCACAATGTTCTTCTTGTAGGTTTCTAGGACCCTCTGGGACCTTCTATTTCCCCATTCTCTCATGTTTCTCTCACCTAGAGTCCCAATAGTATGTCCTCCCCTCTGTCCCTTGGAGGAAGGATAGCAGGCTACCAAGAAGAGACTTGATACCTTATGAGCATATACAGGGGGAGGAAGTCCCCCACAGTCAAAGTCATAGGGGAGGTGAGTAAGGGGAAAATGGGAGGGGGGAAGAAATGGGAGGATACAAGGGATGGGATAACAATTGAGATGTAATATGAATAAATTAATAAAATACATTAAAAAACAAAATGGGAGGTGTTCTTATTCAAACCACCATGGGCACATCTCAATAGAATTTCATGCTTTCTAAATTTCAAGACCTTAGAGACATCACCCACCCCTTCAAAACTAGTACTCAGGATGCTTGGCCACATGGTTACCTCTTTCCTTCAGGCAAACAGCAGTAGCCTACTGTGTAGCTTTATTAGTTTGGGTGTCATTAGAATTTGGGGGTCCAAGATATTTTACTTCATCTTCCCTTCGCATCTTCAGACAAATTGAAATTATTTACTATGAATCAAAATTATCAACGATGTTGCGCAATAGCCAGGTGTGGTGGCACATGCCTTTAATCCCAGCACTCTGGAAGGCAGAGGCAGTCCAAGGTACATCTCTGTAAGTTCCAGGCCAGCCTGGTCTACACATATTTTGTATGTCCTGTGTAGGTTTCATTGGTTTCACTCTATTAGTCAAATGAGCAGCTGTGAGGATAGCAGAGGGGATGTTTTCTCTGTTTATCTCTTCCACGGAGATGGACATGGGATAGTTAATATTCCTATGCCTCAGACATTTTGAGTTGACAGACAGGAGTAGTTAAGCACACAAAATATTGACAGGCTCTTTCTGTTATATGATTGTTTTGCTGATATTCTAGTCAAGGTTATATAATGAAACACCAGATTTTCCTGCCTGCCAAGGTTCCTGTAGTCAAATTTTAAATTTAGAGTCGTTTGCCATCTAGAGATATTCAAATTTTTCGGTCATCTTTGCTAGTTTCTATGTACTCTAGCTCTTTCTTTAATCCTCTGAAAATTTTGGTTAGAAATCTACCTAGCATAGTTTGTCTTTTAAAAGGTCTTTCTTCAGTGTGAAATGGTGGTTTGAATGAGATTGGCTCTCATAGGCTCATATATTTGCATGTTTACTCCTCTGTTGATAGATTGGAAAGGATTTAGGATAGTGCCTCTCATCCCTCCTAATGCTGTGACTTTAATGCAGTTCCTCATACTGTGGTGACTCAACCAAAACATTATTTTGGTTGCTAATTAATAGCTATAATTTGCTGCTGTTATAAATCATAATCCAAATATCTGTGTTTTCCATTGGTCTTAGGTGACCCATGTAAAAGGTCCATTCAACTTCCCAGGTTAAAAACAGCTGAATTAGGAGATGTGGCCCTGTTTGAGTAGGTGTGAGAGCTTTGTTAAAGGAGGTGTGAGAGGTAACTGAGGTTTCAAAAGTCCAGGCAGTTTCTTTCTTTCTTTCTTTCTTTCTTTCTTTCTTTCTTTCTTTCTTT
>OU015748.1:9641560-9658332 GCA_907169655.1 Acomys percivali
TCTCTCTCTCTCTCTCTCTCTCTCTCTCTCTCTCTCTCTCTCTCTCTCTCTCTCTCTCTCCTGTGTGTGGATCAAGATGCCATGTTTTCACCTACTTCTGCAGCACAGTGTTTGCCTGATTGCTATGATGCTAATGGGCCAACCTTCTGAAACCCTAAGTAAGGCCCAATTAAATGTTTCTTTTTCTAAGAGTTGCCTTGGTCATGGTGTCTCTTTACAACAATTGAACTTTAATGAAGACAGTGAGTATAATTTTGTTATATGTTTTTCCTGAGGGACTGTAACTGCCCAGGGTTATGGAGGAAGAGTTGACGCTTCAACCCCACACACCTCAAACAGGAGACTCTGGAGAGGTTGGCTACCTCCTTGGTTCCAAGATTGCACCATAAAGCTGGCTCCACCATCATCAACCATAGTAAAAATTTATTACTCTGACAGTTATCAGGCTTTATTCTTTGTTTGACTTTATCATGCTTTTCCCCAGTACCCCACCGCCCCTGAGTATGTACATGGAACATCTGCGAACAACCCTTCCTTGGATAATGGTACACAGCCATACAAACATTACCCCAGAGACCCTGGCCACCTCCACAGGGCATCAGTACCATCCCTCAATAAATAAAACCAGTTCTCTGAGGCTGTTTATGCGTTTGCTCCTTCTACACACAAGGCTTACATTCCTGCCTATAAATTTCCTCATCAAAACAAATCAGTCCATCAAGTTATAACCTAACCCTATTCACACCTTCAGGACACAGACATAATGAATCCAGATTCTTGGCCAGAACATCACATGTTGGCTAATAGTCAAATTCTTAATAATTCTTATCCATTTTGAAACCTCACTGGATGGTCCTCTACTCTCTGAATTTCTATTAGCATTACTGTCTTCCAAACTCACATTAGAATGTGCTATTAAACTTCGATTTCAGCACTTAATGTTTTTTTTTTCTAGGCTAATATACCAAACACTTCCACATTTGTAGAACAAACTTACTCCAATTTCTCAAAATCCATATGTTAAAACTTATTATAGCAACAACCCCATTATAGGTTATAATTTCTCTCTTAGTTCTGTCTCTTGTTGCTGGGATTAAGAAAATATCTTTAAAAGAGAAAGTTTTATTTGGTTTACAATTCCAGGTTGCAGTATGTCACTGTAAGAAAATCAAGGTAGATAAATAAAGCAGCAACTTAGGTCCATGGTCAAGGGCAAAGAAAGAATGGATGTGTGTGTGTGTGTGTGTGTTTGTGTGTGTGTATGTGTGTGTGTTTGTGTGTGTGTGTGTGTGTGTGTGTGTGTTTGTGTGTGTGTGTGTGTGTGTGTTTGTGTGTGTGTGTGTGTGTGTGTGTGTGTGTATGTGTGTGTGTGTGTGTATGTGTGTGTGTGTGTGTGTGTGTGTGTGTGTGTTTAGTACTCTCTGTACAGTCCAAGTCCCACAGGAGGGAATGGTACCATTCAGCTTTTGGCTTAAACTTCCAGTGTCAATTCATGTAATCAAAGTAATGCTCATGGACATGCTCACAGACTAAGCCCAGGCAAAATACTCTTTGTTGATACTTTTTTCCCAGGAGATTCGTTCATACATTCAGAGCTGACAATTGAAACTTACTTTCACAAAGCCTAGCAAATATCTTTCTGACACATAAAATAGCAAGGATTTTGTTTGCTTGTTTGGTGCATTGATTATTTCTATTTTGGGTTTATTAGTAGTAACTCTATATATGATACTAGGATTATCATATATAAATATCAGGTGTATTTTAAAGTAAGAATGTATTATTTTAGTAAAATAAATTATTTTGAGAAGGGTTTCTTGAGATATGACATTACATGCCTGTAATCCAATAAGTGGAAGGCAGAAATAGAAACCTCATGAGTTTAAGGCCAGTCTTGATTATATAATAGAGTTTTATATGCACATGGACTGCAAAAACAGAATAAAACAAGAAAAATCCTGCTGTCTCACCTTCTTCAAGAAATGAGTGACTGTTTCTATGCTGGTCTATAGGACCTGACTTCATGTTTAAACAGCACAACTATATTTGTTGCTCCGAAGAAAAAGGGTAAAGATTAAAATACTGATTATAATATTGCATATAGATTTAGGAAAAGTTAGGTTAATGGACACTTGTATGATACTTTATTTAATGTATGTACTAAGCTGACAAGGAATTTTGTTCAAACACTGTTTGGCATGTGAGGACAAGCGCTTAAGACTGATATCCAGCACTCATGTAACAAATTCCAGGAACGCTTTCAAGCTGTTGTGATTCCAGTGTTGGAGAGGTTGATAAAAAGGATACTTAGGTTTGACTGGCCAGCCAGCCTACCATAGTAGGTGATTACCATGACAACAACAGATCTATCTCTAAAAAACAAGTAGACACCACCTGAGGAGGAATGTCACTCCAGGTTGTATCCTAGATTCCATGTGCATACATACTTATACACAACATTAAACTTTTTACACACACACACATGCACACACACGCACACACACACACAGTTAAACTTTGCCTTAAATACATGCTTGTAAGAACTGTTAATTTTCCTCTGTATTCCTATAAAAATTTACTCAGAAATAGTTTAATTTATAGCTTATTACTCGTTGTCAAATTTAATAATTTGGGGTGTCTTGTGTCATATAATTACATAACCATATTGTATTTACATTTTTAAAATTGATTTAAAGCTAAGTCTTAAATTTTACCTAATGAATATTTAATCGTAAACCTTGTAAAAATGTTCACTATTTAAGGCAAATGCATTCAAGGGAATTATATGTGGTGATTAATATTGTTTGAATATTTATTTAAAAGATTTTCCTTATTCAAAACAACAATAAAATACTCAATTCATTTTCCATAAAGCATTGCATTATTTGGAGAAGCAGCAGGTATAAGTGAGCTTTACCAGGAGAATTTGCAAACAAACATGAATATATGCTTCAGAGGCTTAAAACCTAGTCTTCTGTCATATTTTAACCATTAGTTAAAAAATCTGTCTTCCATGTTGCCTTTGGAAAGTTACTTTTATTGCAAGATTTCACATTCTCATCTGAACAGTGGGAATGATAACAACTAAAACACGTACAGTCCTGAAGATAGAACTTCTGTACAAGTCCCTTGATGGTACTGCTCACAGCACAAGTTGAAAATATCTACTCATATAATTATGATAGAATAGCAATTTGAAGCCATGAGGTTCTGTTCCATTGCCACCACAGCACATGACTGTGAATTTAACACTTCAAAATATCACAGTTACTTTTTTATAGTGATGCATCAGATGCCCAACCCTAGTTTTATCAGGCTGTCAACACAGTTCCTTTTTCGATCCCAAGAAGAATGTCTATTTCTAAAGCTGTCTATGTCTCAAGCCTTATGCAGTATTTGCCACTGGAGGCCCCAAGTCTCTGACTCCTTGTAGGATGCCAACCAAGACTGAATTTCTGCTCCCAGAAGCTGCTCACACTGCTTGGCTTATAGCCAAATCTGATTGAGTGTCTCTCACATTTTTGAGACCTCCCTGGCTCTTTTTATTTCATAGAGCTTTTACCCATTCTTCTCTTTTTTTTCCATTGGAAAGAGCAATAAATTACATTGGCCCATCCGTATAATGCAGAATGTTTTATTGACGTTGTGGTCTGTTTCTCAGTTTTACAGAATCAGATGTGGGAACCATTACATTAAGGAGGCTCATAGGATGGTATGCAATGTAAAGAGATAATTTACTGCCAGGATGCACAGACAGATACCAGGATAGATTCATATGCCAACATACACAGATCCACTTTCATCCATATAGATGCATCCTGAAATTTATACTCCAGTCTCACTATAGTTGCTTTATGCATTAATTTCTGGATATCCTTAGGGAACTGGGCTTTCTCTACTTCGAGATGTAATTAAGGTAAATTTCACAGCCTTTTTTCATCTTATGTTTACTTTCCTCTTTAGTTTCCTATTTTAGATTTTAAGGCTTTTATTTTTACTCACATATCAAAGTATTTACTTGAAGTATATTTTTTACTTGCTAATTTTTTACCCAGTTTTCTTAATTCATTTTCAGAAAAACAAAACAAACAAACAAACAACAACAACAACAAAAAAAAACAGCAGCTTGATTTCTAAGCATGAGATTATCTCTATCTCAATTTATTTATCCATGGGTACATAGGATTTTTTTCCTTTTTTATCTGCTCCACAAACTTATTCCATCTGTAAAGTTAATGGAAAATAGTCTCTTACACACTTTTGACAAAACTGTGCCTGTCACAGCTGTCTTCTGTCACAGGGGAACAATTTCTTCTTAGATTTCCCACAGCAGAGGAGGGAACTAAAAGATTAGCTGGGTTCTGTCAGAAACAAAACAAAAACCCAAGCTGAGTCATACTGAAGAAATGTTCCCAAGTTGCCCAAAGTATTCATTCCATGTCTGTTTTTTCATAACACAACTGTAGCTACTTGGACACAGATGAGTAACAGACCTTGAATTCTTCTTTAATTTTTTTTAAACATGCTTCTGTCTTACAAGTGCCATCCTAGTGGAGTGTTAAATATAACATTATATGGTAGTTTTCACAAGTTAACTATTAGAAACAGAAATACATGATCACATTACATTTTAGAGGCTTTTAAAAGCCTCGTTATTTTTAAAATAAATTATATTGTTCAAATGAAAGAATTCACAAATTCATTTAAAATCATTGAGATTTTATTTTCTTTCATATTATTATTATACCATTTATTTATTTATTTATTTATTTATTTATTTTAATATTATTTTTTTATTAATTTATTCTTGTTACATCTCTATGGTTATCCCATCCCTTGTATCCTCCCATTCTCCCCTCCCTTCCATTTTCCCCTTATTCTCCCCCTCCATGACTGTTCCTGAGAGGGATTACCTCCCCCTGTATATGCTCATAGGGTATCAAGTCTCTTCTCGATGTTGCCTCTGCAAGTGCTCAGTAAATGAGCTGTATTCTCAGCTCCATTTTTAATTTCTGTTTGTGACAAGCCTTAGGAAATCACAAAGGCTAGTTCTGCACTAGCTCTGTAGCCCAGCCAGGACTGAAAGCTGTTTAGCTTTCAAAGAAACTGGGATAACAGGTCTACATTATGAGGGCCAGCTAATTAAAAATTTTAAAATGCTGTTTCTTCTCGTTTTCATAAATATGCGCTGAAGTCAACATTCGCTTATTTTTCACTTGATTATTTGCAAATTATAGATCATAAATGAACATTTAAAGATTTTTTTTTATTTTTCTAAACCTCATGCATCTTTTTACAGATGAATTTTCTTACATAGTAAACACTTTAAAGATTGCATAAGAGAACTATCGGAAGTAACATGTGTATCCAATAGGTGCAAGATACTAAATAATCAAACCAGAAACAGAAGTTCAATGCATAACCCAACAGTAAACTACTTGACATAAAAAAATCAAGCCACAAATTTAGTAACAATAATTGTTAAAACAATGGCATAGGAATTAAAAAAATGTTTGTGACTACCTAGGAACAAAGTTGGCCAAAAATTCTATACAATGAACATTATAAAAGCTGGTGAAATCAATTTAGAAAGTATAAAAAGAGAACAATGTTCTATGTTTAAAAACAAAACAAAAACCAAAAAACAGAGACTACAGTAATGTCTTTCTCTTTTTTTGTTTTTGTTTTGCTTTGTTTTTAGTTTTTTTTTTTGTTTGTTTGTTTTGTCTGTTTGTTTGTTTTTTTGGTTTTTCAAGACAGGGTTTCTCTTTGTAGCCTTGGCTGTCCTAATCTCTCTTTCTAGACCAGGCTGGCCTCGAACTCACAGTGATCCACCTGCCTCTGCCTCCTAAATGCTGGGGTTACCGTGCTAGACTGGCAGTGTCTTCTTCTAAAGCAACACAACATCCTTAGCCACCAAGAAAACATAAATCAAAATTGCTTTGAGATTTCAACTTACACATAACAGAGTGTCTAGGGTTAATAAAAGAATTGAAAACTCATGCCGTTGAAGGTGTGGAGTAAGGGGAACACACCCATTGCTGGTGGGAGTGAAAACTTATACATCCCCTATAGATATCAGTGTGGTGGTTCTTCAGGAATATGGGAACTGATCTATCTCACTATTCAGCTATACCATTTGTCTTAGTTAAGGTTGCTATTGCTGGCATGAGAACCATGATCAAAGAAACTTGGGGAGGGAAAGGTTTATTCAATTTATACTTTCATAGCACTATTCATCAATGAAGGCAGTCAGGGCAGGAACCTGGAGGAGAAGCGATACATTAGCTATAGGGGGCTGTTGCTTATTGGCTTGCTATGCATCACTTATCTTGCTTTCTTATAAAATCAACAACCACCTTCCCAAGGGTGGTACCACCCACCATGGGCTCATCTTTACTGCATCAATCACTAAGTAAGAAAATGCCCACAGATGTATCTTATGGAGATGTTTTCTCAACTGAGGTTTCCTCTTTTCCTATAGATCTAGTTATGCCATGTTGACCTAGAACTAGCCAGGATTCCTAGCGCATGTACCCAAAAGATGTTTCATCCTACCACTGAAATACTGGTTAATCTATGTTGATTGAAGCTTTATTCATAACGGTCAGAAATTAGAAACAACTTGGATTCTACAACAGAAAAATCAGATAGAGAAAATGTGGTACATTTGCATAATGCATAACTCATCTGCAAAAAAAAAAAAAAAAAGGAAATTTACAGAGAAATGTACGGAACTAGGAAAACAAAACTAAGCAAGAAATCTAAATTGAAACAAAATAATAAATCCCATATATACAAAGACACATATTGTCTTATATGTGTCCTGCATTTGGATATTAGCCATTATGTCAGTGATAACAGGACACAATCCGGAGAACCACTGAGGATAGGTGGAGAGGGAAGAGAGTATGGTGTATCTTAACGGGAAAAAAAATAGTTATGGATGGATAGATGAGGGGTTGTAACAGGATCCGATGGGAAGGGAGAGGGGAGAACGGGATGAAGGAATGCATATGCGAAGAGATGATGAAATTAAGGAGCATTTGAGGGGTATTATGGGAACCGAACACTAGAGAAGCTTCCTAAAACACATGCACATATAAAGGTGATCTTAATGAAATCTCCAAATAATGAGGGAGATGGAGTTCCAGCTGGCCATTTCTTGTTGCCAAATAAAGCTTCCAGGATAAGGATTGGGTTATTTCTAATTTAGTTGTTGGCCAAAATGGTCCCATGGGAAACCCCAAGCCACACAGACTGTTGCCAAGATTATAGATTGCTCTCCACAAACTGACATCAAGGCCCCATCGCTGAAGAAAGCACAAGTCATTGAACATGGTGATGCCATGCTGGGGCTTATACATAGTATTCACTCCTGGAAGGTACTATGCATGCTATCATGGTACTCTGCACGTTCTACAGTGCCCACCTGCCCGCAAGATATGCTAGTACCATGGTGGCATGAAGCTGGCGGAGATAATCACGAATATTTGATTTGACTTAAGGCCCACTCAAAAAATAGAACCCATACCTGACACTATGTATGTGATCTAGAACCTGAAACTAAATAACCAAGGCACCTGGGGTACAATCAAGTAACACTATTCCTTAAAATGATACTGGCCAGCTGGCAGTAGTGCATATCTATAACCCCAGCAATTCAACTGGGAGGCAGAGGGAGAAAGGTAGATATTTGAGCTCTATGACGACTTGTTGCACAAAGTGAGTTCCAGGACTACACAGAGATACCCTTTCTCCAAAAGCAAAAATGAATAGATGGATGAATAAATTAATATTGTTCTAAAAAGAAATTAGTAAAAAACAGAAAGCATCACAACAAAATGGCTTCTGATGACATCCTGCTAAATGCAATGGGTCATTGCTTTGCTCAGCTATCATCATAGAAGCTTGTTCTTGCAGCAGACAGAAACCAATATGGAGATCCATAGCAAGACATTATGTAGATAGTGGGAGATCTTAGAACACTCAGCCCTAAGTTGGCATCTCTGTGAATTCCTCCCCTCATGAAAAGAGGCAAAAAGAATATAAAGCAAGAGGGGATGGAGGACCCAGAAAAGCAAAGGCCTTCAAAACAACAGGATCAGCACTCATATGAACATACAGAGCCTGAGGCAGCATGCACAGACCCTGCACAAGGCTGTCCTACGTCCTTGGCATATGTACAATAGCTTCCACCTTAGGGTTTTTATGGGATTCCTGAGTATACAAACAAGTTGGTCTGATTCATGTGCTGTTCCTCAGGCTCTTTTCTTTTTGGTTGTTTATTGTGTCCAATAACAAAGTTTCTATTTTGTCATATCTTTTATGTTGTGTTATATTATGTTATTATATGTATTATGTTAATTATATTATCTCTTAGGAGCCTTTTTTGTTTCTAATGAGAGACAGAAGCAAGTGGATCTAAATTGGATGGGGTATGGGAAAGAACTGAAGAAGAGGGAGGGGAATCAAGATATATTACATGGGCCAGGCTCTTCCCCACTTTTTCTTCTAACTGACTTAGTGTCTCTGGTTTTATGTTGAGGTCTTTAATCCACTTGGATTTGAGTTTTGTGCAAGGTGACAAATATGGGTCCAGTTGCATTTTTTTTACACATAGACCTCCAGTTAGACCAGCACCATTTGTTGAAGATGCTATCCTTTTTCCATTGAATGGATTTGGCTTCTTTGTCAAAAATCAAGTGACCATATGTGTGTGGATTCATATCTGGGTCTTCAATTCGATTCCACTGATCAACCAGCCTGTTGCTGTGCCAGTACCATGCTGTTTTAATTACAATTGCTTTATAGTACAATTTGAAATCAGGTATGGAGATTCCTCCACAGCACCTTTTATTGTACAAGATCGTTTTTGCTATTCTGGGTTTTTTGTTTTTCCATATGAAGTTCAGAATTGAACTTTCAATGTCTTTAAAAAATTGTGTAAAACAAAAAGATATATTACATGGGAAAATATCTATTTCAAATAAAATAATCAAACAAAAAAATAAATAAACAAAAGATTAGTGAGCAGTCTGGGTACTAGGATGACCACACACTCTTTAGCATATAGGTCCTGCCCTGAATACTATGAAGGGATGCTGGCTTCTTATTCCACAACTCTCTCTTTTCTTTTCCTTCTCTACTGCTGTAAAGGGAGGAATGTTTTGCACCACACATTTCAGCCACACTGCTCTCTAACTAACACAGGACCCAAAGGAATTTAGTCAAATAACAGGGGCAGGAAAACTGATAGTTTGAGACAAAGTAAATAGTCAAATTAGTATATCAAGTATTTTGATGCAATGATGGAAAACTAAAATATTATCCAAAGCAGTCTATAGTCAATGTAACCTTGTCAAAACCACAGCTACATTTTTATATAACTAGGAAATACAATATAAAATTATCTTGTAACCATAGCAAAATAACACATTTTTTAAAAAAATCAAATAACCAAAGCAATTTTGAGTAAAAGGTATAAAGTAAGAGGAAGTAGACTGCCTCACTTCAAAATCTACCACAGAGTCACTGCACTGAAATGCAAAAGGTTTGGACCTGTACACAGACAAAGGCCATAGAGGAAAGGGAAACTGGCTTTCATCAGTGTTGTTGAGAATAAATAACAGCATGATATGCCTGCACACCTGGCACTGGGGAAGCAGAGACAGATTTCTGTGAGTTGTGGGCCAGCCTCCCTTACATAGGAAGTTTCAAGCCAGCTAGAGCTACACAGTGAGATTCCATATCAAGCAAACAAATACTAACAGAAGCAATAGAAAAAAAGAGGGGTGAGCATTTCCATAGTGTGCTTGAAAAATAGGGAATCTATTGGCAAAATAATGAAAATACATTCCTGCCTCCACCTCTTCTGAAAACCAGCTTAAGATAGATTAAAGACTCATCTGTAAGATTTGAAACAATGAAACTAGGAGAATGAAAGACAGGGAAAATCTTTCTGAATAATGAACCAGGCCCAATTCTTGTCCCGTGTGTGATCACCAGGAGCAGAGGATTTGCCATCACTCCTCTCTGCGTCAAGAGTGGCCACTGGGCACTCAGTCCAGCCCACTTCCCCTTGTTTCACCTAGGCTCAGGGTCTCAGATTATTTTAAGGACCAAAATCACAAAAAAAAAAAAAAATGGAAGAAAACAAAAAACGAATCTTTAAAAACATGTTAAAACTATACAAATACTATAAAAATTAAAATAAAAAATGTGAAAAAAATACTCAAATGGGATTCTTTTAAACTAAAACATTTCAGCAATAATGAGAAAATTAATAATGTGAAGGGAAAACTTAAATAATGAAGCAAAATATTTGTAAACTTTACATTTGACATGTGTTTACTATCTAAAATGCTCACGTAACTCTGAAAACTGCACAAAAGTATTCGGATTAATCATTGAGTGGTGGGCCTTAATACATGATTTCAAATACCACAGAGGACCAGCAAGTGTATGAAAACAAAATTAGCGACTGAATTTGTAGGCTATGTGCTTCCATGGGGACAAGTATCTTTTTTTTTTTTTTTCTATTTTTTTTTAATTAATTTATTCTTGTTACATCTCTATGGTTATCCCATCCCTTGTATCCTCCCATTCTCCCCTCCCTCCTATTTTCCCCTTATTCCCCTCCCCTATGACTGTTCCTCAGAGGGATTACCTCCCTCTGTATATGCTCGAGGCGCTACAGTCATCGCCAATTTGCTCTCATCCATCCCCTATGTTGGCACTACTTTAGTAGAATGAATCCGAGGGCGGTTCTAAGCAGACGAACCCGCTCTACCGCGTTTCTTTGCATGCCATTTTATTCTTCCATTCATCATTGCAGCCCTCACCACAGTCCACTTACTGCTCCTTCATGACACAGGGTCAAACAACTCCACTGGAGTTGATCTGACACAGACAAAATTCCCTTCCACCCATATTACACAACAAAAGATCTTCTAAGGGCTGTTCTCCTACTCATAGCCTTACTCGTACCTGTATTATTCTCCCCGGACCTTTTAGGAGACCCGGGTAACTATACACCAGCTAACCTTCTAAACACACCCCCTCATATCAAACCAGAATGGTATTTTCTCTTTGCTTACGCTATTTTACGATCCATCCCTAATAAGCTCGGAGGAGTGTTAGCTTTAGTACTCTTTATCCTTATTCTAATATTTTTAACCCCTTTCCCACAGCTCGAAAACAACGAAGTCTTATATTCCGTCCAGTTAGTCAAACCATTGTTAGCAAATGAATGCAAATTAAAATATTAAAGCACAATTTCCTTACTTGCTTTTTAAAAGCTATGTGTATGATTTTTAATTTCACAATTTAAAATAGTTTCTTGAACGTGAAAAGAAAGCATGCTGTTTTTGTTGATGAAGATTGTACTTGCGTGTGTTGCTCCTTTTACTTATGGAGCACTGGGCTCACTGTCTCAGGGGACCAGCTAACGGGCTGAGTGTCCACAGGACACAGTGCAGGAACAGACACTGTTGTGTATCCTGGGATTGCCCTCAAGCATGACGCCCAGTTACCTAGGGAAAGGTCCTGCGGAAGACGTATAGAAGGCAACCTAGGTGGACTGTCTTTCCTTTCCCATTTCCTGCCTACACAGAAACTGAATCTCTTTCAAGGCATTAACCGATCTTCCTAGATAGAAAGGAAGAAATGCTTCAATGTGTTAGCTCATACATGATAATAAATTTAACCGTTTCTGAACATGTCTCAGTGAATGACCTGATTATGAAAAAAAGAAAAATGTATTTATAGCATTGAACGCTTTTAAACATTTTATACGAGTTAGCTTTTCAGTGAACTGCCTTGGATGGATTACTAAACATTTTACAGAGACTGCTTGAGTTCTATCACCACGCACACACACTTTGTTGATTATTTTACATGTCCTCTTTTTTCATTTTCCCCATTCATATCAAAGGATGTTGTGTACATTCAACTGCCACACAGAATGATTTACAAATAAGATCCTGTCTAGTATAGTCAGAACCTCTTCTCTTCAGAGTGTATGTAACTAAAGCAGCAAAGTACATTCTCAAAGGTACCATATCATATTTCTACTTAAATTAACAGTAGCTATATACCCAAGACTGGAATCCATTATTCCAAATCAATCTACCAAAACAATATTCAATGCAGGTTAAATGATCTTCTTGAGTTCAAAGTGTATTATGATGATTATTATAAAGTTTATAGCAGTGCTTCTTGATTTCAGAATTTATGTATTTATCAGTTTTGTTTATTATCTTTAATGTTCTTTAATGTGAGTTCATTAAAACATATTTTAAGTTTATACATTTTATTAATTTAGACTAGATGTTGTTTAATTACTTGAGTGATTCAATTTTGCTAGACTGCATACTGTAAATATCTTCCAAGATTATCTCAGTTATGTTAGGCAGAATTAAAAATCTGCAGGAATATGCACTTGCAAAGTTTCTTGTTAACACCATTATTTTGAGCAAAATCAATAGAAATGGTAAAACATGGCTTTTGTTACAATTTAGATACAAGTAGAGAAGATAATTATAAAGTAATGTATTATGGAAATGATCCTGCTTAGGATTGGAAAAGGTTGATAGAGTAGATAGGAGGTAGATAGGAGGTAGATGTCCATCTTCTGTTTCTGTTACAGTATTATTTTAATTCAAGTAACAGCATTTTCCATCAAGAAAATTACTTTATTCAGTCACAGTTTTTAGCCTCAGGCAAAGTAAACCTAACAAATCTTTTATTTATTTGCAAAAAGCTACAATGGAATGAAACATAAAGCAAAGCCAGTTTTGAAAATTAAAAGTTGTTGGAAGAAACTCCACTGCCATAGAATGAGGAGCACTTCCGACTGACTCCATAAATAATAAATAATAAATGGGAACCTCCGAAGTTTGAACTACTGCTAAAAATTGCTGTGATAAGAGTATGTGGGCTAGAAATGATAATCTATCATTTAAATTATTTTCTTTAAAACAAAACATTCTCCACTACATATTGTCAGTACATATTTTTCACCTACTGATATTCCACACTCCACTACATTTTAATAGTTTCTCAGAGCACACTCCAGTGTGCTAATGTGTTTGTTTGTGCCTCTTAGTTCAATAGCTGTAGAATCAAAATAAGGACTTTCTGTTTGGTTGATGTGGATTTTTTGAATATGTAAATAGTTTATTAAATGGAAGAATTTGTTTGAATTGCATGGGTAAAGTTTTCTCAAGTTGAATTATCAGCATTTTTCAAGCATGTAATGAAACTGCAATTTCATCTTCATGTATGATTAATACATAAGTTATATTTTGAATATTTAACTAAATGTTTACATGTTTGCTTATGGACTAAACAGCTGAGGAGCTTTTTTAAGTCAAAGATAGATTTCAGGTAATGAAACAAAAAAGAGCCATTGAAATGCAAACTCCTATTGTATGAAAGCACTCCTTTGGATTGAATAATTAGAATTTTCAATTTATAATACAATTACTACTTTCAATTTTATTATTCACAGAATCAAACTTTCATTTCTTGGGGCAATTGAGTACATTAAGTCTAGTTTAAGATGTAAAACATTCAAATAAATTCATGCTTGTGAACTCTCTTTTCCTCATATGGAAAAAAACATTTTTTCACATAATACATCCTGATTATGAACTCCCCTCTCTATTCCTCCTATTTCCTCCTCACATCTTCTCCCAACTATATCTACCCCTTTCCTGTCTCTCATTAGAAGTCAGACAGGATTCTAAGGGACAATAATTAATGTAATATAATATAACATAATACAATAACATATATGATACGATAAAACAAAAACCAGCACTTCAGAATAGTAGAGAACAAGCAAACAAAGGAGACCCACTCATTAGTTCACTTGGAACTGACAACAAACAATAAACTGGAAGACGTAACCCCTAGTGTGAAAACAGAAGAAAATACATATATAATGAAACAAAAATAAAACTAATAAGATAATATTTTAACAAGGAAAAGCCCTGACAAGACATTATCAGACAAGGAACCTACAAAGCAGGACTTGTATTCATTCTCTGGTGGCCATCCACTGCTAGGCATGCAGCCTCCCTGGTAACTATAGTCATTTCAAATAAGAAAAAATAGCTTTTTTAAAAAATAAAAGGTTTATTACATGTCACAATTTTTTTACATATGCGTTTAATTATTATACTTGTTATGAATACAGTTTCAATCCTGATTGGTACTGCTGTGGGGAAGAGCATTAACATTCTTGTTTATTATCTGTGTGGTACCTCTGGGACTATTAAAGCTAGTCAGCAGAGAAGAAGCTTCCAGTTTACTCCTAGCCTGATTGCTGTATTCTCTAGCCAATACGCATTTTATCTCCAAAAAATCAGGTCTTAATATATAGTTCTGGTGGGTAATCTAGAAAAGGCAATAGTCTCTACTCTTTTCAGAGTTCCTGGCCAACAAAAAGAAAGATACCCTATACCTAGGACTAGAATTTTATTTTTAAAATGACATCTGGGAGCAACATTCTTACTTATGCAAGGTATGCTCTATCAATATTTCTTTTTTTATTACATATCTTTTAGTTAGCTTATATGGCAAGAGAGGTTTTTTTTTATGTTTGTTCTTATTTTCATGCATTAGGTTTTTTTTGCCTTCTTTTTTAATTTTTTTATTTATTTTATTAATTTATTCTTGTTACATCTCTATGGTTATCCCATTCCTTGTATCCTTCCATTCTCCTGTCCCTCCCATTTTCCCCTTATTCCACTCCCCTATGACTGTTCCTGAGAGGGATTACCTCCCCCTGTATATGCTCATAGGGTATCAAGTCTCTTCTCAGTGACCTGTTGTCTATATACTCACTTATATCTGCATACTAGCCCAATGGGCATGTCCCACGAAAGCCTTCCCTTACCAGGAAACTGGGACAGAGGGGAGGACATCCTATTGGGACTCTAGATAAGAGAACCATGTGAGAATAGCAATGTAGAAGGATCCAGTGGGTCCTAGAAACCTACAAGTAGAACATTATGATCGGCAGATTTGGGCCAAGGGGTCCTGCTCAAACTAAGGCACTAGCCAAGGACAATACAGGCAGTAAACTTTAAACCCCTACCCAGATCTAGCCAATGGACAGGACAGTCTCCATACTTGAGTGGAGAGTGGGATATGACTTTCTCATGTACTCTGGTGCCTCACATTTGACTATGTCCCCTGGCGGGGGAGACCTAGTGGCACTCAGATGAAGGACAGCAGGTCATCGAGAAGAGACTTGATACCCTATGAGCATATACAGAGGGAGGTAATCCCTCTCAGGAACAGTCATAGGGGAGGGGAATAAGGGGAAAATGGGAGGGAGGGGAGAATGGGAGGATACAAGGGATGGAATAACCATAGAGATGTAACAAGAATAAATTAATTAAAAAAAAAAAAGAAAAAAAAAAAAGAAAATGGAACCCAACAGAAAAAATAAAATAAAATAAAGCTTTCGTTATGTTGAGAGATGTTGGCTCCATCCTATAGAGGAATTTTAATCCAGCAACATGGCTGCTCTGGCAAAGGATCAGATCCAAAGATCCAGGTCCCGGCAATATAGTTGGAAAACAGACACAACCTTAGTACACACCTTTAATTCCTCTGGCTGCAATACACATGTTCAATCCCTTTCGATGGAATTTAGTACTCACCTTTAATCCTGAGCAGTGATTCCTAATTGAGGGGCAGACAAAATAACAAATCTGAGAAAGACTTGCCAATGATTTAGAGATATGATGAACCCAACTCTCAGGAGAACAGAGAGGAAAATAGGCTACTTAAGATGAGCATAGAAAGCCTTCCCTTACCAGGAAACTGGGACCGAGGGGAGGACATCCTATTGGGACTCTAGATGAGAGAACAATGGGAGAATAGCAATGTAGAAGGATCCAGTGGGTCCTAGAAACCTACAAGTAGAACATTATGATAGGCAGATTTGGGTCAAGGGGTCCCGCTCAAACTAAGGCCCTAGCCAAGGACAATACAGGCGGTAAAATTTAAACCCCTACCCTGATCTAGCCCATGAACAGGACAGTCTCCACACTTGAGTGGAGAGAGGGATTTGACTTTCTCAAGTACTCTGGTGCCTCACATTTGACTATGTCCCCTGGCGGGGGAGACCTTGTGGCACTCAGAGGAAGGACAGCAGGTCACTGAGAAGAGACTTGATACCCTATGAGCATATACAGAGGGAGGTAATCCCTCTGAGGAACAGTCATAGGGGAGGGGAATAAGGGGAAAATGGGAGGGAGGGGAGAATGGGAGGATACAAGGGATGGGATAACCATAGAGATGTAACAAAACTAAATTAATTAAAAATAAAAAGAAATAGTGCCATAAAAAAAAAAAACACGAAACTGAAAGGTACACTATATGCAGAAGAAAAAAAAAAGATGAGCATAGAGGGAGTGAAAGAGAGTTTGTGGGGACAATACAATAGAGTTTGGGTGTACAGTAGAGTCCCAACCAGTTTGATGCAATTCAGTTGGGAGCATCTGAATTCTTATAGTTCAGTTCATGGGGTACAGATGCATTTTTTCCCAAACACAGCAATTCAGTATGAAGTGGACCAAATCCAGTTTGAATTATTCAGTTTGAAAAGGAGTTTGAGCAAGAACAGCTGAATGGAAGCAGCCAGAGGTGTGTGTGTGTGTGTGTGTGTGTGTGTGTGTGTGTGTGTGTGTATGAGAGAGAGAGAGAGAGAGAGAGAGAGAGAGAGAGAGAGAGAGAGAGAGAGAGAGAGAAAG
>OU015748.1:9658432-9688206 GCA_907169655.1 Acomys percivali
CAGTTGGGAGCATCTGAATTCTTATAGTTCAGTTCATGGGGTACAGATGCATTTTTTCCCAAACACAGCAATTCAGTATGAAGTGGACCAAATCCAGTTTGAATTATTCAGTTTGAAAAGGAGTTTGAGCAAGAACAGCTGAATGGAAGCAGCCAGAGGTGTGTGTGTGTGTGTGTGTGTGTGTGTGTGTGTGTGTGTGTGTATGAGAGAGAGAGAGAGAGAGAGAGAGAGAGAGAGAGAGAGAGAGAGAGAGAGAGAGAGAAAGAGACAGACAGACAGACAGACAGACAGACAGACAGACAGACAGAGCTAGAAAGAGGGAACTTATTCAATAGTAGGTCTTGGAGGCTGAAACATTCTAGGCCTAGGTTAGCAGATGGAGGCTGGAAGCTGAAGGCTTCAAAGCTTGGGTTTACAGAAGGTTAGGTTGTAGAGAGGCTGGATGATTCCAGGCTAGAGCTAGGGTTATTTAGATTATCAAAGCTTGGATATGGCTCTCATATCATTGTCTTAATGAGGAAATAAAAATTACTTTTAGTACATCATCTATAATGTCTCTAGAATTTTTATCATGAAAGAGTATTTTATTTTGTCAAAACATTTTTCCAGCTTTTGAGATCTGTCCTTACAACCCATTTCTTATTGGTATTTTTGTGTTGAATCTTTCTCTTGCTGGAAGGAAGCCTACCTAATAATGGAGAACAATCTTTGGGATGTGTTCTTAAATTTTGTTCACAAGGGTTTTTTGTGATATTTTTTATACCTATGTTTTGAGAAAGATTAGTCTAGTCATTTTATTTTTCCTCACCATTGTATGATTTGGTGTAATGTTGGCTTAGCCAACATCATTTTCTAAAGAATATAATAGGCCACTTTAAAATAAATGTTCACTGTCTAATGATGAAAGAAATTTCAATCAATACTGCAACTTGATATCACCTATCACAATAATAATGGTGGCAAATAAAAGGATATATAGTAACAAATTCTGGCAAATATGTGCAGAAAGGGATGACCTAGACCCTTGTCAGGAATATAAATGACTATATTTCTTTCATATAATTGTTAAATTAGGAGGACACTGTCTATATAATAAAACTGTATTAATTTAGCTGTGGTTATTTATCATTAAAATTAACTTATAATATGTATTGGATAGTTTTATGTCAACTTGATACAAGCTACAGTAATCAGATAGGAAGGTGACTCAATTAAGACAATTACTTCTTCAAATCAAGTTGCAGGCGAGGCTAACAGGTATGTCTTATTAGTAAATGATGGGGGAGACAAGATCATAGGTACTAAAAGTAGTCTAACAAGCAAACACTAAAACCTCAAAAATCTTGCATACAGAATTTAAGAACACATCAAAAAAGGATGTCCTCCGTGATTAGCCAGGCTTCATTCCAGCAAGAGAATGATTCGACACAAATTATAGTGGTGTCACCCTTAAGTGAGCGTAAGTTGAGCTTTCAGTTCTGGGTTCCATAAGAAAGTAGATTGAAGAAACTGAATAAGCCATGAGCAGCCAGTAGGCAGCACTTCTCCTTGTTCTCTGCATCAGTTCCTTCCTCCAAGGCTCTGCTTAAGTTCTTCTGACTTTTTCACGGATGAACATGATGATGAAGCATAAGCCAAATATGCCCTCCCCACCCCTGCATTTTGTCATATATTTTCATGGTGTTTCATCACAACAATAATAACCCTGACTCTGGTACAATGCCTTATGCCAATATTACACACATAAAGAATGAAAAAAATTTTTCTTATAAATCTATCTACTGATTGCCTTTATTAAATTTGGTTTATTTTTGTGCACAGACTAAAAACTTGCTTTTTATAATTTTCTTATCTTTTATATTTTTATGAAAGATATACATCATATTTTGTTTGCATGTATGTATGAGTACTGTATGAATGCCTAGTGCTCACAGAGGCCAAAATAAAGTATGCTATAATGTGGATGCTGGGAACTGAGTACAGGTTATCTTTAAGAGTGGCAAGTATTCTTCACTTCTGAGCCAAGTCTTTACCACCCAATTCATCTTAATATTAAAATTTAGCAATACATCATTAGAAAGATAAAATGCTATGTGTGGGATTATTGATGACACATAGTTTCTATAAGTAGATATATAGTGCTAGTATTATTGGAACTTATTTTTGTGCCTTTTCTCAATAATGGAAGCCAGGTAAATTTATGTAGGCGTCATTTCTATAGTTGTGTTATTTATTTAATGTTATTTACATAGCTTATTGTGTAATTGACACCTATGTAAGTCTCTCTATTAAAGTAACTACTCATTTCAAATTATAATGCAGTATTTTGAAGAATTGCTTCAAAACTAGAAGACAGTTGCATTAGCATAGATATCATCTGTTTGTTTGCTTGTTTGGTTGTTTTCAAGCCCAAAAAAGGGCTTCTCTGTGTAGCCTTGACTGTCCTGGTCATGGGCTCACTTTATATACCATGTGGACCTCAAACTCACAGAGATCTGCATGTCTCGGCCTCCCCTAGTGCTGGGAATACAGGTGTGTTTTACCAAGCCTAGCACATTTACATCTTTTTTTCCTAAATGTTTGCATTTATAAAAAATACTTTTAAATACACTAGACTCCAATTTTAAATGTTATTTGTAAAGGTGTATATGTATATATTCATATATTAAAATTAATTTCACAGTCTCTTACTTCGTGAGTGCATCTGGATTGTTTTATCCAGAAAATTCTGAATATTTGAAGTTTTCTAAAATTCTGGCCTCTTGGATCTTCTTATCCCATTGTCTGCATCTCCAGTGCCTTCACAGGGATCTGAACAACCTTAAGTCATAAAATTTCTATCACAGAAAATAAATCTCAACCTTTATGAAACATTTATTTGCAACTGATGGCTGCTGGGAGAGGGAATGTAAGGTTTCCTCAGTTGTGACATTTGGGCTTATCAACCAAACTCAAAGGCAGATCACATACTCAGGAGTATTAGCCCAACACAAATTGGACCTTATTTTGTGCTACTTTTTGTTTTGTTTTGAAGAATTAAAGAAGCATGACATTGTGTGGGCAGAATGTAGAGAAATTTTAATCCAAAAACATGGCTGTTCTGATCACATCCAAAGACCTTCTAGATCTGTGTGATCTGCCTGGAATGCAATCCTTTAATCCCTATGGCTGGAATACAGATACACTCTTACTACGCACCTTAATCCCAAACAGTGATGTCTAATTGAATGAAAGACAAAGTGATAAATTAGAAAAAGATTTAACAGAATAAGATAAGCCCAACTCTCATGAGAACAGAAATTTAAGAGAGGACAGCGCAGAGGGAGAGAGAAGGCAGTTTTACTTGGATTGTTTTAAAGAGTTGAAGAGAGAACAAGCTATGCACAGGTGAAGACAGAATGAGCCAGAGAATGAGAAGGAGCCAGAAGATTGGATGGAATTAGTTTGAAGCCAAGCAAAGCAATTCAGTCAGAAGTGGAAAAGCCAGTTTGAATCAGTCAGATTGAAGAGGAGTTTGAGTCAGAACAGCTGAGTTGAACCAGCCAGCAAGAGTTCCCAAAGAGCTAGAAAGTGTGAGCTTATTAAGCAGTAATCCTCCAAGATGATAATTAGGTAAATAATAGTTACTTTTGTGGTAAAGAGAGTTGTGGAAGGAAGATAAAATGCTAAAAATGATGTTCTCAAAGAATCTTTAAAAAAAAGAAGTCTCATAGTGTAGTGCATATATAAAAAGTGCAAAAGTAAAGATTATATTGCCAAAACCATGGACAGATTAGTGAATATTTCTTTACTGATATTTAAAATGTATATTTATGTCTACATTCACATGCTATTATAGCTATTTGTGGCAAATATATGAGAATTGAATTCTATTTACCGAGACAAAAATATTTACACAAAAATATTTTTACAATTTCACTTTTTTTATGTTCTTGGATCCAAAACTGATGTACAAGACATCAAGGTACAGCAATAAATAGAAGACTATTAAAACTGAAAAACAAAAAAGTAGGAAAAAACAGCACTATCAATGCATTATTAAACATTATGCTTCTTTATTTGCCCTTCCAGAGTTCAGGAACTTTTTAAATAAATAGAAATATTCAAACTGACACAAACTACTCATTTTGCACAAAGACATATTTTCCAGTATCATATGCCAGAAAATATAAAAATATAGGCATAAGAAATGCAGTATGAATTACAAAAGAGCACTATAGTAGTTATCAAAATCTGGGACTGTAGGTTTAGGAGGTTACAGAAAATAATGGGTAGTACATACTTTAGGTGATAGAATTTTAAGTATGTCCATTTTTCTTTTCATTTTCTCACTGTGATTTTAAGACTTTTATAGTGACTGTGTCAATGCATACGAAAATTATTCTTATGTTTGAGCTTTCCAGGATTCATCAGAAATAACTGTTAGCTTATTTCACCCTTCAGAAACTGCATTTTACTGCAACCTGTGACTTCAGCCAAGTTTGATTCAAAGTAGGAAGTCTGAATGAAACAAAAGAATGAAATAATATCAGTGATGCAAGGAATCTCATACACTGGAAAGTCCTATAATGACATATACTGGAACTAAATGTTGATAAATTTGACCTGATGACATCACAACAAGCTTGCTTCTGAGTCTATAAGATAGACTGTATTAGAAAGTCAGAACTTAAGCAGTCAGTCAACATAGTCAACTGAACCAGCATTCAAGCTTGATCATCCATTTGGGTAATTTTAAGACCTCAAATTCATTAAATTAAAGGCTTGAAACCTATTTTTACTTTAAATTCCCCTAAAACAGCAATTATTTTAAAGTTATCTCAGCTGTCCATGAAATATTTAATTAAAAAATATATAACACAATCTAATAATACATATTTATAGAATAAACTTTTAAATACTGCTAGCTATTGTAAAATGTTCCTCCCTAACTGCTTTTTATTAGTCCCTACCCAGAGAATTGGGAAACATTAAAGATTCGATGTTTTAAATCTTTACTTTGGCCTGACTTCTTTGGAAGTTTTTGTAAAAATTAAAATACTTTCAAAGAAAAGCTAAACTATTCATGTATCACTTTCTAGTCTAACACTGACAAATTGTGAGACTTTACATTATCATGGCCATCATTGTACTTTTAAAATACTTGGTTTGAAATGAAATTTGCCTTTTCTACTTCTGATCATGACACGTTTGATTATGTTAGAACACCTGAGGACCCATGCCCACACCTAGATGGGCAGCACAGGATGAAACTGTTTATTGAAAAAGAGAAAAGAAGAGGTGAAGTTTTGAGACAATTGATGGGGGGACATGGGATGAGTTGAATGAGAAAAATGGGAGGTTAGTGTGATCGTACCTCACTTACATGTGTGGGATTATGAACAATAAAAAAATCATTTTATGAAAGAACAGCCCTACACAGATAACAGTGACAAGTTCTAAACATATCTTACAATTTTAAAAAGGAAAGTTCTACTTGTAGGTAGAACATTATGATAGGCAGATTTGGGTCAAGGGGTCCCGCTCAAACTAAGGCACTAGCCAAGAACAATACAGGCGGTAAAATTTAAACCCCTACCCTGATCTAGCCCATGGACAGGACAGTCTCCACACTTGAGTGGAGAGAGGGATTTGACTTGTTCATGTACTCTGGTGCCTCACATTTGACTATGTCCCCTGGCGGGAGAGACCTAGTGGCACTCAGATGAAGGACAGCAGGTCACCGAGCAGAGACTTGATACCCTATGAGCATATACAGAGGGAGGTAATCCCTCTGAAGAACAGTCATAGGGGAGGGGAAGAAGGGGAAAATGGGAGGGAGGGGAGAATGGGAGGATACAAGGGATGGGATAACCATAGAGATGTAACAAGAATAAATTAATAAAAAAAAAAAAAAAAAAGAAAAGAAAAAGAAATGTTCTAGAAGACCACACACACACATACACACACACACACACACACACACATACACACACACACACACACACACACACACACACACACACACACCAGATGTAAGGGTTACACATGTGACCACATTACAAGGTCTTCACAAGAATGACACCAATAGTGCAAGGAAACTTATTCAGGCTTATAGCAGACAGGTCTGGAGAGAGAGAGAGTTCAGCAGTTAAGAGCTCTGGATGCTTTTACAGAGGCATCAGCTTCAAATCCCAGCAGCTTACAATTGTCTGTAGCTCTAGTTCCATAGGTTCTGACACCCTCACAGAGATACACGTGTGGGCAAAACATCAATGCATGTTAAATAAAAATAAATTAATAAAATAAATAAAGTTTGCAAAAAAAAGTCCATTCTTTCTAATTTACTTGAAAGTTGGTCCTGACTGATCCCATTTAAATTTTTTTAAAAATTAAATATATTTGAAATAAAATGTTCAGACTCTTGGAAAATAAGCAGATGGCAGCAGACTTGCTGTACAAAACTAAGCTGTACATTTCCACTGGGATAAAGAAAATTAAATTAAAGCACTGTCAGTGATAGAGGAACAGGAGATGCTGATGAACAGCAAAGAACCACATTCTGCTTTGCTCAGGAAAGGAATATTTGAAAGGCAGTTTTAAAAATGAACCACTACAGTTAGTGAATAAAATGGTATGGTATACAAGTCTAGCCAGAGGCATCAAACTAAGAGCTTGGCATCAAACTCCCTCAGCTATAAAATCATCTTGTTGTTGTTAATAATGTAACAGTTAGGTCCTACCAGGAAATAAATAAACTCAGATTTTATTAAAGAACCTCTGTTTTTTTATTATTATTTCTTGTGGAACAATAAAGACATCAGATACACACTGTCATCTGGCAGGAATCACAGTGTTATAAAAACCAATGTTATTCAAAAAAAATCTCTATGGGAAGTTTTATAAATTGCATTCAAATAGGAATCTACAAGAAGCAAAAACAACAAGAGCTATCCTGAGTCAGTCTGAATGGAGAGATGCTTTCTAGATAGCACTGGATAGGAGATGTTGCTGAACACTGCTCATATCCCAATTGTGATCATTCAAATGCTCTATTCTTATTAAGGACCAAACATTTGCAAGTTGACCACGTTGCCAGAACATTGCATTCTCATATTTGCTATAAAGCACACATTCATCTGTGTATCTTTATTTGTTTTCAAATATATGAAGACAGTTCATTTCATTTCTTTTCTTAAATCACCTGAACAGGAAATCATTTTAGATTTTGTACTTTGTATGTAGGTTCTAAATAGCCCAGCATTTCAGTTTGTATTTTGTGAAAAGCTATTGTGAATTGACGGCTCACTATTTTCAGTCTGTCTCAGCTTCAGTTGATTAGAGAATAAGTTTTGAGGAAACACTAGGGACAGTCCCACAGAAGATGCTCCCCATGTCCTCAGCACCAATAGGAACCCAATTAAAACGTGGCTGCTCTCTTTGAGTCTACAAACTTGAATATATCTTTGCTTCTTATTTAGTGTTTTTTTTTTTCATGTACTCTTCATCTGACACAGAAGATCATGGTCTAGTATGGAAATAAACTGGAGAGCTCAAAATTTAATGGGATGTTTTTGCATTGTGATAAGAATCTCAGGAAACAGTTGTCCTTATTGGAGGACAGCACTGATCAGATTTGGCATTAGCTTCTTCTGGTGTCTTATAATATTTACGTTTTTTTTAAATCACTTCTCATTTGGTAGCAGTTCTGATCTTTGGTCAAGTATCTACCTTTCTGGAGTTTCTCTATATTTCTTTAATAAAATTCTTCCAGACATTAGATGGTTCTCAAATGACAGATTCTAGCAACCCAAGTTTGCAGTTGCATCGGTATGTACTGCAAAGCCTGGTCACACGAGTCTTTTTGTGTTCTCAGCTCTGATTTCATTTTCTTACAGTTTTCAATGAAAATGTCCGTTTGTATTTCTATGAGTGTGTCTGATGCTGATGTTAAGGGCTGCTCATTGCCTGTGGCATTCTCTATGCTGTATCTGTCCACACATAAGTGTATAATAAACACACTATGACATCTCAATGAAGAACCTGTTAAAATCCACCTTTTTGAAACATAGTACATATAGAATGTGTAATGTTGTTAATATTTTCTAAGTAACATTATTAATATTTTCACATATCTTGCCCTTCATGAAATCCCTTCATAATGTGACATCATAGAATTCTGTGGGCTTGCTGATTTAAAGATGCCTTCTGGATAATGTTGGATGAGGGCCAGGTAGTTTATGTGCTGTCATTGGCACAATGTTCAGATTTCCATTTTATCCCTGGTGTTGACAGAGAGTTGTTTTCTGTGTACCATTGCCCTGTGAATAGCAGAGAGAGACACTCTGAGCTTTTGTTTTCCTATCACACAATAGGCGGGAAAAGCATATAAGATTTAAGAAAATCTAAGTATTATTCAGTAATTTCTCAGAGAAGACTAGAGTTTTTACTATCTTGAGGTCTCCTGTTTGATTGGCCTGTCTTCAGTATGTTTCCTTGTGAGACTTAAGTTAGAGTAGCACAGCTTTTCCTGTGCCCCATTCTCCCTTGTATTGGTCATTTTCCTGACCGCTAGTTTCATTTCAGTAACTTGTTGATAAAATGCTCATTCAAACAAACACTTCACTTTAAGTGTGCAAAATTATTAACCCAAGAAAAATATCTATTTTGAATTTTCCAGGAATACGCCACTTCTTACTGGGATAAAATAACTATAATGTATGCAAAAAAGAGAGAAATAAAAATGTATGTCATTATAAAACACTGTATACAGCATGGTCTTCAACAATTTTTTTCTTTTACTTTATGGAACTATAATGAGTTTCATTATTCATTTTAAGCACAAAAATTATCAGCCTAACAATGCAACATTAGATTAGTAAAACAGCAGAAAAATCACGCTAACTATACTTAGACAGATATAATTAATGTATTAGTTTTAAATGATCAAGAATATGGTCAGTGATAAAAGAATAACAGCTAGCAGTTTGATAGTATCTTGCAAAATTCTCCCCTTGCATCAAAATACTTCCAAAATAGCTTTCTTGACAATGTTTAATCTTATTGAAGTGATATGTTCAGTTATCTTCAAGAATAAATTCCATTTCAAAATGTGATAAAAAAAAATCACTAAAGTGGCTATCATCATCGGAATCAAGGATTTCTGAACATAATTTGTCTTCTTAGATAGGAATATCAAATGTAGATTGTAATGACCTGAATTCTGAAATACCTTGTTAGAAAAAAAGAAACATGCAATGTATCCTAAGCCTCACAAAGATAGAACTCCTGCCTGTAAACTGGTCTCCAGATAGATGAGATGCACTTTTTGACCTTGAGAAATCTATCCTTTCCAACCCAAATATGATGAGTTTCTGATATATAAAGAGTTTGGATCCAATGAATTCTGACAAGTGACCTTCATGTCACTCTTTCATGTCAACTCTGTTGAAGTTGCAGTAAATATTTAGTAATGTGATCAGAACTTTTTCAGTTCTTACAAAAGGCTACACATCTCTGACAATACTTTGTTTTAGGTTAGATAATTATTTTGGGTGTGCTGTCCTGTGTATATAAAATGTTTCTGGTATTACTGGTCTCTACACACTTGATGCTGACTGCAGTATTAGTTAAAATGCATCAGTCAAAAATGCATGTGATATTTCTTTTTAAAATATATTTTATTAATTTATTCATATTATATCACATTTCATCCCATCCCTTGTATCTTCCTATTCCTTCCTCCCATTTTCCCCTTACTCGCCTCACCTATGACTGTGACTGAGGGGGACCTCTTCACCCTGTATATGCTCATAGGGTATCAAGTCTCTTCTTGGTAGCCTGCTATCCTTCCTCTGAGTGCCACCAGGTCTCCCCATCCAGGGGACATGGTCAAATATGGGGCACCAGAGTTCGTGTGAAAGTCAGACCCCACACTCCACTCAACTGTGAAGAATGTCCTGTACATTGGCTAGATTTGGGTAGGGGTTTGAAGTTTACTGCACATATTGTCCTTGGCTGGTGCCGTATTTTGAGCAGGCACATAACAAGAACATTTGTTCAACCATGTTCATAGCTGCCTTATTCATAATAGCCAGAACATAGAAACAGCCTAAGTGTCCCTGAGTAGAAGAATGGATAAAGAAACTGTGGTATATTTACACTATGGAATACTACTCAGTTATTAAAAACAAGGAATTCCCAAAAATTGTGGACAAATGGATTGAACTAGAAATGATCATAATGATTAAGTTAACCCAGAAGCAGAAATAGTCAAATGGTATATACTCACTTATATCTGGACACTAGGCCAAGGGGCATGTCCCATGAAAGTCTTCACTTACCACGAAACTGGGACAGAGGGGAGGACATCCTATTGGGACTCTAGGTGAGAGACGTATGGGAGATGGGTAAATAGAAGGATCCAGAGGGTCCTATAAACCTACAATCACTTCTTGGTGACAAAGTCTCCCTTACTTCAAACGCACTGCTGTAAAAAGAAATTAACTCTGGTGATATTATGGGGTCACAAGAATCCATTGAAGTTTCTGTCTCAGAAATCTCAAAAGGACTTGTTGATTAAATCAGCCATAACTTTAGGTAAACTAACTGGTCCTAAAATCTGGAAGAGAGTTTTAGAGAATATCACCCCAAACACATATGATTTATACATAAACCTTCAACCTCTTTTCCTATGGAGTAATTTTTCACTTCTCTAAAATCTGAGCCATTTCTATTCATTTCCATTTTGAGTTTACAATATCTAGTCACTATCTACACCCCAAAATGGAATACAGTTCATGTAGATACAGAGTATAATAATATATTTTGGTTAAAAATCTATCTTTGCCTGGGTATTTAGGGTCAGTGTTTAAGTTCATCACACTCACTTTGTGCCTTCATTTTGAGATAGGATGTCCTATTGAACTCGAATGAAGTTCATCCATTGAGCAATCTGGCAGTCTAACAAGCTCAAGGATTCCATTTGTCTCTGCTAATAAAGCACTGCAGTTACAGGTATGTGTAGCCACACCTTTCTTTTTATGTGGGTATTAGGGATTTAAATTCAGCCCCTCCTGCTGCAGAGCAGGCATTTTACTGACAACCTATTCTCTAATCCCATGTCAAGAGTGTTACTTGATTTCCTATTTTCTTTCTTTCTGGTTGTAATAATAAATTATTTAAATATTTTCAGGGGAAAATAGAGAACAGAGCCAGAGATGATATATGATTCCTAATACATAGGTTCTTCCAGACGAGGCAATACTTATAAAAGCATAAACTCACAGAGACTTTGATAGGACTCATAGACTTATACAAGTTAAAATTAGACCAAAAAAATTCCAGCATGGGAAAGGGGAAATGGATATAAATTTCCACCTTCAGCCATGGTACTGTTTGCAGTTGGTATCCCCTGGGAAAGAAAAAGTCAGGTTCTTCAATGGTATGTTACTGAGTATATCAACCACACTCCAGGGCAGGCTGCTCATTAGAGAGTAGTTGATTAACACAAAATGGACTCCATGTCTTTTGAGAGCTTTGGGTTTTATTTTTGGTATTTTTTGTTTGTTTCATTGGTGATTTCTTTTGTTCAGTTGTTTAGTTTTGATTTCCATTCATTATGTGAGACACAGAGAGAACATGGAGTTTGATGATTAGGGAGTTGCAGGAGGATCTGGATGAAATTGCAGGAAGGAAAAGAATATGATCAAAATATATAAATTTTCTATAAAAATAAGCTCATTAACAATACATTTGCATAATTAGTTAGAAATAGGTAACTATTTCAACATATTTAGTTTTATTAAAATAAATATATATCGCTAATATGTTATTTTTTTAGATACAACATTGACAAAACTATAAAATTCCATTATAAAGAATAACATTTTTGCTATTTGTAAAGTTTGTAAAAATATCAAAATGTCAATGATAAGATAAAAATTAATATGAATGTGAATCATATGTTTGACTGGCCTACAAGAGCAACAATATAGGCATAAGGCTGTTGTGTAATTCAAATACTGATTTCCGTACCACTCATATCTGGTTGCAATCCTTGCTCTGGGAATCTCCTTTCTCAATGTTGCGTAAACCCTGATCCTCATTTGTCTCATGGCATGCAGCTAAAACAGTTTACAGCCAGCCGTTGAGCAGGGCAGAGATTAGGGCTGGCTTTCTTGCCAACCAGAGGAGGAAGATTTAAACGAAGAAGTAGGAGATTCATCCATTTCCATAAGACATCTGGAGAGAGTTCCACTGAGCAGGGAAAGCCAACGAAGGACAAGTATTCTCTGGGATTTATGCTGGGAGGAAGTCATATTTCTTTAGAGGGTTAAGAATAAATTAATAACTGCTCAGTTATTATGTTGTGAGATTTGTTAAGCAAATAATAAAATCTCAATTATTTGGTTGAAAGCCAGGTTAAGCAAGAAACTGAGAAACAAACACAATTTTATAATAAGAACTATAACACTAAAAAGCTATGTAATCAACGTGGACTGATGCAAGTCTTTGATAATTATTCTTTCACAACCTTAGAAGGCTTTACCTACAGTAAGAATGGATTAAGCAGTCTGCAGTGTAGTCACCATATTGATATCATCCTCCATTGTTACTTCTAAGAGCTTTCAGATCCTACTGTTGCTTCCTTATTAAGTCAATTTACTACTTCATGATGTTGGATACCCATGAAATGCTAAAGCATTACTGGATATTGGTATATATTATTCATTTAATGTTTTCTAGTAAAAGAAAAAGATTATTTGTTTGCATGCTTTACCATATGCAAAATATGTGTGTATAGGATTATATATTGAAGTACTTTATATATGCCTGTGCATGCATTTTTGTAGAAATGTATGGATGTACGTGTTCAAAGTTTTTGATAATTTTAATGCAATAATTTTGCAGGTTTATGCAGGGCAATTTGGTACTTCAGTATATGTATAAAAGTTGTAATGAGAGATTAAGGTAATTGGTATGTACAACCTCAAATATATTTATTGTATCTATGTTTTGTTAACACTTAAATTCTTGTTTAGTTTTCATAACATTTTTCCAAATAAAAATAGCCAACTAAGACATACTAGGAACTTAATACTAGTATTTAGCACAACTATATATCTTAATAAATTTATTATTTCTTTAGCGATTGAAATAATCATATATTTTCAAAAATATACAGCAAATAATAGTTATATATTTCTTTTTCTGCTTGGAGACAGTCTCACTTTGTCATGTGACATGGTTCAGCGCAAGACAATTCCTCTTGTCTCACCTTGAGGAATCATGTTACAAGCACGCACATCCATGTCTAGCTCCAACAGAAGGTAAGTTTGAATCCTGAATTTTGTTCCCTACTCTTAGAATTAATATTTAAGCATTGATTTTGATTTAACATTATGCTGAACAATTTGAAAACCTTTGCTCTCCTCCTAGATTGGTTAGCCTCTTCCCATGGCTACAAGCCAAACATACATACAAGCTTCATGATTTCTGGGAAGAGTCTAAAAGCTTATCTTATCACATAGTTTTTCAGGGTGGGTCTTACATATTACTTCTTACTTGCAAATATTCTGGTTATTTATGTAAAATAAACCTAGTAATGATAAAAATCTAGTGGTAGGGGTTGTTGATCAGAGAACTTCTGAATCTTTATACATTAAGGAGATTATTTTGTGATTTTTATTTGCTTGTTTTATTTTTATGTGTGTGGGTGTTTGGCTACATGTATGTCTATATAGCATTTGTGTTTTGATGCCCACAAGAGACAGGAGAAGGCACAGAGTCCCACATAACTAGAGTTACAGCTCTTTGTGAGTCACCATGTGTATTCTGGGAATTGAACGTGGGTCTTCAGGAAGAGCAGCCTACTCTTAACCACTGAGCCATCTCCACACACCCTTTATGCTTTTTTTCTTAATGTCTATAATGAGACTCTGTGTTGTAATTTGACCAACACAACCCACTAATTACAATCTCTTTACCTGTATTTACTCATCTGTGTTTTTTTTTAAAAGCAGCTAAGATTTTGATAATGCAGCAGTAATGCCTGATATTATTTTCAGCAAATACATTCTACATGCATTTTATTGAGTGGTATTTGAGTATGTGTCTCAGGCTCCATGGCATGAGTGTGGAGGTCAGTTAAGAACATGTGAGCCCTGTTTCTACCTTCATGCTTGTTCTGGAGAGTGAACTCACAGTGTCAGGATTTTAGGGTCAGTGCTTTGCCCACTGAGCCATCACTCTGGGCCCAACTTTGATGTTTACACAAGTCAATGTTTTTTATAGTTTGTAATGAATAGTCTTTCAGTGAACTTTTCTCAAGTACAGCATTTTCCCCTTATTTACAGCCATAAAAACAAAAGGTTAGGGTAATAGTATTATGTCATTAATTTTTTTCAACATTTTGGGAGGAGCCAGTATAGTAGCAGTTAACTTCACAGCTCAAAAAGTACACACTGATCTTCCTGAAGACCCAAGTACAATTCCAAGAACACACATGGTGGCTCTCGGGTTGTACCTCCGGTACCATGAGATTCTGTACTGTTTCTCATCTCTGTGGATACCAGAAACTTAAAGGGTACACAGCCATACCTGCAGCTGAACACCCATACACATAAAAATAAAACAAAGCAACAAAAACTACAAAACAGATCATCTCCATTATGTATAAGATTCATCCTCTACCATATGGTTTGATTCTTGAGAGATGTGATGGATTCTCAGTGTTTACTGTTTCTATTAATGCATCCTTGGATGAGCATACTTCACTTTCTAGGCAATATTATCATATTGCTTAGCAAAGTAAAGCAAAGCCACATTATTTAACAAGTTTTGTCTTTTAACACCTAGAATCACAAGCTGAAATTATCTTTCAAATCATTGCCTGTTCATCAATTCTGTGGCCATAGACACAAGTATCTACAAACAACAACTGTGGGCGATATTTACAAAACTACAAGTAGTCTTCATTGGAAGAAAGGAACTGGACCACCATTAATCTCGTTGAAATGAAATTAATGTTCTCAGACATCTCTATGAGAAGTCCTTCTGGGTCAAGGCCTGTAGTTGAAAGAAATCCAAAGCACTGAATAGAAGCAAGCCACATGATAGGAACTGACCTGTATAAAATATATACTGACAAACACCTCCTCTTTTAATAAAAATTAAATGTATTCATTTGATGTGTGTGAGAGAGTATGTATATGTGTGTGTGTATATGTTTATGTGTGTATGCATGTGTGTATATGTATTTGAATGTGTATATGAGTGTATGTTTATGTTTGTATGTGTATGTGTGTGTGTTGGAGGAATGAGTCTATGTGTACCAAGGCACCTGTGTGGAATACATAGAACAAACTTTTGGGAGTCAGTCTTCTTTTTCTACCACATTAGCCCTGCAGACCAAGCTCAAGACCCCAGTACTGGTAGCAAAGATGGGTTTCCTGAACCATCCTGTTGGCCCATAAATACCTACTCTTAAGTACCTGAAAGTAAAAATATTTGGATATTGCTACATTATATAAAATCACATATATGATTACATATATTTATATCTATGTGTTATATATAAATTATATGTATATAATTAATTAATTCTCGGCCACAAATAAAATGTAACATTTTAAAACATTGTGTAATATATATTTCTATAAAAAAACTCAATGAACTACGGTTTTAAAGAATTTAACACATTTGTTCTATAAAATTACTCTTAAATAAGAATAAAGTTGTGGGAAATAAAGCCTGAGGGAATGGGATGTCTTCAGAGTAAAGAGAAGAGTAATCTGTGGAGAGCTTTTGCTAGCTAATTGAGGGATTATCAATTATTGCAATAGGAGCTAATTAAGAAAAAAGGGTAATTTACAAATTTCTCTTACTAGGGGCAATTTTAAAAGGCATTATCTTGCTAGGAATTTTACCAGGACTTTCCTGTTCCTATGCCCATTGTGATAAGGTAACAAATGACACAGGACAAAAATATGTTCATGTTCAATCAAATGGGAAATGTTGACAACAGAGGACTGTGTGCCCAACACAACTGTGGGCCTGGTTGTGTTCCACAGCTGTATGTAAGTTGCCAAGTGGTATGAAATATTCCTTCATCTTGTTTTTAAGCATTTTATAGGAGAATTAAGAAGCATGCTTTCATGAATTTTAAAATTTTGTGTAATTAAAAAATTATTTTCAAAAGCACTAATTAAAGACATCAATTATAGATTCTCATCTAATTTATATTTGTCTTATAAGGGAGTGGATACAAGGAAATGACTTAAAATAAATAGAGCACAAGAGATCCTGTCACCAAAAAAAATAAAATAAGACATCTTTTACCTCATGTTGTTTTTATGCAGATTATGAGTGTAAGTTTGAACAAGGCTCTGTGCCAAGGAGGCATAGTGACAAACCTGGAGGTATGATACTGGGTTCTATTTTGCAGGAGAACTTGCTAGTTGCCTTTGGGGTGGAAATAGCTAATAAACAATCCAAATGGGAAAAGTCATTAGTGCTTTTTAAAAAGATGCATAGTTATGCAACATCCTATTTAATATTTCTTCATCTGTTGTCATAGGATATGCTGGTTAAACATGGAAGCTATAAGCATATATAGACTCAAACATAGCCTCTGATTCCTCTTCCCTTATGATATTAGTGTGGAAAGTGTCTGGGTAAAACTGACCCCATACCTAAAACTAAATCTACTAACGTGAATCTGTCTACAACTGTGACATGGAAGAGAGGTATGTACAAAAAATCAGCAGAGGTAGAAACACTGCTCATGTGTGTATGGGACTCGTGGTGAAGTTAATTATAAATAAGTTCACCTCTAAAAGGCTATGGAGTAATGACAGTGGTATGCTTTTAGTTATTCTTCCATTATCTTTGTGAACATATTTTGATATGCTTATTCCTTATTATGATAGTGTCATATTTGAGCACACCAGAGTGTATTACAAGTAGAGAATGCTGAATTTGATCAAAATGTCGATTTCGTTTGAAATATTTGTAACATAACTCTCCCCTCTGTGGGGCAGTTTGTTGTTATCTCTGAGCAGATTATACACCAATTTTATTGTTCATGATATATAAAATAATTTTGTATTTGTTGATTTCCATTTTTAGCTCCTATTTTAGTACCTTGCTGTGTGTTTCAAAACATCCTCCTAGCAAAACAGATTGTATTTCAGCCACCTCGATCTTATTCAACATATATTTCCGACAGGAAAATAAACATCTGGAAAATTTTCTCTTGTTGAAGAGCCAGATAATTACCTTGCTTGGTATCATGCAAATAGACAACATATTAAATATCAGATGCCTAGGTAATTTTTGGTTTAGTATGGAATAGTAGAATATTAGTAACTAAACATGACATTTTAGTATGTATGAGTCCACCAGTCATGCCTAACTCGGTTTGAGCTGAGTTATTTTAGGGCAGATATTGAAAGGTGTACATGTCTTTAGCACAGTCAGGACTTCATCAAACAAAGATGCCCATGTCCTCAGCAAAACATCATTCACTGCTCTCTCCTAATTCGTAGCTCTGTACATAATATCTATTGCATTGTGTCTGAATTCTTTCAGGCAATATAATGTGGGTGTATCTGAATTAACCATTCTCCTGCATGTATCTCTGCCTTCCTTTGTATTATTAAATGTTATATTGTTTCTTCATCATAAAATGTATGAAGACGAGTGTTGTAGGGATGTTAGAGGTTGACTCTACTTCAGTTTAGGGAAGCAAGAAATAATTCTTCTATAAACATGCAGATCTTTTGAAACACACTTTTTTTTGGGGGGGCTCACTGACAGATACTAAAAAGTAGAATGGCTAATTTCAAAGAAAGCATCATGTATTTTATGTTGTTCAGCAGTTTCCAAAAATGGTTATAAATATATAGAATATCAACAGTTTCAGTCAAACTCATAATACATCACATCTATAAATCAATATTGTAGTTTATCTAATGTTAGTTATTACACTTAATTATTTTCTGATTGAATTTAAAGTGAATTTTCTTTTTGCATAGTGACATTTATCTCTTATTCCTTATGCCTTAAGATACCAGAAGTTATATTGTTGAATTATCACATGCTCAATGGCTGATTGAATAGCTTCAGTTCCTTGGGTTTTTTTGTTTTTGTTTTTGTTTTTTCAGCTCCAAGTACATATTAGACTCAATTATCTTGTTCTAAAATATATTTTAACAATATGTAAGTGCAGAAATCACTTTTGAGAGAATTATCACTCCTGACGCTGGACATTATAATATAAGACTGGATGGCAATAGTGTTTGTACTTAATTCATTTTTAATATATTATTTATTTCTTTGTAGAGTGTCCAAGAATTCCAAATTAGGTTTACTACTAACTATTATAGTTTGTGTGCTATTATAAATGGCTTCAATTTATAATTTTAATTTTGTCCTTTATTTAAGGAATGTTAAAATACATCTAATCTTATACATTATATTGCATTAATTGTACATCAGAAGTTAAGTTAATTATCATAATGGAAGTCTTAAAAAGATTTTATATCATTATTTACAAAATAATGAGTCTGCAAAATATAACTATTTCTTTCTCCTTTTTTCTCTTTCTTTTTTGTTTTATTTACTGTTATATTACTAGATTCAATAAAGTAAGCACTTTAAATAGAATTCATAATAATGAACATTGTCATTTACTTTCTAGTCTTGATAAAAGGTATTTCACCAACTCATGATCTAAAAAGTGATAGAATTTTGGTGGTTCAGAGAAACAAAATTCTAAGATGCCCTACATTTCTAAACTATGTTTGAGTGTGACTTCTCCTTCATATTTTATCAAGTCCTAATCTGTTTTAATCTTCTTTTTGTGGTGGTAATTGATATTTAATCTGATTTTCATGATTACTTGTTTTTGTGTCAATATACCTTCTCCCATGTACTTTATCAAGTATTAACCTGTTTTAATCTTGGTTTCAGCATTAGTCATTATTAATTTTAATACATTTTTCACTTATTGAAATTACACGTTTTAATGTTTCTTTCATTGAAATAAAAATGAAATTTTTGTATTATTCTGTCATTTTCTTATATAAGCCTCATTTTTCTCATCATACCTATGTTGTGCTTATTTTATGTGGATGGGTTCAGTTTTCCCTCATAAGGGTTGGGCACTGTGAATGAAGCTGGCCCCTAGTTTATATTTATTTACCTGATAGCTTTGTCAAATTTGGACTCAATAATTTGTTGGCTACATGAAGTTCACAAAGAAAGAAGACTGCCAGCATGCACTGCTGAACAATATGTGTATTGTATATGGAAACAGTATTGGAGACAGCAGGGTTGTAGGGCACAAAATTAAACATTAAAAAGGTAATATACAACAAGCCTATAGCTAACATCAAACTAAACAGAGAGAAACTTAAATCAATTCCACTGAAATCAGGACAAGACAAGGCTGTCTATTCTCTTCATATCTTTCCGTTACAGTACTTGAAGTTCTAGCTGGTGTAATATGACAACCAAAGGAGGTCAAGGGGATACAAATTGGAAAGGAAAAAGTCAAATTATCACTCTGGTAGTATACATAAGTGATCTCAAAAATTCTAAGGAACTCCAATAACTGATAAATAAAGAGCTTCAGCAAAGTGGCTGGGTACAAAATCATCTAAAAAAATGTAAGTAGCCTTCCTGCTTACGAATGACAAAAGGTCTGAGAAAGAAATTAGGAAACTGCATCCTTTACAATAACCACAAATAATATAAAGTATCTTGGTGTAATTCTAAGCAAACAAGTGAACGACTTGTATGAAAAGAAAAAAAAAAATTCAGGACTCTGAGGATAAGCACCATTTTTTAAAGATGTTTTCTTTTTCCGTTGAATGATTTTGACTTCATTGTCAAATAATCAAGTTTCCGGAGTTGTTTGGGTTTATTTCCGGGTCTTAATTTGATTCCATTTGTCTGTTTTTATGCTAATACCATGCAGTTCTTATTACTATTGCTAAGGAGTACCTCTTGAAATCAGGGATGGTGATACATCGAGAAGTTGTATTGCTCAGGGTTGTTTTCACTATCCTGGGATTTTTGTTTTTCCATACAAAGTTGAGAATTACTCTTTCATCATCTGCAGAGAATTGTGTTGCAGAAAAATGGATAGAACTAGAAATGTTCACCCTGAGTGAGGTAACTCTGACCTGGAAAAACAGGCATGGCACATACTCACTTATACTTGGATATTAGCCCATCATAGATGTCTCTGAGAGAATCCATCCAGTGGGGGATCAGGACAGAGGCTGGGCCTGGCTGCTAGACTCTGAGTGGAGCAATAAGAGTGGTATGGAAAAATGGGGGTGGAAAGACCCAGAGAGTTCAGGAGCCCCACAAGGAGACCATCAAGGCTGGTGGATCTGGACCCAGGAGAGCCTGCAGAAACTGTTGTGCCAACCAAGAACAATCTGTGTATAAACGTAGACACTCTGTTAAGATCTAGCCAATGGACAGCCCATTTTCCAGGTTGTGTGGAGGGCAGGGACTGCCTATTACAGGAACTGTGATCCCTAAGATTTGATCACTGCTCCTTGAGGGAGAGGCCCTGAGGAAAGACAGAGGAAGGGGAAGAAGGCTACCTGGATGATACCTGATAGGCTGTAGTCTGATACTGTGCTGGAGAATGTCCCCTTCTATCTGAGGTCTAGGGAAAGGAATAGGGCAGAAGAGGAAGGGAGGGTGGGAACAGAAAGAAACAAGTGAGGGGATAACATTCAAGATGTAATCTGAATAAATTATAACAAATTACAATTAAAAACAAAATTTAAAAAGTAGGAATTGCACAGAACCTATAGATTGCTTTTGGTAAGACGGCCAGTTTTACTATGTTAATCCTACTGATCCATGAGCATGGGAGATCTTTCCATCTTGTGGTATCTTCTTCAATTTCTTTCTTCAGAGACTTGAAGCTCTTGTCATACAGGTCTTCACTTGGTTGGTTAGAGTTAAACAAAGATATTTTATATTGTTTGTGGCTATTGTGAAGGGTGTAGTTTTCCTACTTATTTCTTAGCCCATTTATAATTTGTCTAGAGTTGTGCTACTGATGCTCTGAGTTAATTTTGTATCCAGTTACTTTGCTGAATGTATTTATCAGCTGTAGTAGTACCCTGGTAGAATTTTTGGGGTCATTTATATATACTATCATATCATCTGCAAAGAGGGAGTGAAATTTGATTTTAAAAAACTGCTTTGGAAATCAACCTTGTGGTTTTTCAGAAAATTGGGAATAGTTCTATCTCACTGGGCATATACCCAAAATATGCTCATCAAACCATAAGGATATGTTCACAGCAGCCAGGAACTGAAAACAACCGATGTTCCTGAACCAAAGAATGGATAAAGGAACCAAGTAACTATAAAAAACCAGGATTTACATTCATGAGGTTCTAAGGGTGGCAAAGCGGGACAGGAGAGTAAGCAAACAGGAGGGTGCAAAGGCTTTTGCTCTAGGCTTATTAGGACTTGGAATTGGTTGCTTCTAGTGTTTCTCTCTGAACTTTAACTCTCACGCTTTCAGGGTATTTAGAGTTGCAATAAGAAATTCAGAATTTTCTTGACTCAACTGTCAGGTGGATGGCTCTGGCTTCCATGCTTGTAATTTTTCAGAGAGAGAGAGAGAGAAAGAGAGAGAAAGAGGGAGAGAGAGAGAGAGAGGGAGAGAGAGGAGAGAGAGAGAGAGAGAGAGAGAGAGAGAGAGAGAGAGAAATAAAGGAGAGAGAAACAGAAAACCATACATTCACACAAACATAGAGTTTCCACAGACCATTCATGAAAACATATATAGACAGTCCGACAGATGGACATATATGTGGATGAAGCAGGGAACTTCAAAAAAAGCAATTGTAATAGGTTTCACAATTTTACACATACACATATATACTTACAAACATAGACATACATAGATACTGACATAGACTATCAGACAGATACATTTTTGGATGAAGCAGATGACTTCAACAACCATTTAATTGTCTCTTGGGTTTTTATACACTCTAATACATATCTCCCTATGTATGAAAAAATTACCTCATTCAAAAATAGATACAATTGTTATATAAAAGGGAGCTACAGTAGGACTATTTAACCTAAGTTATTTCTATAGAACTATATCTAACTAGATACTTTCGTTTATTAAAAGTTTAAAGCAGTTGTTTTATCTATGTGTTCATGATGAGTTTGAAGCAAAAGTTTTATCTTTTTTATTTCAAAAGTATGTGTTCGAAAAATTTTATGTTAAGACTTTTCTAATAAACAGGTGCTTGTCTTGTATTGTATTGATAACCACTTATTCTTTGTTACTATATTTATATGGTCTTTTTATCATAATGTACACAGGAGCCGTATCCTTGGACTAAACCTAGAATGAGTGCATTTCCTTGGTTATTAATTTGTTTCAATCTTGTTGTAATTCACATGGATATTAATAGTACTCCTAACAATCTTTGTTATATTACAGAAGGGTTAAAAGTCATTTGAATCAATAAGAAAACATTATCAGGTATTATAAAATCATCTTTAGGAAATCTTCCCAATAGAGAAAATAGCACCTATGGAGAAATAATATGCTAGAGGCAGTGAGGGTCTATTCATGCTCACCTCCATTACGCCAGGCCTACGAGACAAGCATAGGAAGGCAATGCAACAACAATAAGCAGTCTTGAGGAAAACTTCCTTGCGACTTTTTCTAAACCAGGGATACACCCACTCCTCAGCTGCCTCCAGGAAGTTCATTTCCATGCAATTGCTCCCAGCAAGTAACAATGAAAGTTCAAGGGAGGAGGCGTGAATCCCACTAAAAAGGGAAAATAGAATAGACATCATAGACTTTAAAAGTGGAGGGAGAGAGGGAAGTGGATGAGAGATGCGGTGAAGAGAGGAACAGGGATGGGGCAGAAATCAGGTGTGGGGAAGCAGGGATCGGATCCAGTAAGAGTGTTACAAAAGCGAAGAGAAATTGGTATTGAGGCATCTCTGGAACAAGCTGGAGACCTAGAATGGGGGATGCTCCTGGAAAGATGTGGGGGTGACACTAGATGAGACTCCTAGCAGCAGGGGAATACTGAGACTGGAAGGGCCACATCCTATAGCCAGGGAGGGGGACATCAACACACCCACAAAAGCCTACAAAATCTGCATGGATAAAAGACGAAGCAGAGATTGAGGGAATGGACAACCAATGACGGGCCTAATTTGAGAACATTCCTGTGGGAAAGACCCTATCCCTGACACTGTTAATTATACTCTGCTATCCTTGCAGACAGCACCCTAGCCCCCAGCATGACTCTCATATGAGAGGCTTTACCCACCAGATAAGGGAAGCAGATGCAGAGACCCTTACCAAACATAAGCCGGAACTCAAAGAGTTTTGTGGAAGAGTTTGGGGAAGGCTGAGGGAAATGAAGTGGTCAAGGAAACCACAGGCAGACCCACATAGTCAACTAACCTTGACCCATGGGGGCTCATAGAGACTGAGCCACCAACCAAAGAACATGAATGAACTGTTCCTAAGCCCTCTACATATATGAGGTTGATAGGCTGCTTGGCCCTCAAGTGGGTCCCCTAACAATTGGAGTGGGAGGACTCTGTTGCCTCACTCTGGTATCCTGTTTCTTTAGCCGAGTTTCCTTGTCTTGCCTCAGTGAAGAGGAAACACTTACTGTTGATGAGATTTGATGTACAAGGGTAGGTTGATACAGGTTTGTGGGGGGGTGATTGGAAGGCATAGAGGAGGAAGAGTGGAGGAAGTGGGTGGGGGAGAGGCACAGGGAGAAGAAGAGAGTGGGGATGTGGTTAGTATGTAAAATGAACAAATCAATAAATTAATACACTGATAATGAAAAATATAATAGCAACAGACCACAGTAACAACTTTCTTACAGCACATGAAATACACCAGGGCTGCCTAGCTGAAGAAGTGGGATCCTATAAAAATGTAACGAACTCAAAGCAACAATCACTCAGGTGTTTTATTTAATTTACAGACTTCAAGATGAAACCCATGCCACCCAGAAATCTTTACTAATTTTTTTCTGTAAGTTACTGTGTCATACTGTTTGATTTCTTAATCTAACTTGACCATTTAACAAGGTTTTTCCCACTTCCACTTTTTTTAATTTTTATTTTTTTATTAATTTATTCTTGTTACATCTCAATGGTTATCCCATCCCTTGTATCCTCCCATTCTTCCCTCCCTCCCATTTTCCCCTTATTCCCCTCCCCTATGACTGTTCCTGAGAGGGATTACCTCCCCCTGTATATGCTCATAGGATATCAAGTCTCTTCTTGATAACCTGCTGTCCTTCCTCTGAGTGCCACCAGGTACTCTGGTGCCCCACTTCCACTTTTATTGTGCTTCATTTTTGTTATTTCCTGTTTCTTCTTTTCCTGCAGAGCTAAGAATTTGGAGGATTGTGACTCCTAGGAAAAGTACTCTGCCACTGAGCAACATCCAACATCTTACTTCTGTTGTTTATTCTCTTGGCATATTCAAAATGATATAATTGATTTTCAAGAACTAAATTTGTATTAGATATATGTAAGGGTCTCTCTCTTCAATTACAATAAAGTTTGTATTTAACATTTCAAAATGTTAACTTAACTTTTACAAAAAACTGGGAAGTATATTTGAATCACACCCTCTTACGTTTGTTTTAGGAGAACACATTTCACAGCTACAGAGAACCTAGTTAAGAGCTCGGGATAAACATCTTTACATAGCATTTTCTTTACCCAGATATTCATCTGTAAAATGAGTAAAAGTGTGATGCACAGACATTATGTAAAATTCAATAAGAGGCTATTTTCTCTTATGTTTACAATTACATCATATGTTATAATTGCAAAATCAACACTTTGCAGAAGCTTGGAACACATCCCTACATTAATCAAATACTAAATTTTTATATGAGTACAAAATCATAATGGTGCCTTTAAATGCATGGTATTTCTACTCTATGAACTGAGTAATTATATTATATGAAGCTATTCCTTGAGATATTTACAGAAAATCAGCAATTGCAGGCTTCAATATTATAGTGACTTTTCTCTTTGGTCACGCAATATTTGCCAATCTATACTGTCTTTGTGTGAAAAAAAAGTCTGTATTTTATTGAAGTCTCATATAGGTGAGATATCAGAATGGTTATTGTAAATCTTACTATTAGAAGAAACGATTCCCAGAATTTTAGGAACTCCATTTTTCTCATTCTTTTCTCAAGTTTAATTAAGGATTTGTTTATTTTGATTATTGTTTTAATCTTTCCCTTTCTATAATACTTAGTGATTCTGAAACTGAAACATCATTCTTTTGAATATCCCAGCCCTGCTCGAAATTCTATGTGATATTATATTACTCAAATTTAAAATTTTCATTTTATATTCATATTAAAAACAAGATTTTGAAAGCTAAAGTAATACCAGTTACATCCTAAAATGTTATCATATATGAATTAAATCAAAGCAGAAAGACAGATATCATCTATTTTCTATCATGTGTCTTGGCTTTTATAAATATATAAAATCATGTATGAATTGAAAACATTCAAGTGGAATCAAAACAATATGGATAACAAAGGGATTACTGAAAAGAGGAAGGCTCTGGGGTCAGAGAGAAAAAGTCCACCTTCTTTTATGCTTGCATAAAAAATGATCTTCTACAACCCCATAGTATAAATAAATAAATGAATATATAAATAAATAAATAAATAAATAAATAAATAAATAAGACAGCAGGAATAAGAGAAAAATAACCAGCTTCATTTGGAAAAGTAAAACAATAATAATACTCTATAGAAATGATTAAGCCATAGGTTAGTTACTGTTTTTCCATTATCAGTTTATAGTTTAAATAACAAGATAATATGGCATAAGATCTTTTAACAGGTAAAGGCATTTTATGTGATGATTGTGACGTGACTGTGATCTCTACTAACACATAGTTGAAGAAGAAAACTGACTCCTACAAGTTGTCCTCTAACCTTCACATATCTGCAGTGGCACTTCAAACCATGAACTCATAGACCAAATAAATATTATTAATATTTTAAAAAGAAAATGCTAACACATTGAATGAAAAACTATAATTCTGTTGTATAGGAAAGTCTTCAGTAAGAAATATATATATTTTTTGCTCTATTACTTTTCCAAGTTGATCTCAGAACCAGTTTCAGATACTGTAGTATCTTGTATTTGAAGAGTAGTTTTAGAAGGCTGGAAAGATTTTTGGTTTTAGTTAAGAGCAATTGTTTAATAATGAGGACAGTGGTTGAGATTCTAGTACCCATACAACAAGCTGAGTGTCCTGCAGTCAATCCTGACTCCTTCTCCTAGAGATATGAAACCCCTTGCTGGCCTCAATGTGATTTTTTTTTTTAAAAAAAAGCACAATTAAGTGTACATGCTGTTACATAGCCACATTTGGAAGAGAGGTGGGACAGAAAGAAAGGATGAAAGAAAGAGAGAAAGAAAACATACTTTGCAAAAAGAATAATTTTATGCTCCCACCAATGTCCTGCTTGGATTTTTATATAGGCATCTCTTTATTTATTTTAATTCTGTAACATATTTAATTGCTGTAACTTACTTTGTATAGTCAAGGGAGCCATAACTTCCAACTGCGCGGAGTAACAGCAGAAGACCACATTAAGATATGTAAAATTACACTCTTCCAGCAAGGATAGATTACAAGGACCAAATGTTAGATGCACAGGTTTTATCAGTCCTCAGCAGTGTGAAACATTCCAGAATTAGACAGGAATCTTAAAGAAATAGGAGAAAAGATAATTTACTGATGAACTTCCAAATACACTACTGAAAATTGAAATATTTAACAGCTGATAGCATACAGGCTAAATTAAACTACAACCAAATGTAAGGGTTATGCCTGTGGAATTTCTGTTTTTGAGCTGGAGATTACCATCTACTATAGTCAGGCACAGATACATATATACACATGCATACATACATTAATACATATACACTTATACATACATGTGTACTTGATTGTTCTCATAAAAATAACCATGTAATAAATGTGATTATTGACTACCTTTTCCACTTAATTTATCATATAATTCTTTTTTCGCCAGAAATAAATGTATTCAGCTTTTGAAATATTTTATGTATTTTATGACAAAATGTAGTATATCTAAGCTTAATCTAATCTTTCATGTGTACTAGGTCCAATTTCTGTTCTTATGAACATAAATAAGACTACAGACACAAAGGAACTATTCTTTTTATCTGAGGAATAAATAGGATTTCTAGTCAAAAGGAATATGGGTGTGTCATATAAGAACTATGAGTACATGCAGCAAAAAGCTGTGGTTCACTTTCTACTATACTATAAACAGACATTTGTTTTTATTACTTATTATACTTGTCATGATATCTATATCAATGCATATATGCAAATAGGTTTACTTAACCTGAATAAATTCACCTTAATTCTTTTTATTTTTTTATTTTTGTCTGTTTGTTGAGACAGGGTCAACTATGTAATGCTAGCTAGCTGCCCTGAAATACTATGTAATGAAATCTCACTTTGGATTCACAGAGATTCAGATGCCTCTGGCTTTCTGAGTTTTGCATTTAAATGATTCTACCACCAGGCTCATGTATATTGATCATTTTTTATAGTTTCTTCTCTTAATGTTTTAAATTGTGAACTTTAAAATTAAGATTACCAATAACAAAATAGATCAACAGTTAACTACTGATCAATTTACAAACCCAAGACATGTTTCCCAGTGGATTATGTTGGCTACACACCTGCTAGTGTCCAAATCCTTGAGAAAGAAAGAGTAAGGTCAAATGACTAAGAGAGTGGGGCCTTCAGGCTTCTGTGTAACAGAAAAGCAGATATTTTCAGAGACACATTGTAACCTTGTTAATTTCATTTTATTTTCCTTGCAAAGATGTTTGAGGGCCATTTATACTAGTTCCAGATAATAGCTCAAAGAAACAATACAGTAATTTCACAAAGTATCCTTTGATCTCAAAACAAAACAAAACAAAAAACAAACAAACAAAAAAAAACCCCAATGCTTTGCATTTATAAAAAAAATCTGCTGCCATGTGGTAAAATATAATGGGACATTATTAGTAAAGGTTGAAAATAAAACAAAAAGTCCTCTTTCCTATTCAAATAAAAGCTTCAAATGTGGGTCACAATATCTGTAAGGGTGGGTGATTTCTCTATGCTGTACACTGTTGTCACTATATTTTCCTTCCATCCCCAGGTATTATGTAAAAAATTGAGACTAAGTTCGAAATACTTGGGTGTACACTGGAGAGAATGTGTTGATGCCTGGAGGGGAGAAGCTTGGTAAAGCTGCAGGGTGGCTTATGGAAGGAGAAGAAAATCCTGCGTGGTATTCCCAGAACTGAGATGTTAACAACTAATGTTAGAAACAAGAGAAGCACACCTTCTTGGTTCCTACTTTATTATCAATAAGAACAGATATTAAATACACCTAAGAGGTATAATAAGCTACTTTCTGAGGAAATATCCGCCAAAGAATCTCTATCCCAGAACCCTGATGGAATTCTGCACATGCTGGAAGTCAACAGAGCAGAAAGCTAATCTTTCCGTCAGTTTTCCTTCTTTCTTTTCTTTGATCTTATTATCTCCTCCTTTTTATGACTAGCCCTTGCTCTTCTCTCAGCCTTAGGTCAGTAACCCTGTGTGTATACAGAGATGAAGGTTTTGGAATGCTTAAAGCTGAGCCTCACAGAGTAAATGTGAGAAAAATTAAAAGATTTGTTTGTTTCTTTGAGAAAAGGTTTCATGTAGCTTAGGGGGCTTTCCAAACTCACAATGTATTCTGAGACAGCCTAAAACTCCTGGTCTTCCTGTCTGTGTTTTCAAGAATTGGGATTTCAGGTATACACCATCATACTATTTATACAGTATTGAGGCCAAATTCAAGGATTCTCCCATGCTCGGCAACCACTGAGCCATAAGCCAGCCCCAAAATAATGCTTTTAAAGGACAACAGGAATCATCACTCCACAGTAGTGTCTAAACTTAATGATATGACAATAGTCATTAGTACAATGTGAATGATATAAGGCAATGCATAGCTTGGACTGGTGTCTATGCAGGACACTGCACAGGGAGATCAACAACGTAAAGGAAGGTTACAGAGATGGTAGTGTCTTAGTTTTTATGGAGTCTTCTTGAGTTTTACTGGGGTCTGGCTAGTCCAATTAAGAGAGGTTTGTTCTTTAAGGGATACAAATGTGTTGAGTCAGAGTCATGGATGGTCTTCTTGACCCTCACTGTTTTGCTTTTGTTTTTGTTTTGTTGTTGTTGTTGTTTGTTTTGTTTTGTTTTTTGAGCACAAGGTCTTGGTTAAATTTACTCTTCACAGCTACAACTTTATATAAACATCACTTCATTTAAAATGTTTTTATTTAACATCTGTTTCACATCTGTATACAATGTGTTATTGTGATTATATTTCTCCCCATTACCCTTTGTAATCTCCATTCACTTCTTCCTGAACTCCATTTCCTGACTTTTCCTGCAATAGCTAGCTATACTATTTACTGTCAATAGCTATAAGAAGGATGGGGTGCAGTGGTCTGAACAAGAATGACCGCTGTTTCCAGTACTGGAACGCTTTGGCCTGAGCTGGTACAACTGTTTAGACGGGATGAGGGGAGTAGGCTTCGTTAGAGAAGGTCTGTTACAAGTGATGAGCTTTGATGCTTCAAAATTCAATGTCAGGCTTAGTCACTCTCTT
>OU015748.1:9688216-9702396 GCA_907169655.1 Acomys percivali
TCTTCTTCTTCTTCTTCTTCTTCTTCTTCTTCTTCTTCTTCTTCTTCATCTCCTTCTCCTCCTTCTCCTCCTTCTCCTCCTCCTCCTCCTCCTCCTCCTCCTCCTTCTTCTTCTTCTTCTTCTCTCTCTGTCTCTGTCTCTCTGTCTCTCTGTCTCTCTGTCTGTCTGTCTGTCTGTCTCTCTCTCTCTCTCTCTGTCTCTCTCTCTCTCTTTTCCTCTCTGTCCCTTCTGATGTGGACCAGATAGAAAACCTTAGTTACTATTCCAGTGTCATGATTGCCTTTCTGCTGTGGTAGTCAAGGACTACCCCTCTGCAACTATAAGCCAGCATCCAATTAAACACTTGATTTTATAAGTTGCTTGGTATTGGGTCCCATCACAGCAATAGAACAGTAAATAAGGCATGACACATCATGAATCCCTCCATTGTGGATAATGAAATACTGAGGAGCCCAATCTGGCAAGACATCCATAGGTCTTTCGTGCCGATGCTTGCAATAGCCATGTCATAGTTGGATGCTTCATCCTCTCCCCATCTTCCAGCTCTTACAAACTTCCTGTTCACTCTTATGTGATATTTCTTGTGCAATAGGGGGCTATGATATAGATGTTCAGTTTAGAGTGGAGCTCTCAAGGTCACTTATTTTCAGTCACTTATTTCAACTTTGACCAGGTTGGCATTTCTTTCATAATAGTAACTCTCTTCACAAACAACCCCTGATGCTTGAGGTAGAGCTATGAATATAATCACAAATACCTAGGAGAAAGTTAAACAACAGTTCCACTTAGGAAAATAGGATAAGAAGGATAGTATGTTCCCCCTTGGATCCAGGAGCTTTCCAGCTATAGACTTCACTTTTATTTTCCCTTTGATTACTTTTGAGGTATAGGTTGTTTCTTTTTTTTTTTAAACAATTTTTTATTAAATATTTTTACATATACATTTATATCATTACACATATATACGATAAACTACCTACAGCAAGAAGAACCATGAAACAATCAGGAAGTATATACATGTCACATTCATAGAATTTAGGATTTGTATTTGGCAGCCTTGAAGAAAACATTTTTCCAATTTTGGTGAGTCCAAAATTCTGAATGTCATATCTCATCATTATCAAATTAAAGCATTTATCTAGTCCTAAAATATTTTAACCCCTAAACAACCAAGCTAAATTTTAAAACTAAACTATTTGGTCTTCAGCCCCATCAGAGGCTTGAGAAGGAATAAACCAGACATATTAACAGATAGATATGATTTTATAGAAAGATAAGGTAAAATACTTAGATAAAGTCTTCAAAACCCTCAGAGACTTACAGAATATGGCATTTAAAGATGTTTTTATTACTTCAAAGATACATTTACAATGAGACAGGTTAACTCCTGGCAACACCCAGCCTACCTCAAAGAAGATGTTGAGCATCAACGAACCACCTTATGGAGATGGCTTCAAATGTGGCAAAGAAGCCACTGGGGAAAATGTCCTTATTTCTACCACAGAAAGAATTCTGCCTAAACAATGGGGAAGCTTGGATACAGGCGGAGTCAACAGCCAAACTGCAAAGATATGGCAAGCAAGTCCTCAATAATTTCAGCTATAGACTTTTGATCTGGCTCCAAGACAATCACAGTTTTTGGTTAACTCTAATATCTAATTGCCATTACTACAGCAGTGGGTATATTTTGCATAGGTGTAACTATTTACACTTACAAATATATGCAGCTAGGAAAGCCCATTGATTTTTTTTGTTCTATTGCAACTTCCATCATTATAAACCCCAACCAATATGGCGCTTTTAGCTCACCTTAATTTCTATCTCCTAGAGTCCTAATGTGAAGTTTCTTCAGCCATGGGGTTTTTACATCTAGTTCTAAGGAACAAACAAAATTGATGGATAATCCAGTATTCTTTTAGGGCTTCTAGTTCCTCTTGGGGAAATAGCTCATAAGCAGGGACCCCTCATCTCACACTGAATGAATTCTTTATTCAGCTGAGAATGTACTTTTTTCTGTATTATCTACGTTTGGTTCAATATATATTAAAATAACATTCAAATGATACTCTTTTTGAATGTGTCTCTAAGATATATTAATAATAATTATCGAAAAATGTATTGTCTTTTATTAAACAATAAAGACTATATGAAACTATGATCACAGGTGGTTTCCAAGGTAAAAGCTAAAGAAGCTGGATTGGCCTGTATGACAAATCTATGATTACCCAGCTATTTTATACTACTGGATATAAACACTGTGTTGGTTGTTCTCTTATTTAAATACCTATTAATATAACTAGACCTTTTTCGAGGCAAGAAAAATAGATATTACAATATTTTCATTCAGGACCATTTATCTTATTTTTATTCCTCTAAAGGTACAAGGATATAGATTTCTCTATATATAACTTCCCTTTGCTGCTGATTACTGGAGGAATACTCATATGAAATAGCTTCTCAGTCAGAAGACGTGCATTTCACTCAGTTATATAATACAGAGTCACTGGAGATGTTTCAGAGCCTTTCCCCAAATGCCTTCACTTAGTAACCTACCTACCTTCAGCTAGTCTTCAGATAAAGCTCTATTAGGGCCATAAGTTATTTCTAGTAAATTATCATGCATATACCTTGCTGTTAATTAAGATTTTAATAAGTGTATAAAATATTTGTTTAGATCTGGGTAGGGGTTTAAAGTTTACCACCTGTATTGTCCTTGGCTGGTGCCTTTGTTTGAGCGGGACCCCTGGGCCCAAATCTGCCTATCATAATGTTCTACTTGTAGGTTTCTATGACCTTCTGGGTCCTTCTACTTTGCTATTCTCCCATGCTTCTCTCATCTAGATCTAGCCAATGGACAGAACATTCTCCACACTTGAGTGGAGAGTGGGGTATGACTTTCACACGAACTCTGGTGCCTCATATTTGACCATGTCCCCTGGACGGGGAGACCTGGTGGCACTCAGAGGAAGGATAGCAGGTCACCAAGAAGAGACTTGATACTCTATGAGCATGTACAGGGGGAGGTAATCCCCCTCAGTCACAGTCATAGGGGAGGGGAATAAGGGGAAAATGGGAGGAAGGGAAGAATGGGAGGATACAAGGGATGGGACAACCATTGAGATGTAACAAGAATAAATTAATAAAAAATAAATAAAATAAAATATTTGTGTGCATGTGTTTGTGTGTGTGTGTGTGTGAGAGAGAGAGAGAGAGAGAGAGAGAGAGAGAGAGAGAGAGAGAGAGAGAGAGAGAGAAAGGAAGGAAGGAACAGAGACACAGAACAGAGACAGAGAATGAGGTTGGACGGCTTCATTCCTAGGTTGAGGTTAGAGAGCTTCATTCCAGGCTTCTAAGTCTCTCTTCTTTGGAATCCCCACCATCACTTTTTTCTTTTCATCCGTCTATAAGAAATTCCATTATTTAAATATATCACTTTGCTTATTTCCTACTAGGCTCTTTACCCTTCTGCTTCTTCTGTGTTAATTCTCTCACTTGACTGGCTAAGCTTTACAAAGCATTTTAGTCTTAATCTTTCACCTGACAAGGAGAGGAACCAATCATATATATGTACAGAAAAACAAAAGTATATATTTTAAACACTTTGAAATATATTCTTCAGAGAATGGTAGCATATGTCTATGAAGTGAAAATATTTTTAAAACGATGTTACTTAATCATTTAATGAAAAATAAAAAGGACATACATGTACAGTTTCTTAATCTTGAAAGTCTCAAAAAGAAAATAGTAATAATCTCTATTGTGTTCTATCAAAATCAGTGAAACTACAGCAGAAAAATTACATTAAATATTGATAAATATTTATCAATTTTCAATTGTTGCTTATAATTTTAGAGAGTTATATTATAGCTCAATAAAAAGAAAGTAAGGCTTACATAACCTGGAATTATATATTATATCATACACAGAGAACAAGTTTTACCCAGATTGCTGACAAGGAAATGCAAGTCAGCCAATGTCCGTTGCCCACGTTATGTTTCTCTAGGACACAGCAAAGTGTAGACTTTAAATTAGACCTAAGTTGCCACTAAAAGTTTGAACATCCTTTCTAATTTTCTTCATCTATAGCCACGTCTTTCTTTTGGTAATTGACTCAATGCATCTAATGTCTATATTATATTTCCTATCATAAGCATTGTGTCAAGTCTAGATTGTAGTGTCACCAAACTATTTCTGTAGTATACCATATCAGCTCATATTGCCTTAATCCAGGTGGGTTAACAACTGCTTCAACTCCCAAGATTTAATTACATCTTTGTTCCAATCTATGTCTCAGTTATATATATATATATATTATATATCCAGGTAATTAAAACATATTATTTTCAAGTAATTATTCTATTTTATTCATATTCCAGATCCACATATTTATACTATAATGTCTTTTGAACATAATTTTATGCTTTTTATGCTTTTCATATCCTGTAACACTAAAAATTGTATTAATCTATTGAGCCTTTGCTCATTTGTTCCATTTGTGAAGTGTTATTCATACCAAGCCTATTTTCTCTTTTCTAAAACATATTGTCCACTAACAATAACAGGATTCAAAGCCTTGTGCTAGCACAGTGTTCTATACTTGGTGCATTCTTTTACTCTGATAGCGTAGAAGGCTTTTTGAAGTTACTTTGATAAATTTCTTTCCTTGCCTCATGTACACACATACAGAAGTCAAAAAATGTAAAATCTGATCTTTGAAATTCAGTTATCCCAAGCTAAATAAAACATAAAAGAATGAGTAACACAAAAAGAACAAATAAATCAATTCCTTTGGTTATTAAAACAGAACTTTCTGTACTCACAGTCCAAAGAAAGTAAAACTTAACTTTGTATGATATACTAGTAAGAAAATGTAAGTTCAACTACATATTTCTACAGGTCTCAAAAACACTTTTTTCCAATCTCAAAAAATGGGCTAAATATAAGAACTACACCTGTGACAATGACCCAACCATATTTTGCTTAAAATTGGTATTGCAAATGTTTCCATCACTGTAGAACAGAAGACATCAAAGGAGATTATACAGAGAACAGCGCTATTATATAATTTGCTTTTTGTTTTCAATGAAACAGTGATAAATTGCAGCGTAATAAAACAGTGTGGAGCTGTCTGGAGTGATGAGTTTCACGGAAGAGTAGGGTGTCAGAGTTACAAGCAGCCATGCGTGACTTCAGGTCCCCTGATCTATTTTGTCTGAGTGGGAGAGCTCAACAAGATTGCACAGTATCAGCAAATGCCACAGAAAAGAAAGGCCAAATTACACAGTGCATTTGGATTCGTGTTTTGCTTATACATAAAGCATACTGAAGTCTTCCAACAACCTGTCTCTTGGCTGACCAATGATTTGTATGAAGGATCATTTGAAAGAACATTTGCTCCTGTCCTTTCTCGACTGTCTCTGCCACTGCACATAGTTCCCATCCCCCACCCTTACTTTAGCACAGACATAGGCTCTGCTTTTTCAGAGATGGAGTCAGAGTAACATTGCAAAAAGAGTTGAAGGCACCATGCAGTTGTTCTATGGAAAGCACATTAGGACAGTGGGATATTGATAATTAGGAAAAATTTTAAATAAAATTAATCAGGTTTCCTTATATAAAGATTTTTTTCCATTATTTAAAATGTTTTTGAAATCTGATAGCACACAGCAGAATTCTTTTTTTCAGCCACATAATGTTGGAACTCTTTCAGTACTACTTTGATGCTTTCAGGGCATAATCATATTTGAATGTAAATGCAAACAAAGTGCATCTCACCCTTCAGAATCTTTTCACCATTTCTTTGCCCAGTACTCATCTGCACAAATGTATCTACCAAAAGGATCAATAGACGATGCACCACTGTGCATGCCCAGACCCTTCCGGGCATGCTTTCCTCAGTGCCTCTCGGGTTATCACTAATCTTGGCCATGCTTACTTTTTAAAGATTTACTGAAGGTGTTTTTCCGTTTTGATTATAATATGATTTGAGTGATGAGCTCCAAATTTCTCACTGATCAAATGTAACCGGGCTTTTCTGAACGCGAGGAAATCTGTATGATTTTCATTCTGTTTTTGTTAGCAGTCAGAAAGAAAAAAAAAAAACTCATAAACTAAAGGGAGAGTCAATATTATAACTTCTAATGTACTGAGTGTTTTCTCCACTTCTCTGTTAGAAATACAGCTCTTATCTGGCCTCAGTTTTCACAGAAACAGTATGGTGAAGACGGTGTTCTCTCCCCATTGGAGTTGAGACGGCCATAGGTTGTCCTGGAAGACAATGGCGGTCGTCATAGAGCACGTCTGTGCTGAGTGCAAATGACCACCAATGGAAGTTCCCTTCAAGAAATCATGAGGGGACCTGGTTAAATAAGTTTAGCCGACCCCATGACAGGCTGCACTTTCTTCTTAGCTTGGAAGCAGGCCTGAGCTTCTATTCCTCAGGAGTTCAACATTTACAGAAAATGGCAGCCAATTAGGGACAGCCTAGCCACCTGCCTGACTAAGGTTGCAGGCACTTTTTCAGTCTGCCTAGGCCTTTTCAGTTGGAATGCCCCAATCATGTCAAAGGTTGCCAACCTTTCCCTTGGAATTCCCCTAAATGCCTTTAAAAAGAGCATGCAAGCTCACCTTGGGTCACCATTTTGTGTAAATGGTGATCCCTGCATGCTGGACTTCTGCAGAAATAAAGGCTCCTTGCTTTTGTATAGTGCTTTGGACTTCTGGTGGTCTTTGGTGATCTAGCTATCTGGGCATGATGATCACACCCACATACAAAATATTTTCACATTTTTAGAACAAAGAGGAAGGAATTATGTAACTGTTGATGACTACTAATAATTACTATTCAGTCATAAATTTAGTAAAATATTATTTATTCACTAATCAATCATTTTCCCCAAATAACCACACTTTGAGATTATGATTCATTCTAAATTAAATGCAGAGATGAACATAATAACTAGCCTCTTATCCCACTATTTACTTATCTTCCTCCCATCCAAGGCCCTAGGTACTTTCGTATTTTCTTCTCTGGAATCAGTCCTCCTCTTCTCCTGCACCTTCTTCTTGGATCCGTCTTCCTTCATGGTCTCACAACCTCAAAACTCTACCTCCTCTCTCCTGCCAAATGCCAAGCTTCAGCTTTTTTTTTTTTTTTAAACCAGGGAACTTTAAATTAAGTGGAACAAGGTTTACATAACAAGGACCAGTATACATGAGGATGTGTTCTTCTGAGTAGAGACTAGAGCTTGGGGATTAATTAGCATTAAAATACATAGCACCACACCAATCCCCAAATGTTCCCTATTAAAATATTTTGCTTTAATGGCAGCTTGCTACCACTTTTACTAATTTTCTACAACTTCAGCTTTTATATACACAATGTATTTATTTAGTGGTATTATTTCTGTAGACTTTTTGTCTCAATTTTGTTTTAGGCCTTGTATCTTATCTTATTTTATTTTACTTTTGTTCTTAAGCTTATTCATTTTTAATTCTGTTTTTTTGTGTTTTTCTTGTCTCTGGTTGTCTTCTTGATTCTTTTTTAGAGAAAGAAGATGAAATTGTATAAGTAGGAAGTTAGGGAACCTGGGAAAAATTGGGGAGGGGAAAATATCAAAACATATTGTTTGAACACATTAACTAAAAGCATAAAAGGGACATACAATATAAAATAAATTAATAAAAGTACAAATGCTCCTTATTTGTATATACTAGCTATTCTTGAAATTGCTATCCTGAGATATTACCTTTTTAAACCAGTTTTTCCCCAAATTTATTTCCTCTATTTGTTCATTGGAAACATTCTCAAAATACTGCCTTGAACTGCAGTGGCTTTTCTTCTAGTTGTAACTAACTCTTTGTTATTTTTCCTCCTACCAATTTTCTGAAAGTGCAGTTTTTGAGAGACCAATTCACCAAAGACCTACTAATTAACAAATTCAATGGTCTCTTCTAAGTCCTTGTTTAGCAAGTCCTCTGTGTGGCAATCAAAATCACCGTCCACTCGTTCCTCCTTGAGAAGCTCCTAGAACAGGGAGAAGAAAATGAATGTCCCTTCCCCACAGAGAGATTTGGAGGAAGAATGGCCCTTGGCTAAGAATTTAATCAAGTACTTATAAGAAGTAATTTCAAAGCTTCCACCTGTCTTGCTATAATGAAGGCAGCAGGTTGTAAGAGATACGTGGTTCAGCATTAGCCCATTTATTATTCCAGGTAGACCTGAAATAGCACATCTGAAAAGGCAGGCTGGGAAAGGAAACATCACAGCACTGCATAGTAATGAGACTTTGCTAACTGGATTGCGACTATGTGGACCTGTGAGTTATGAGGAGGTTAAAGACATATTTGCTCTTCCTGATTAAAGCTGGTGCTATTCTGGACGATTTACATACAGGTTTTCATGTAAATGGAGGGAAACAGAGGTAGAAACAAGGACAGAGACGTTCAACAAACATTTGGAAAAGCAGAGAAGCCAAACGCTTATAGCACTAACTTCTAGGAAAGTGTACAAGACAACTCCAGGGTCTCAGGAAGGAATTCTGCGGCCACATTACATTTGATAAATTTACTCTCTACAATGAAATAAGAATGTAATACAGACAAAATTGAGAAATTGATATTAAACATACACATTATTATTTTGTAACTAGGCATGAGTTAATGCCCCACTCTTCTTTGATGTTAGCAGTAGAGAAAAGTAGGTTTAAGCTAATATTTACTGAAAGCATAAGACCTAAGCCAGAATATATTGTCCCAACTTATTATACTTGATTGATAATATTCTAAGTTTCATATTTATTAAGAACATGTATACTATAGCAAACATTTATTTCCTTTTTAATTATTTCTTGAGACTATAATATTATTTCCTTCTTCTCCTTTTCCTTCCCTCAGCCTAAGCCCTTACAAATACCACTCCTTGAGTTACAGCTGTCTTTTTAGTATGTAGTTTCCCATGTATCTGTATAATAGTAGTATACGGACCTACCACCACTATTGCTTCTTATACAATCTTAGAACAGAAAAATAAGAGTAAAGCAAAATAAATGTCAAAAAATTTAATTGTTTTAAAAAAGACATATCAAATAAATATGTTTCACATAAAATTCAGGAAATACCCAGATGAATATATTTCAATTCCTATCTGTGTCTGAAGATTCTATCCAAAGTTCAATAAAGAGGAATATTTTTAGGAGATAAAAGTGCACTTCTACTCTCTTCCTGTTACTATTTATATACTCTTGCTAAAGATAAACACAGAAGAGGTCTCTGGCTGAAACTCTACTAGATAGATAGATAGATAGATAGATAGATAGATAGATAGATAGATAATAGATAGATAGATAGATAGATAGATAGATAATAGATAGATAGATAGATAGATAGATAGATAGACAGACAGACAGACAGAAAGGTGTAGGTCAGTAGTACCTGGGCAGCTGTTTAACAGCAAGTGATGCCATGAAAGAAGATAACAGCACATGTCCGAAGTCTGAACCAGATAGAATGCGTATGTAGGGCTTGGGAGAGCATGAGAGAGCAGCTGGAAGAGTATGAACTGAGTAGAGATACTTGCTCCGTCTCTGTATAATGCTGCATTATCAATTTACTCCTCAAAGCTGGAAGGGCTAATGGAAACATATGTGCATAAATAGTTATTATGCAAATCTCCACAGAAAGATATGATGCTTGAACTGTTAAAGCAAAACCAGAAGTACCATGATTAACAATGAGTCGAAGGTGATAACCTCATGGCAAACACTGGGAGGAGGAGTCAGCTCTCTACTCCCTGAGCCATGGTTTATAACGACAGGTTTTTATCATTTTAGTACTTATGGATCCTCGTACATATAACAATAAAAATATATATTCCCATTGTGTCAAAACGCCATTATATAGTTATGATAATAAAATCTTCATGAACACAGACAGTCTTTACCCTTTGGGGACTGGGTCTTGCTTTTAGAAGCCAAATTATATTTAAATTTTTCTAAAAGGAAAACAAATTTGAATTTATTTCCTCTCAAACTTATATTTGGAAGCATGAGTTTTATGGAGTTAAGTTTGTTTTCAATCAAATTAAAATAGTCTTAAATTTATGATATAAAATTGCATGATTGAAAAATAAGATTCAATGTAAATAATGAGGAAAATAAGTAAATGAAATTCCTGCAGAACTAGATAATATCAGATCAAGACACTTATAAAATTAAGCATAGATTAATTATGTGAATGGTGTACTCTGTGTGTATATTTTATTCAGTTTTTCTTCAGTCTCAGTAAACAAACACTCCAGGTTTCAACAGTAGTATAGTTCAACAGACATTCCACTGTCGTTGCCTTAGGGTTTGGTTCATGAATAGAATCAGAAACACCTTCAGGAGGTGACAGGGAATATGAAACAGATGATTCCCTATTCTTACTTGATTTGGAGATTCATATGTGTCTGCACCTGTATTTCTTAAAGTACTTGATCAATCTTTCAAAAGGGCTAAATGTTATTTTCTTTATGTGAAGGTTCTGTCTCTGGTTATGGTGGCATATACTTTATTTTTAGTGCTTTATAAATGTTGAGGTATGCTGTGCTTAGCATCTCTCATTCTTACTTGGTTTTTTATGTCAAGGACATTTCGTTCAACTTGTTCTTATCCTTTCCTCTCTCCTTCCTCTACTTGAGAAGTAGTTTTTTCTAGAACTTACCACCAGCTTATCTGTGGTATTAATCTACAGCCTGGTTCAAATGTGTGAAAATAACTGATAATAGATTTAAGAGTCCCCTCTCAGGTAATATCCTAATATTTCCACTGGGCAAAGGTGATGCAATGGGAAGAATCCTATAATTTCAGGAAAATGATCACGTCCTGAACTAACGTACAATATTGATTATTTTCTATTACAAGGATCTATCAGACACCTACCTATTTTGGTGACAAGGACAGACAATGATCTATAGAATTTAGAAAAAAAATAGCTATACTAGGCTTAATTCAAGCCATACCTCTTATGCAGAGCACAGAATAACAAGGCTATTGTCACTCCGTATTTCAAATAAGGACTTAATTTACTTTGTATTTTTCTTCTGCATTGTACGTGAATTTCTTTGTATTTCTTTTATAGTCAAAAAGTGACTTTTGCTCTAGAGAAGGTAGCTAATACAGCTTAAACTACCCTGTCTGCTACATGGACCTTACCTTAGTCAGTCCAAGATTAGATACAGTTTCTTCTTTCTATTTTAACCTGAAGATCTGGCATTCTAAAGTGGTCAGGACTATTTGTTTGTAGAACTACTAGATACATGGGTAGATTGACACCACAAGAATAAACTATTTGCTTTAGATAAAACAGTTAAAACTTCATTAATAACTCTGGACTTCCCAGAAAACATAGAATACAGAATTTTCATTGATTTTGGACTCATCATGAGTAAAATTCAGTATGTAGTAAAATTTTTAATATTTATACAATGAATTGTGTCATATAGACATGTTCAAAATGTTTATTTCTTGGAACACAATAAATACATTCGGGAAATAACAAACATAATATATATTTTTACATCAGGTTTTTACAAAGTATTGTATCTTAAATTCATATAACCTAATTTCTACCATAACTTCACACTTTGAATGGAAGTATTGCAGTTTTGGCTTTTAGTATTTTCAAATCAGTAAGAAAGGAAATAAATTTTCAGAAATGATGGCTCATATAAAATGATGTTTTCTTACATAAGTAGAAAATCAGTTATACTCTTTCAAACTCAATTAAGGTGTCTTATCATTGGAGTACACTGTATTTTCAAGTTTATTAATATTTGCTAAAATATCAATATGTAATTTTGCTCTCTGTCTGATAATATTCCATCCTAAAATCAGAATAACTCTTTAATCATTAGGTTCTTTTTCTAGTGGAAATAATATTAATCACATATTTATGTATAGTTTTTATTTTGCTACTTTTACTAATAAAGTTTGATGATAGTGAAACAGTTACATAAACACAAAGTTTCTAAGAAAAAGCACTGAAGAGCATATGATCAAACATAATGTGCTTCACAGAAACTAGAAATTGGATTAATATTGCTTGCTCATGCTTGAAGCACAGAAAATTGCTCAAAGGCAGATGGATAGAGAGTGAAAGTCTAAAAATAAAAATCCCAGTGGAAATGAGGATTTTCACAGTTCAGATTGGTTTCTTCTGGTATATAAGTCTCAGGACATAGAGAAAAACTTTCTAAGAAAGACCTTTAAAAATCTTACACACACACACACGGAATGGGGGAGAGATGGAATGGGGGAGAGATAGGGAGAAAGAATAGTGTGGAAATCTGAAAAATAGCATGAAAAAAAAACCTAGTATACTATCAAATGACAAATTTTAGTCTATTCTTAAAAAAAAAAATAACAAATTCATTATTTGCTCATTTTACCAAAGACTCTATTACTTCTACCAGAAGACATTCATAATATCAACCAACATTACACAATAAACAAACAAAAAAAAACCCTTGGAATTATTGTTGTTTGTTTATCTCATTAGGCTTACACAGAGGACATTCTTTTCTTATGATTTAATCTTATTAACATCTGGGAAGATCATTACATCTAATATATCCATTTGCAGACAAATAATCAAGTGATTCATAGTGTGATGAATAAGAATAATAAATCTGAAAACATCAGTGAGTTACAAATGAAATGTTATTTGAAAATCACTTTGTGCATAAGGTTGAATAATATTCATACCAAGAAAAAGTGTTTAATCATCATATTTTATACAGACATGGAACTTTAAGGATAAGCATATTAAAATAGTTCCCATGTCAAGCTTCAGCTCTGGGCAAGCCTAACCTACACGTATTTAGAATAAAAATTTCCAAAAATGTATATACATAAGATAATATCTCTATTCTTAAGTTATATTTCTTTCAAAGAAGAGTATTGCTATGGTACTTATTAGTACTTTACTGTTTTTTACTTATGGACAATATTTTACAACATTATAAGCATGTTTATAAATTAATTGGTTATCAGTTATCACTCTAATAAAATTGTTTATTTCTATATCTTAATTACAAATAATATTTTTTTGAATATTTACTTTGATGCATTGTTATTTCTGAAGCCGCATGACGAAATGAAAGAAAAATCACTGGGCAAGCAATGTGCAAATCCAGGTAGCTGTCAAAAATAGAGAGAGAAGGAGAATGAATGTCACATCCAAGCTGGGGTCTAGGGCTGTCTTAGCAATGCAAGTTTGTAAACAGCTGTATAAGTGGATCTTCTGAAATAGTAAGAAAGCTAAGTGTCAAGGCAAGTGTGCTTATGATTTAGGCTAGTAACCAAGGAAGTAACAGACAGGAAAGGAATTTAATGCTGTTTGGGTTAAAACTCAGAAAACATATAGGCTTACCACTGAATGTCAACAACTGATAATTATTACTTGGGACATGTGTTTGTTACATAGCCAGAGCATGGCATCAATTGTATCAGTTCTCTGCCTTAGCATTTCAAGTGTTAAATTATTGACAACCAGAAAGTGACTGCCTCATTTAAGATGTTTCTGTATACTTTCAATCCTTTTGGAATAGAATCTCTGAACCTGGAGAGATCCAAGATGGCGGCAAGCAGTGTGGACCGTGTTTGGAAGCTCCAGTGAACAGTTCGGGGAATTGCACAGATTTCTGAGCCAGGAACACCAGGATCCCGACACCATGGCAGCAGGAGTGCTCCACGGTTCGGAAGGACCAGGGTGCGGAGGACCTGCGTGCCCCTACACACGGGAGGAGTGCGGATTTTCTCGGATCAGAGCAGCGGCGGCACAGGCGGCGTCAGCAACACCAGCAGCAGCGACTGAGGTTTGCAGCTCAGAGCCATCCAGTGGAGGCGGTTAGTGTGGTGGCCGGTGGGAGTTGCTGCGGGAGAGGGGACACTGGACAGGATTTGGGTCGCGTGGTGCTTTGTGACCCAAGCTGGACACGGCGGACAGTTCAGCCCCAGAGTCCCGGGTACAGCTCAGGGCGCAGTGCTGTGGAGACACTGATTCAGCGCAGCGGGCAATTCTGCCCAAGACAACAGCTTAGCGGAACCACGGCTCCCCTGCTGTGACACAGGCTGGGCGGAGCACTCAGTTCCGCCCCAGGCCCGTCTCTGCACAGCAGCAGTTCACCGGCTGTGACACAG
>OU015748.1:9702406-9719310 GCA_907169655.1 Acomys percivali
GGCTGGGCGGAGCACTCAGTTCCACCCCAGGCCCGTCTCTGCACAGCCACAGTTCACCTGCTGTGACGCAGGCTGGGCGGTAGCGCTCAGGTCCACCAAAGGACCACCTTAGTGCAGCCAGTTCACCGGCTGTGACGCAGGCTGGGCGGAGCGCTCAGTCCCACCGGAGGCGCTAGCACACATCAACGAGCAGTTCTGCTCAAGACATTAGCTCTCCTCAGAGGGCAGTTTTAGGGCGCTGACACAGGCTGAGGTCAGCACGCAGATTCAGCCCAGAGGCCCTAGCTGGCCTTGCCGGGTGGATTAGGCACAGGGATTCTTCCTGAGCTGTGCACACGGGCTCGGCGGCCCCAAGACTCTGGCTGGACTATGCACGCAGTATAGGCCTGGAGGCCCGGGCTGAATTCAGCGTGCAGTGTGGGTCCATAGTGTCTGGCTGAGCTCGGAGCACAATTCTGCCCCAGAGACTCGGGTGGAGCTCGGCGTGCAGCTTAGGGCCACAGTCCCTAACCGTGCTTGGCAGACAGATTGGGCCCAGAGTCTCTAGTAGAGCCTTTGGCACAGTCCCGGCTCTAAGACTCTGGTTGGACACAGTGTGCAGTTTGAATCCAGAATTCCTGGCTGAGCTGCGCAGATGTTTCGGGCATGAGTCAATAACTGACCACAGCAAGCAGTTTGGCCAAACACCCCTAGCTGAGCTTGGTGCGCAGTCCTAGCCCAAAAATTCTGGCTGGACCCTGTGTGCATTTTGAGCCCAGAATTCCTAGCTAAGCTCGGCAGACGGTTCAGGCCCTGAGATACTAGCTGAGCTCGGACGGTGGTTTGGGACTAGTTTCCCTGGCTGGACCTGGCAGGGAACCCAGAAGGCTGTGGATACCTTGGCCTGACCCAACGCTCATCCAGAGACCCAGAACGATTACAGAACCCACAGCACAGGAGAGCTGAGGATCACTGGCTGTGAGAGCCCAAAACGCCAGGGCTAACCTCCTGCCATCCACAACAGTGAAACATAAGAGCTTCCAACCTACGGAAACCGTGAGAAAACAAGTGAATCTATCATCAGACTCCCTCCATCCAACTCGGGAATCTACCCAACGAAAACAAAGCCGGCAAGATGTCTAAAGGACAGCGTAAAAGCATACGCAAAAAACCTCAAAACAACATGGCGTCTCCAGTTTCCAGCTATCCCAAAGAAAACAACCCAGAGAGCTCAAATACAACGGAAATACAAGAAAATGACCTCAAATCCTTAATAAGGAGCATATTAATGGAGGAAACAAATAAAATTTGTAATCAAATACAGGAAGATGCAGCAAAACAGGTGAGAGACATAAAAGAAGCACATAGAGTGGAACTGGAAAAATTTAAGGAAAATGCAAATAACCAGATGGAAGAAATAATTAAAACGGTTCAAGCTCTGAAGACCTATAAAGAGGCAATGGAAGAAACTCAGGAATATACAAAAAATGAGGTGAAAGAAATAAAAAAATCAGTTCAAGATCTGAAGACAAAAATGGATTCAATGATAAACACACAGACAGAAGAAAAACGAGAACGTGAAACCTCAGAGAAGAAGGCGAGCAACACAGAGGTGAGCCTTTCTAACAGAATCCAAGAGACGGAAGAACGAATTTCAGGTCTAGAAGATACAATCACAGATCTTGAAGCAACCATTAAAGATAATGCCAAATCTGGAAAACTCCTGACACAAAGCATCCAAGAAATTCAGGACACCATGAAAAGAAAAAATCTGAGGATAATAGGCATTGAAGAAAGAGAAGATATCAGACTCCAAGGCCCAGAAACTATTCTCAACAAAATTATAGAAGAAAATTTCCCCAACCTAAAGAAAGAGATACCTATAAACATACAAGAGGCCTACAGAACACCAAATAGAATTGACCAGAAAAGGAAAACTGCCCGTCACATAATAATCAAAACACAAAACATACAGAACAAAGAAAAAATATTAAAAGCTGCAAGGGAAAAGGGCCAAATAACATTCAATGGCAAACCTATCAGAATTACACCAGACTTCTCAGCAGAGACCATAAAAGCCAGAAGAGCCTGGACAGAGATCCTGCAAACCCTGAGAGACCACAGATGCCAGGCCAGACTACTTTACCCAGCAAAACTATCAATAAACATTGATGGAGAAAACAAAATATTCCATGACAAAAACAAATTCAAACAGTACCTATCCACAAATCCAGCTTTACAGAAGGTACTAGAAGGAAAACTCCATCCCAAAGGGTCAAGCTACAACCAAAACTACTCAGGAAATAGGTAATTATACCATGGCAAAAACAAACTACACAAACACTCGATTGGAAACAACATCAAAATTAAGACTCTTAACAGTCACTGGTCGTTAATATCTCTCAACATCAATGGTCTTAATTCTCCAATAAAAAGACACAGACTATCTGAATGGGTGCATAAACAAGATCCAACATTCTTCTGCATTCAAGAAACACATCTCACCTATAATGATAGGCATTACCTCAGGGTAAAAGGTTGGAAAAAAATATTCCAAGCAAATTGTCACAAGAAGCAAGCAGGCGTAGCCATTTTAATATCAAACAAGATAGACTTTCAACCAAAATTAATCAAAAGGGATGCAGAAGGACACTTCATACTCATCAAAGGTAAAGCCAACCAAGATGACATCACAATTCTGAACATCTATGCTCCCAATACAAGGGCACCCACATTTATAAAAGATCTGCTAAAAAAACTTAAATCACACATCGATCACCACACAATAATTGTGGGAGACTTCAACACCCCACTCTCACTGAAGGATAAGTCATTGAAACAGAAACTTAGCCGTGAAATAACATCATTAACCAATGCCATGGGTCAAATGGATCTAACAGATATCTATAGAACCTTTCACCCAAACAAGAAAGAATATACCTTCTTCTCTGCACCCCATGGAACCTTCTCCAAAATTGATCACATCGTAGGTCACAAAGCAGGCCTCAACAGATACAAGAGGATTGAAATAATACCTTGTATCCTATCAGATCACCATGCTCTTAGGCTGCAATTCAACAACAACAGAAACAACAAAAAGCCTACACGTACGTGGAAACTAAACAACTCTCTGCTAAATGACACATGGGTCAGGGAAGAAATAAAGAAAGAAATCAAGGAGTTTCTGAAATTCAATGATAATGAGGGAACAACATACCCAAATTTGTGGGATACATTGAAAGCAGTGTTAAGAGGAAAACTCATAGCACTAAGTGCCTTTAAAAAGAAATTGGAAACATCGCACATAAGCAACTTAACAAAACAGCTGGAAGCCCTAGAAAAAAAGGAAGCAGAAACACCCAAAAGGAGTAGACGTCTGGAAATAATCAAACTCAGGGCTGAAATTAACAAATTAGAAACTAAGAAAACAGTCCAAAGAATCAACAAAACCAAGAGCTGGTTCTTTGAGAAAACCAATAAGATAGACAGACCATTAGCCAAACTAACTAAAAGGCAGAGAGACAGTATTGAAATCAACAGAATCAGAAATGAAAAGGGAGACATAACAACAGACACTGAAGAAATACAAAGAATCATAAGATCCTACTTTGAAGGCATATATGCCACAAAATTTGAAAACCTAAGGGAAATGGATGACTTTCTTGATCAATTTCACTTGCCTAAGTTGAGTGAAGAACAGATAAACAAGCTAAATAGTCCCATTTCCCCTACAGAAATAGAAGCAATCATTGATAGTCTCCCAAACAAAAAAAGCCCAGGGCCAGATGGTTTCAGTGCAGAGTTCTACCACACATTCAAAGGCGAGCTAATACCGATACTCTTCAAGCTACTCCAAAACATAGAATTGGATGGAACATTACCAAATTCATTCTATGAGGCCATAGTCACGTTGATACCTAAGCCTCACAAAGACTCAACAAAGAAAGAGAATTTCAGACCAATTTCTCTTATGAACATCGATGCAAAAATACTAAATAAAATTCTTGCAAAACGAATACAAGAACACATAAAGGATATCATTCATCATGACCAAGTAGGCTTCATTCCAGGCATGCAGGGATGGTTTAATATACGGAAATCCATCAATGTAATCCACCATATAAACAAACTGAAAATAAAAAACCACATGATCATCTCTTTAGATGCAGAGAAAGCATTTGATAAAATCCAACACCCATTCATGTTTAAAGTTTTAGAGAGATCGGGGATACAAGGCACTTTCCTCAACATAATAAAGGCTATCTACAGCAAGCCAATAGCCAAAATTAAAGTAAATGGGGAGATACTCAAGGAAATTCCTCTAAAATCGGGAACAAGGCAAGGCTGCCCACTCTCTCCATATCTCTTCAATATAGTACTCGAAGTTCTAGCCAGAGCAATAAGACAACAAAAGGAGATCAAGGGTATCCAAATGGGAAAGGAGGAAGTCAAACTATCCCTATTTGCAGATGATATGATTGTGTACATAAGTGACCCTCAAAATTACACCAGAGAACTCCTACAGCTGATAAATACTTTCAGCAATTTGGCTGGATACAAAATTAACTCCAAAAAGTCTGTAGCCTTCCTATACACAAATGACAAGCTTGCCGAGGAAGAAATTAGGAAATCCACACCCTTCACATTAGCCACAAGCAATATAAAATATCTAGGAGTTACTTTAACTAAGCAAGTGAAGGACTTGTTTGAAAAAAATTTCAAAACTCTGAAGAAGGAGATTGAAGATGACATGAGAAGATGGAAGGATCTTCCTTGCTCATGGATAGGGAGAATTAACATAGTAAAAATGGCCATCCTACCAAAAGCAATCTACAGAATCAATGCAATCCCTATCAAAATACCTACACAATTTTTTAAAGACATTGAAAGTTCAATTCTGAACTTCATATGGAAAAACAAAAAACCCAGAATAGCAAAAACGATCTTGTACAATAAAAGGTGCTGTGGAGGAATCTCCATACCTGATTTCAAATTGTACTATAAAGCAATTGTAATTAAAACAGTATGGTACTGGCACAGCAACAGGCTGGTTGATCAGTGGAATCGAATTGAAGACCCAGATATGAATCCACACACATATGGTCACTTGATTTTTGATAAAGAAGCCAAATCCATTCAATGGAAAAAGGATAGCATCTTCAACAAATGGTGCTGGTCTAACTGGATGTCTATGTGTAAAAAAATGCAACTGGACCCATATTTGTCACCTTGCACAAAACTCAAATCCAAGTGGATTAAAGACCTCAACATAAAACCAGAGACACTAAGTCAGTTAGAAGAAAAAGTGGGGAAGAGCCTGGAACATATTGGCACAGGAGACAACTTCCTGAACAGAACACGAACAGCCCAGGCCTTAATGTCAACAATTAATAAATGGGACCTCATGAGGCTGAGAAGCTTCTGTAAGGCTAGAGACACGGTCAAGAGAACAAAGCGACAGCCTACAGACTGGGAAAAGATCTTCACCAACCCTACATCTGACAAAGGTCTAATATCCAAAATATATAAAGAACTCAAGAAATTAAACACCACCAAACCAAATAACCCAATTGAGAAATGGGGCTTGGAACTAAACAGAGAATTCTCAACAGAAGAATATCAAATGGCTGAGAAACACTTAAAGAAATGCTCAACCTCCTTAGTCATCAGGGAAATGCAAATCAAAACAACTCTGAGATTCCATCTTACACCCATCAGAATGGCTAAGATCAAAAACTCAAGCGACACCACATGCTGGAGAGGATGTGGGGAGAGAGGAACACTCCTTCATTGCTGGTGGGAATGCAAACTAGTACAACCACTTTGGAAATCTATCTGGTGCTATCTCAGAAAACTGGGAATAGGGCTGCCTCAAGACCCAGCTATTCCACTCCTTGGAATATACCCAGAAGATGCACCAGCACACAGCAAGAAAATTTGCTCAACCATGTTCATAGCAGCCTTATTCATAATAGCCAGATCATGGAAACAGCCTAAATGTCCCTCAGTAGAAGAATGGATAAAGAAACTGTGGTACATATACACTATGGAATACTACTCAGCTATTAAAAACAAGGAATTCCCGAAATTTGTGGACAAATGGATTGAGCTAGAGATGATCATAATGAGTGAGTTAACCCAGAAGCAGAAAGACTCAAATGGTATATACTCACTTATATCTGCATACTAGCCCAATGGACATGTCCCATGAAAGCCTTCCCTTACCAGGAAACTGGGATCGAGGGGAGGACATCCTATTGGGACTCTAGATGAGAGAACAATGGGTGAATAGCAATGTAGAAGGATCCAGTGGGTTCTAGAAACCTACAAGTAGAACATTATGATAGGCAGATTTGGGTCATGGGGTACCGCTCAAACTAAGGCCCTAGCCAAGGACAATACAGGCGGAAAAATTTAAACCCCTACCCTGATCTAGCCCATGGACAAGACAGTCTCCACATTTGAGTGGAGAGAGGGATTTGACTTTCTCAAGTACTCTGGTGCCTCACATCTGACTATGTCCCCTGGCGGGGGAGACCTAGTGGCACTCAGAGGAAGGACAGCAGGTCACTGAGAAGAGACTTGATACCCTATGAGCATATACAGAGGGAGGTAATCCCTCTGAGGAACAGTCATAGGGGAGGGGAATAAGGGGAAAATGGGAGGTAGGGGAGAATGGGAGGATACAAGGGATGGGATAACCATAGAGATGTAACAAGAATAAATTAATTAAAAAAAATAAAATAAAATAAAAAATAATTAAAAAAACTTTTTAAATTAAAAAAAATAAAATAAAAAAAATAAAAACAAATAGTGAGACACAACAGAACTGATATGGAGAGATTTATTTTAGAAAGGGAGAGGGCAGAGAGGGAAGAGGAAAAACACCCCAGAGGGACAGAGAGACAGAGAGACAGAGTAACAGAGACAAGGTGGCAGGTTGTCCCTATAATCTGGCACATCACATCTGCCTGTGGCAGGAAATGACATCATAGGTTGCTAAGCAACCTAGAGGGGCCCTCTTCTAAACCAACAAGACCCACATAGTGCAAACAGAAAACCAATCATTACACATTTTCCTCTGACTTACTCTTAGAGAATCACACAGACACCAAATAATGTTAAAAAGAAGCACAACAATAAAATAATAATATAGCATAAATTTAATTATTTAAGAATTAAAATAAAAATTACAGAGTTCCGGCAAAAAAAAAAAAAAAGAATCTCTGAACCTTGTAATAATTTAAATTTTAAGTTGTTTGAACTTAATTATCAAACAAACACTTTTCTAAAGCGGCTGAAAAATCTTACATTCTTAACAATAATGTGTGCATGGCTCAGTTTCTCTGTGTATTTTCTGACACTTGTTATTATCTGTCTTTTATTTGGAACATTTGTTACATGTTGTCGAATGTCCATCGACTACAAATTAGAGCTTTCTTCTGAGACTTAAATTATTTTCCACCTATGCACATCTATATCTATATTTCCTTTGTTTTAAACAGTAGTTTGTACAATATAGACTTTTCATTCTCTTGAAACTTCATTTTAAGACCTACCATATGGTATGTTCTACTTAAAGATATGTGGTATGAAGTTGTTATTGTTTCCTAGTGAATCTTCTATTTACTTATTTTGCTCATTCTTAAAATAGAGTCACTGGAACTTCCAACCAAGACTCTTGAATGATTTATTCTCACTTCCTGCCCCATTCGTGAATCAGGCAAGCCCTTGAGGTGAATAAAATCATTAGCACACCCTGAAAAAAAGAAGTTTTGTTGGAAGCTCCTACTTTACAAAGAATATTGACTGTGCTCTAGAAGAGCATTTAAAGGAGTTTAGGAGATTGAGTCCCCTTGCTGCCTTCAGCGCTGCTGATGTTTCTTTCCTTTCTGTAGGACAGGTCAGTGGGAGAATAGAGTGAGGAAAAATTGCAGGACCCATACTTAGAAATCTCTGGCCATCTTTCTGCAATGCATCACCCTATACCCCTAATCACTAGCATATGAATTTAGCCTGAGAGTTCATATCTTATACTTTAAGAGTTTACTGATTTCTTACACTTTCATTCCAGTGCAATGCATCTCACTACTGAAGAATAGTAAGGTCAGGAAGACAAAACTCTGCTAAATTTGCTTCTGAGAGAATAGGTCTTGAATTCATATTTAGGGGATTCTACTAGTGATGCCAATTATATTACAGGGATAATTGTTTAAAAACTAGATGTTTTTATGAATATGTATTATTTACTTTATAGAAACTGACACCAGGAGCAATGGTATGATGATGGGCCATGTTAGTCCTTCTTCATGTTAGCAATATGAATTACAGTATATGTTGCTTGATCAAGTCATAGGAATGGATTCACACTAAGAAAGCTAAATATTGTACAAAATTACACATACTACTGTGATTTAAGATGACCCTTGAACTGAGGATTGAAGGCATTTAAATATCAATACAATAATGCATACACAAATTAATAATTCTGGATTAAAACCTACCTGTTTCAATAGGAAATAGAATGAATAATTCATTAAATAATAAAAGTAAGGATTATAGCGCATTTTATTTGCATGTATCACATTAATTTTTACCGTGTATGATCCTCTTAATTTTCTTTTTTTTTCCTTTTTTAAAATTAATTTATTCTTGTTACATCTCAGTGGTTATCCCATCCCTTGTATCCTCCCATTCTTCCCTCCCTCCCATTTTCCACTTATTCCCCTCCCCTAGATTTGGGCCCAGGGGTCCCACTCAAATTAAGGCACCAGCCAAGGACAATACAGGTGGTAAACTTTACACCCCTACCCAGATCTAGCCAATGGTCAGAACAGTCTCCACACTTGAGTGGAGAGTGGGATATGACTTTCTCACGTACTCTGGTGATCCTCTTAATTTTCTAATCTTTCTGTTTAGTTATATTAATCATTTCCATGAACTACAAAATCAGGTAGCTTAAAATCATTTTATATCCAATTATATATTTAATCACTTAAGATCTGTCTGTCCATCTTATTTTTTTAACTCATTGCTTCTAGAGATATATATGTAAAGGGTATGCTTCTGTCTGGACCAGGGTGATTACTTTTGAAAAGAGTTTGATGAACTCCATTTGCATTCTCTCTTGTCTATAGTTCCCATGTTCTGCATTTCTAGAACTCAATCAAGTCAAAAGCATCAAACAGCACAGAGAAACGAAAACAGGGTCACATATCATAGCATTTACTTTCCTAGGCTTATATATTAAAACATCAACCTCTTCAAATCTGACTTCAGCCAGTATCACGCACATACCCGGCCATCCATCTTTATTGGTACTACTCAGGTTTATCACATCAATATTTTTGATGGAGTCAACTTACCATCTCTCTGATTGTCTTGTTTCCCAGTTATTCTTTGTTTCACTTGTCCACCAAACTGCATTCATACTCATCTTTTGACACATGACTCTGACAATTAAATAAGAGTTTAATGTCCACATTCATCTGAAATCCAATTACACACAGACACTGTTAGAAGCAAAAGGGAATGATGGATAATATAAACCAACAGAGAATCTATTAGGAAAATATAGCTACTGCTTTGATAAATGCATAGCAGGTGTTTTTTTATATATATGCATAGTGTGAAAATAAAACAGATTATGAAAAATTTAAAAATGCATATTTCAAAATAAAATACAATAAATATTATCTCTCCATGGAGTTTTGCCACAGCAAAGTAAAAGAGTATAAGAGAACAACCACAATAATAGGTAATTGGGGTTATTTTCTTATTTTCCAGGTTTTTTTGGAAGGCTTTTTGAAAAACTGTCTTAGATAAAGAAAAGTATACTTTAAGTGTATAGGAAAGACAAAATGGAATAATTGATTAAAACTTTACTACTTTGCAAACCAATAAAACTCAAAAAAAGGAAACAATTAGAATTGTTTTTTAAGACAATAAACAGATGTGAAAACATGGTTAATCATAGTAGACAGCAAAGTCTTTGTGATTCTTTAGACTATATTTTGGAGAGCTTACAGGTCACCTAGGGAAGGGAAGGAAGGAGTCATTCTGAGCTGTACATGCACCATGGGAAGGATGTACAGAGATGTAAGGGAGCTAAGAAAGCAGAGAGAAGTGATCTGTAAGAGGATGGGGTGGGGCTCCAACATTGCTTCACACTCTCCACCTCAGGAGTCCAGCTGTCCCACTCAGCTGGACAGAAAACCATCCCATACTTAGCTCTCTAGGAAACGCTATCTTTGCTGTGAAATTCCTTACTACATTACATAGATGACTAGAAATTTCCAATATTTCTTTCTTTATAGCATTACCACCATGCCATATTTTTTTCTATTCTGAAATAAACTAAAGGGTTTCTTTCATATTTCATAAAATCTGATAGCAAAAATAAAATGTTATTTTTATGCATTACTTTTTAATTTAGTAAGTTTTTATCATGTTTTTACATTTATCATAAACCAAATTTGTGGTTAATTTTATTATTCTTTTGCGTTTATACTTTGTTTTCCTGAGAGGGTCTTAACATCACACAACAGCTGATTAGGAACTGTGTATAGCACATACTGCCTTTTTCTCTATTTTCTTACTTTAGATACCTAACTTCTGGGAGTATAGGCATGAGCCATCATACCTCAGTAAACTTATTGCTGTTATCTTAGAAAATATAAGCAATATTTTGATCCACCTAGGGTAAGAAAACATATACCAATTGTTCATGTAATTTTTAAGTTAATGTAAATCTCATGCTATAAATGACTACATATTCTATACCAAATTAAACATCAATTAATGGTGGAATATAAGGTCTCCTCTGAGAATATATATTGTGATATTAAACCCTATATTTACTTAAGTTATATGCAAGATATCCATCATGGATATATCATAAAATGAAAAGGAATATAATGGATATTTTTTGCTGCGTCATATAGAGAATTGCATTATTCTTTTATTATTGGCAAAATCTTAATTCTCCATTGTTTCCCATAGAGTTCTGAATTAGGGCCAAAAGCATTCTTGGTTATGAATGAAGATTCCTAGATTTAGGTGGGCTCTGTCTTAGGAGTTAAGCTGCACAGTGGCAAGAGGCTTTCTACGCATTAGTAGTTTGTGTTTATTTTCTTGTGTGTTTAACAAAAAATGATATTTGCAGATGCCAGAAGACTGGATTTTAGAGAAAAAAAATGGTTTTTTAATTAATTTATTCTTATTACATCTCAATGGTTATCCCATCCCTTGTATCCTCCCATTCTTCCCTCCCTCCCATTTTCCCCTTATTCCCCTTCCCTATGACTGTTCCTGAGGGGGATTTCGTCCCCCTGTATATGCTCATAGGCTATCAAGTCTCTTCTTGGTAGGGGCTTGGAACTAAACAGAGAATTCTCAATAGAGGAATATCAAATGGCTGAGAAACACTTAAAGAAATGCTCAACCTCCTTAGTCATCAGGGAAATGCAAATCAAAACAACTCTGAGATTCCATCTTACACCCATCAGAATGGCTAAGATCAAAAATTCAAGCGGCACCACATGCTGGAGAGGATGTGGGGAGAGAGGAACACTCCTTCATTGCTGGTGGGAATGCAAACTAGTACAGCCACTTTGGAAACCTATCTGGCACTATCTCAGAAAACTGGGAATAGGGCTTCCTCAAGACCAGCTATTCCACTCCTTGGAATATACCCAGAAGATGCTCCAGCACACAACAAGAAAATTTGCTCAACCATGTTCATAGCAGCCTTATTCATAATAGCCAGAACATGGAAACAGCCTAAGTGTCCATCAGTAGAAGAATGGATAAAAGTTTTATTATATACTTGTAGGTTAATATTGTAGTAAGAGCAAGAAGGCAAAGTACCTGGATATCAGGAATGGTCTCTGCATACAAGTTTCCCCGCAGCTGTTGTCTTTAGTGATATTTGATAGGACTATGCAGAAATGGTGAGGTGAGTACAACAGGCCAGAGATGTTCAGGTTTGCTCATGGCTTTATGTTTTGCTCTTGTACAGTGATGCTCACCACCTTTTCTTTCTTTCTTTCTTTCTTTCTTTCTTTCTTTCTTTCTTTCTTTTTTCCTTTCTCATTCTGGAAGCTGCTAACCTGAACTTCCAGTTCACTCAAGTAACCAACTTTCATTCCTGATGGAGTTGAAGTCCTCATACTTTAGTCTTGCAATTTACCTAAGTTATTTATGGGATAAGATGTTTTTAGGTCTAGATAGAAGTTCTATGTTGGCAGAAATGAGAGAGGATAGATATTGATTCTCATTAAGAATTTTAGGTTCACCAAGATAGGAAGGATGTTTTCTACAAGGTTTCCAAATGTTATTAACCAAAATACCTTGAATAGTGAATAACACCTTTGAAGGGCCCCCAAAAATGGGGGAAATGGCTAAGTAAGCCAGGGATAGGTTTGTGGACCATTTTCCAACTGTTGCAAAATTCCAGGTTAATCGGAGTCCTGTGTGGGACGGTCTTAAATCAGGATCAATTGGGAACAGAAGTTTCCTACAATGCCGTCCTGTTTTGATGGATAACAGCAACTGAGGCACATGGGGCTGGAACATGCAGGATACAGGATGCCAGCAACCAGCATGTTGAGAGGAAAGAATCCAGTCAGGTCTGATCCAGTGTCAGTACTTGGTTCTTTTGTTCTGAAAACACAATTTGTCACAAGCATTATACAGTTCTAACATTATAATTGGGGTGTGCAAGATACACAGAGCAATTAAAGTTGGTTCTTGCTCATTGTATGAGCAGAAGTAAGACATCTGCAGATCTTCCTTCATGCCATACTAAGAATGGCCTCTAATGATAAATCATGGAGAATCTGTGACCAACATGAAGTCTTGTCTATGGATAGACATTCGTATATCAGCCACTCTCAGAGCTATTCTCATGTAGTAGGATTAGCAATATTAGTTATGTGCTTGTTCTGCAGTTTGAATTCTTTACATGCCGAATGAAGCCTCTGCCCTCATCATCTCCTAATCCTATCCCTTCCCTCATCCCCTTTCCCTCCATCCTCTTGTCCTTAGAAAGGGGAGCCCTCCTCCCCTAATGTCTGATGTCAGCTGAAGAAACCTTAAAAGAACAATGTCCCATTTCCTCTAAGGAGGGTTGGAAAGGTTTCTGTTTACTCTCTTGGTCTACAGATGCTTATTTTCATCTGGAGCTGTTTACAAGTTATTATTGGTCTTAAACAAAAAGGAAACTATGTTGCACACAGGGACATCTCTCTTTACTTTTATCTTTCTTTTGTAGGTAAGGAGATAGGAGCTGAAAAGAAGGAAAGGGGGATATAAAAATATAGAGCAAGATAGAACAAAAGGTAGATTATTGAATCTACTCCTATTTTCAAGGCCTTAATTATTACTCATATATAAGGTTATTTTTAATTCAATGGTATTAAATTTTGTATATTGATGCCAATCATGGTCATGTCAAATTCTAGTCTAATTTTTTCACAAGGATATATATTCTAGTCTAATAGATATATATTATTCTATAGATATATAAGGTAAAATAGTTAAATAAGGTCTTCAAAAGCCTCAGAGACCTAGAGAATATGGCATATAAAGATGTTTTTCTTATTCTAAAGATTCTTTGACAACAAGAGAAGTTAACCCTGGCAACACCCAGCCTGCCTCAAAGAAGATGAAGAGCATCAAAAACTTTCAAATGTGGAAAATCGGTGACTGGGCGAAATGTTCTCGTCTCTGCAACAGACAGAATTCAGCCAAAGATAGTAAAGTATAGATGCAGGCAGGGCCAATGAATGAACTCTGCAAGGACAAGGCAAGCAGGTCCTCAATATTTCCTGCTTCACAAATATGTCTGTCAGATATATTGTGCCAGAGGGCTGAAAATAATGCTTCACTGTAATAGAGAGTATTGGATGACTATTCAGGCAGTAAACTGTCTCAGTCATTTTTTCAATTTGGAAGCTGCTAACCTGGTTTACTCAGGTATTTAAGTTTTATTCCTTCTCCAATCTCTGATGGGTTTGAAGACCAGAAAGTTTAGTCTTTTGATTAAGCTTAGTATGTTAGGGATTAATATTTTTAGATCAAGATAGATGTTTTAAGTTATAGAGATGGGAATGATAGCTTCATTCAGAAATTTAGACCTAAATTGTTTACTTCAAGATGTTTACTTGAAGTTTGCCAAATATGAACAACCGAATCACTATGAATGTAACATTTTTATAATTCCTGATGGTCTCATGGTTCTTCCTGATGTTTGTAGTTTATTTTAGTCATGTGTAATAATATAAATGTATACATTAATAAAGAAACATAATAAAAAACCAATACCTTGATGTAACATTCATATAATCCCTGATGTTTCTTGGTTCTTCTTGCTGTATGTAACTGTTCTACTTACATTTAATATAAATGTATATGCCAATAAATAAATAAATAAAAATAAAATAAAATAAATTGTAAAGAATAATAGCAAGAAACACAGGAGGCTCCATGGCTCCTTTCTAGACTCATGGCCTTTGGCCAGGGCAAATCAAGAGTGTTTCTACATCCTGTTCGAACACAAGTATCAGAACAATTGCTTTAAGATTATGACCTCCTCTTTCTCCAAACTGACTTTCTATAGAGTCACCTTTGATTCCATAACAGAGTTTGATAGATAGATCTTATAGGCATGGGTAAAGCTAACTGGATGGGTGACAAACTATTATTAAATTTAGAACCCTCACTTCTGAAGAACGTGTATGATAAAGGAGATAAGAATATAGCTGCATATTAATGATATTTAATTAGGTATTTCAGGCCTGTGAATAATACCAATGTAGTTGATGAACACTAACATTTAATAGTTGTTTTTCCAAAAATGTTACTGTTAAAGAAATCAGAAGTTTTATTTATTTTATAAGAGGTAGAATAGACTTGTTGGTTGTTTGGGAGAAGTTTTAGTATTTATAGGGCTGAACCACTATAATTATAAAATTTATAAGAGCTTGATAAAAGATTTGGATGTAATTACTATTGATAGTAGATGTAATTATTAGAGTTAATGGTTAATGTGAGATGGAGGTATGTCATTGATTCTTAATAGACTAAGGTTAGTTATAAAATATCAAAATTATTGATAAGAGGATAAAATAGAGCCAGAAGAGTATTGTAGGTAGTAAATAAGAGCAGAACTCTTGGTGTTAATTATAAAAATACCATAATGAATTATAATACAGTGTACAACTAATGCAAACAATATAGGCACAAATAACAACATAAGGAAATATCACATTGGTATAATTATTTGACCTCCATTTTAAGTGATATGTGGGAATACTAGAAACAATTTGCAAGAAATATGAAGATTAGTGAAAACTATGTAACTCACCATTAGAACTCTAGCTATATGTGTGTGTTAGAAATGTATAAAAATCAGTCTGTGAGACTTGCAGATATAATTATTTATCAGATATTCATTTATCTAGAGAGACATGGAAAGATTCAGCAGCTTACAAGGCCTTATCTGTAAGTGTAATTAACATAATGATAGATATGAGAACCAAATGATATATAGATATTAGAACAAGTACTTATAAAAACAAATACAGATTTAGCCATGGTAAAGATATCAACATCAAGAGAAGAGGACATTTTGTAGGCTGCTAACGTGTTATTCTGAGTTTTTCAGAAACTTTATAAGCAAAAGTTGAACATAATGGCTGACTGTTTACTCTTTTTGTTTTTTAAAATAGATTTGCTACATACTCAATACAATTTCTCCTCTCCCACATCTTTCCACGTCATCCTCTCCACTTTCTTTCCCATCCAAATTTACTCCTGTCTCTCCCCTCTTTAGAATATAAACAAAACATAAAATTATAACAATAATAATATTAAACATACACAAACCAAACACACAAACAGAAAAAAGTGTCACTGGTTCTTTCTGCCTGAGGAAGCACTAGTGTGGGCTGTCAGGTGATACAGGACACTTAGGCGATGCCAGTGATTCTCAACAAATACATTCAATAAATAAATAATTTTATTTTTCTCTGTCACATCAAGATTATACATATTTCTCTGACATTTTGCTGTTTTAATATACATATATTGTTTAATGTTCGCATTAAAGTAAGCTGATCTCTCTTCTAATGAGATATTCCATATGGCTTTTAATGTACTGCGAGGTGATTTCTGTACCCAACAAGAGGAAAAGCTGTGGCTTCACCCTGTACCATGCCAGCAGGCTTGTCTCAATGGATCATATTGTAGGTTGGTATCTGAGCATCCCAGCAGGCTTATCTCAATGGATCATCCTGTAGGTTGGTAACTGAGCATCTCAGCAGGCTTGTCTCAATGGGTCATCCTGTAAGTAGGTATCTGAGCATCCCAGCAGGCTTATCTCAATGGGTCATCCTGTAAGTTGCTATCTGAGCAACCCAGCAGGCTTGTCTCAATGGGCCCTCTAGAAGAGAGGGAAAGATGCTGACTGCAGCCATCCGCATCGCCTTTGTCGGGAGCCGTTCGGAGCAGTGCCGCGCCTAGAAGATGGCGCCTCTTCCTGTTCCTGTTCCTGCAAAGCTTGGTAGTAAACAACTGCCTTATTTGGACCTGCTTGGCGTCCGCCAATAGAGTACAGCTACGTGGCGGACTGTGTTTGGTTTTGCTGTTTGCTATATAACTGCTATCCTCCGGTACGGGGGCAGTCACTTCCTGAAACCTCCCGAGTAAACTGCTTGAAGAAGGATCCTGGTTGTCTGTGTCTCTTTCCCGCTGGACGGGTGCAGCACCGACAAGTGGTGGCCCGTACGGGGAACCTCTTAAAGGTCCGTACGCAGGGTTCAGAACTTCTTGTGGTCGGGGCGACGTCGGAAAGCCCGGTGAATAAATTGGTAGGGCCAAGTTAAAGGTTCTCGGTAAAGAGACAATCTCAAGTTAAAGGTTCT
>OU015748.1:9719320-9738482 GCA_907169655.1 Acomys percivali
AGAGACAATCTCAAGTTAAAGGTTCTCGGTAAAGAGACAATCTCAAGATAAAGGTTCTCGGTAAAGAGACGAGTAAATCGGTAGGGCCAAGTTAAAGGTTCTCGGTAAAGAGATGAATAAATCGGTAGGGCCAAGTTAAAGGTTCTCGGTAAAGAGACAATCTATAACAGGAACAGCGCGCAGACCGCTAAAACACCTGTAAAAATCCTCGGAGTCAAGAGACCCTAAGAGGATCCAAAAGTTCCCCTTCAAGGGCATGCTCCCATTTGACATTGACCCCCTTCTGGCTGCAGGGCTGTTCTTGTTGTTGACTGTGTTAGTAGGAGTGCACTTGTTAAAGCTAGAGAGAATAAACATGGGTTCTTCCTCGTCCCGCCCGTTACGGGAAGCTGTTCAGAGCTTATTGCGGGCGAAGAAACTGAAAATTCAAAAGGAAACTATTATTCGCTTCCTGGACGAGGTCGATGTTGTGGCGCCTTGGTTCGCCATTTCAGGCAACCTCACAGTGGCCAGCTGGGACAAGTTAGGGAAAGACCTAGATTTTGCCTGGGAGCAGGGCACACTCAAACATGGAGTACGCCCCATTTGGAAATTAATCCGCAGCTGCCTTAAAGATGAATGCTGCATTGATGAAATAGAGCAGACAACTTCTGCTTTAGAGCAGTTGAGGGAGACTCGCTCTAATGAGGGAAGGCAAAATGGCTTGGAGAATGAGGGCAATATTGGTAATGCCAACAAAATTAAATTGAAAAAAGGTGAAGGCGCAAAACAGGCAAGGCGGCTCTATCCTGACCTTAAGGACTTAGAGGATTCTAGCCAATCCACAACTCCTGAGAGGCGAAATAGTTCCTTGTCCTCTGCAAGCGAGAGGGACCTCCAGGAAGCCTTAGAAGAGATTTTACACAAAATGGAGTCCCTGAACAGTAAGAGGAGGAACAAGGCAGGGAGGAAGAAGAAGGCGGAAGTCAAGCCACCACCGCCCTTCCGCCCGCCATCTTGTTCAGAAACAGACCCTCCGCCATATGCGGATGCTCCTCCAGGAAGGCAGCCACGGCAAAATACGTTTTGCCCAGAGGTCTGGAAGAAGGCACGAATGGCTTTTCCCGTTTTATTGAACTAAAAATTGTGATTGAAGTTTTTAAACGCTTTGTACAGCCTTTTAATTTGGTGTCTGATTCCTTATATGTTGTTAATTTACTTATTGAACGGGCCCATCAAACCTTAAAAATGTATCTCTTAAAACAAAAAGGGGGAATTGGAGCCCAGCATAAGACACCCAGAGAACGTCTTTCTCTTGCCTTGTTCACTGTAAATTTTTTAAATTTGGACATCAATGGTCAATCTGCAGCTGACAGACATGTCCATGGGCCTCAGGCTCCTATGGGACTAGTGAAATGGAAGGATGTCTTAACCGGACTATGGCATGGCCCTGACCCAGTGCTCTCTTGGGCACGAGGTTCTGTTTGTGTTTTCCCTCAGGATCGCCATGACCCAATTTGGGTTCCTGAGAGGCTGGACCGAAAATGTAATACTGATCCTCCTGCTCCTCCTCCTGAAGACAACTCCTGCAAAGACGGAATTAAGATGGGGGATCCTCTCGGTCTTCCCAAATCCGCTGCCGATACAACATGAAAATATTAGTTTTTCCCCCACACCGGTTTGTGTGTGGCCCCCTTTTTTATGGGTAGTGTATAATGGCACTAATGATACCTTTGATGGTCTTACTTTGAATTGCTCCCGTAAAAATTGTTTTTATACTTTGTGCTGGGATGCAAGTAAGTTTTCTCTTGCCATTGCTACCCGCATGCCACGATGGGTGCCTGTTCCTGTCGAGGCTCCCTCCTCCCTAACTCTGCTTCGTTTTAGGTGCGATTTTGGAGTTACAGCTGCCATTGCCATCGCAGCAGTAGGTGCCACCGCGGCGGCGGTATCTTTGACCTCGTCCATACAGACAGCAGCAACGCTTAATAATCTCTCTGCTAATGTAGCACATGCGTTGGATTTGCAAGCTGACATTAACTCTCAATTGAAAGGAGGCATTATACTAGTGAACCAACGTGTGGACTTGGTGGAAGAAAGACTGGAGACTCTTTGGCAGTTGGCTCTAATAGGCTGTGCACAACGGTCACCAGGACTTTGCGTTACCCCAATAACTTTCCATAACTTTTCTACGGCTGCCAACTTATCCCGAAAACTTTCTAAGTATTTACAAGGCAATTGGTCCAAAGACTTTGACAAATTTATGACTGAACTCCGGTTGGCTATAGTAGATGTCAATACAACTCGAATTGACCTCTCTATGGCAGAAGGGTTTGGCGCCTGGATTCAACAGGCCATGAGCCACCTCAGAGAATGGGCTAGCTTGGGATCCATGCTTGTCCTGATGATGCTGATTGCGGGTCTTTGCCTGTGGTGTTTTTACCGCATGGCTCAAGGGCGCAGAAGAGATCTTGCGGCCATTGCTCAAGCTTTCGTAGCTATCGAGGCTGGACAGTCCCCTCAAGTATGGCTTACTAGCCTGACTTGAAGTTTGGAGCCTTTTCCCTGACATATGGCCTTTGCACCCAGCTGGCTTTTGGCCATTGCACGCTGGAAGGCATATGTCAGTTCTTTTGTCAACGGCCATTGCACTTCGCTGGGAATATCCCATTGCACGCGAAGTGGCGTTGGTACTGTCCTCTTTGTCCTTGATCTGGCGGAATCTAAAATGATTTCGCAGGTGATCGGACCTTCTGGCTCAGCTAAAACAAAAAGGGGGAACTGTCGGGAGCCGTTCGGAGCAGTGCCGCGCCTAGAAGATGGCGCCTCTTCCTGTTCCTGTTCCTGCAAAGCTTGGTAGTAAACAACTGCCTTATTTGGACCTGCTTGGCGTCCGCCAATAGAGTACAGCTACGTGGCGGACTGTGTTTGGTTTTGCTGTTTGCTATATAACTGCTATCCTCCGGTACGGGGGCAGTCACTTCCTGAAACCTCCCGAGTAAACTGCTTGAAGAAGGATCCTGGTTGTCTGTGTCTCTTTCCCGCTGGACGGGTGCAGCACCGACACGCCTTCATGGTTCCCATTGTGTGTCACCATTCTCCGTGTTGCTTTTCATGCTGTTGTCCAGATTTTCCATTTCTAGAACTCTGTTCATATTTTGAGGTCAGGTGATGAGGCACCACTAATTTTTGTCTCAATTCAATGATTACATTGACCATCTGAAATATAATGCAAAGTTTCCTAAAGGATTTAAGCTTGTGGCACTGTTCAGTTAAATTTAAAGACGAGTTGCAAAGAAAGCCACAGTGGATGAATAAAAATTCAGCACTGTCTGAAACAGTAGTCTGTCAGCTAGGGAAGCGAAATTAGTACTCAGAACTTGGTATGAGCAAATAGGCAGTAAAACAAAGAAGACGGAAATCACACACAAATACATACACACACTCATACACACAATACACAAACTCACACCCATACTCACACATTCAAGATCACACAAACTCACACACACACACACACACACACACACACACACACACACACATGCACTGTGTACTGGATATAGAGGTTTTTGCCTGTAACCCCAGTATATGTAAATGCAGGAGAACTGTGCATTGGAGGCCAGCTTGTGCCGTTTAGGTAAGTCGAGGACAGCTTGGCCTGCAGAGTGAAATTCTGTCTCATATTAAACAGATTTAAAAAATAAGGCAATGAAGAGAAAAAAATTAAGGAGGAGTTCCCTAAAAACAGGAAATCTCCCTTTTGTAAGGCATCTAGATTGTGGTGTTGTATCTGAAAATTAACTGGAGTTCTTTCTAGTGTCAGTTAAGAGAAATTAGCAAAACAGAGTAAATAGAAATAGAAGTAAAGACAGCACAGTTTTCAAAGATTCAAACAAAAATCTGCAGAACTTCTTTTGAGAGCTGATTTTGTGGTTACTTCATAATCCTTTTATTCTAATACACAATATACCTACACTCGACTAATAACCACCGACTAACAACAGGAAGCTCAAGCAACAAACTGAATTCCAGTGCACAGGAAGAATTGCTTTTAATAGGTGCCAAAAGTGCCCACAAGAAAGTCTTGGCTGCATGTAAGTGAATAGCTTAAGTGGCTGAAAGCATAGTCTTCCTTCTCTGTGTTTGCAGATGGCAACCCTGTTGAAGCTCCTGTCGGCAGTTGCAGGGAACTGAAGCCATTATCGATTGATGTGCAATCTTCTAAAATTGTAAAAAGGATTGCATAGTCAATGACTTTTAGTTTATGAAATCCTAATGATATCAGAAGTTAATTTTGTTAAAAGAAAAGTAAATGGTACATGTGTGAGTAGAGGAAGCGCATATGCCATGATGTGATTCTGGGTGTCAGAGCACTACTCAAGGGTTGAGAATCCCTCCTCATTTTTAACCATATGAGTTCCAGAAATTGTACCAGATCATCTGACTTAGGTCACTTGTTTTTACCAAACAAGCCACCAGAATAGGAATTAAGACAAGAGTTTTGTCTATCTGTTCTTGAAATTCAACATTAATAAAATTAGATTTTTCATATATCACGATTCTCTTTTTTTTATTGAATTTTTTAAAATTTTATTTTATTTATTTATTCTTGTTACATCTCTATGGTTATCCCATCCCTTGTATCCTCTCATTCTTCCCTCCCTCCCATTTTCCCCTTATTCCCCTCCCCTATGACTGTGACTGAGAGGGATTTCCTCCCCCTGTATATGCTCATAGGATATCAAGTCTCTTCTTGGTAACCTGCTGTCCTTCCTCTGAGTGCCACTAGGTCTCCCCCTCTAGGGGACATAGTCAAATGTGAGGCACCAGAGTACATGAGAAAGTCATATCAATAAAAACAAATATTCTATTAAATTCTGCATTTCAAAAAGAAATTTCCCACTGCGACCAGATTCTCAGCAGTAGTGATTTTACTGGGACATACTAATTAATTACAGAAAATTCTGAACAGAATTTTTACTCCAACTCTAAACACCAATTGCTTTTCTTTTCTAGAACAATTGTGTTAATGAAGGTTTTATTTTAAAAGAGAATTCTAAGGTGCTATGAATACTACTAAATAAAAATAGCATCCTTGAAAAGATGGTGTGAATGAGTAATTGATAATATTTGGTGGCTAATTAGACATAAAGAGGATGGAGAATATTCGGTATGTACCCCCGCCACACAAACAATAAATTTTAAAATGACACTGTGGAACTGTAGAACACTGATTAAGGGTCACAAGAGTAACACTTCAATTCTGTTTCCTGGGAGAAGAGCTAACATATTTACCCTGCTGGAAACTCATTATTGACAACTATGCTTATGTTCCTGAAACCCAAAACCTTGTGAGATTATTGAATAGCAGGAACATCTCCAGTAAAGAGCAAAGACATGCCACTCTTTTCTCATATAACAGGCAATCTGGTTTGGTCTGTCAATCACCTCAAAGGGAAAGGGTCCTTAGAAAAATAAGCATTTCCCAGAGACTTCAGAAATAGCAGAAAATCAGCCTAAAATGTAGATCAGAGGACATGTTCCTGTAGGAGTTATCTGTTCTCATCCTCAGAGTCTAGGCTCACCTCTCTGCAGTGACATCAGATTGTCTTCTACATTGCAGGATGTGTATTCACCAGGAGGCTACCCATGGAGGCCTAGAGGACTGGAGAGACAAGGGAAGTCCAGGGCAAGGTTCCCATGAGCCAAGGCAAGTGAGAGTAGCAAGGAATACAGTGAAAGAAAGCTGTTTTCTTTCTTTTATGCTCATGTTTTAGTTTTCAGTTTTTACTCTTTTGATCTTGGTATTGACATTCAGAGGACTTCCATGCACCCACTGTGCTACTGAACAGGTCCTTCCAAACTCAGAAATAACCATTCCTCAGCTCAATTTGAGGGGAAAAAGAAAATATTTTTCAGTAGAACTCTGCTATGTTATTTCCCACACAAATATACTCCTGCCACGATGAACTACTACTGACACATTTTACCAGGTAAGAAAAAAACATTGTAAAATTTCCTGAGATAATGTCAAATGTGTATGATAAATAACCAGGACTTTTTTTTTCTTGAATAGTCACAGAAAATATCCAGGTAACCATGTAATATATATTCTTCTTAAGAGATTTTTAAATTAAATAGTTGAAGTGACCTATTCTTTCACTTATTTTCCCCAAAATCTGAAGGAAAATAATAAACACAATTATTGAAAATGACATATTTTAAAGAATCCAATAATTAGTAGGCATGGGATTTATTTAACTTCAAAAAGTTTTTATTTATACTTTGACAGGTGTTTCTATTCCTGCAATTTCCTCTTCATCTTGATAAGGATCTTGCTGATAAGCATGTCGTAAATTTAACAATTACTACTTCAGTAAATAATGCTATGAAAAAGTTTGAAGAGAAGCTACATTGGAAAAGTGAGCTGCGAACCTTAAAAACACCTGTCCCTGTTGTGACAGGCTTCTATTTCTTTCAATCACTCCTTAGCCATCCTGAGGAAAGAAAGGGAGGGAGGGTTGCAGGGTTTTTAAACTTTTGATGATCACTCCACCACCTTGTCTTGATTTGTTACTTCTTCTTGAGAGGCCAGAGCTGGGGATTCTGATTGGCACCTGAAGGGTCAGAGCTGCACAGCTGTGAGATCTCTTCATTATATCTATCTGTAGGTAAACATCCCATAAAGTCCTTCAAAACAAAATTTCCATAGCTGCGATTATCAACACTTTAAGCAAATTTCCATCATTGCTTCTCTTTATAAGAGAGGCACTTAAGCACTTTCTATATTATAACCAATATCCACAAAAACCTATATTTATACTATGGGAGGTTTTGACCAGAAAGCCAAAGAATGTTTATGGTAAACAGTGAAAACAGTAGTCATTAGGAATTTAGTTTTCTTTTATTGACATTTTAAGAATTGTTAATAATAAGCTTGGTCATGTGTAATTAACTTCAGATTTGAATAGAGGTCTCTGGAGGAAAGTTCATAGCTCTAAGAGCCTTTATAAAGAAATTAGAGAGAGCCCATACTACTAACTTAAAAACACACTTGAAAGCTCTAGAACAAAAAGAAGCAAACTCATTAAAGAGGAATAGAAGGCTGGAAATCTTCAAACTCAGGGATGAAATCAATAAATAAGAAACAAAGAGAACAACTCAAACTATCTACAAAACCTAGAACTGGTTCTTTGAGAAAATCAACAAGATAGACAAACCTTTAGCTAAACTAACTAAAAGGCAAAGGTAGAGTATTCAGATCAACAAAATCAGAAATGAAAATGGAGACACAACAACAAACAGTGAGGAGATCCAAAAAAAATCATTAGATCACACTTCAAAGCCTATATGCCACAAAATTTGAAAATCTAAAGGTAATGGACAATTTTCTTAATAGATAACAACTGCCAAAATTGAATCAAGAGCAGGTAAACAAATTTAATACTCCTATATCTCCTATGAAAATTGAAGTCATCAAGAGTCTCCCAATCAAAAAATCCCAGGGCCTGATGGATTCATCCCAGAATTCTACCAAACCATCAAAAAAGAGCTAATATCAATTCTATTTAAGCTATTCCATAAACTAGACTCAAAACGAAGATTACCAAACACATTCTGTGAGGCCACAGTCACTTTGATAGCTAAACTACAGAAAGACTCCACAAAGAAACAGAATTTCAGACCAATTTATCTTATGAACATTGATTCAGAAATATTCAATAAAATACTTGCAAACTGAGTCCAAGAACACATAAAATATCTTATTCCCCATGGTCAAGTAGGCCTCACAACTTAGTATTAAAAGAACATACAAGTGGAAGGTGTTATCTCTACCTTTACCAGAAAAGTATCATACGTTTTCATGCTACAATAAACCATTGGAATATCATACTATCTATTATTATATTCAAGTATATAAAATCTGTAAGCCAAAGAAAAAGTACTATATATTTTCATCTGACTTTGGTAAATGTTCTTCTAAACATGCAAGTAAAAATACAAGTGTCTTTCTCATACTTAGAAAGAAATTGTGTAAATAATATCTAAGAGAATCTTAAAGTGACATTGCTTACCCTTACCAAAAGAAAACTATTATTTTAGATAGGGTTGCATAGAAGTAATTGATTTTCATGGAATTGATGCTTAATTAATATCACTCCTCAGATGTATAAGTATGTTTTACCATCACTTAATGTTTCAAATACTATGGTCACTCTTACATTTCCTAATTCTTAAATTTTAATATTTGTTTTTAAAGCAAGTAAGCATATAGAAACACAGCCAATCATTTTGCTAATACACAATGTCCTGTATAAATTTATTTCTAATCTGGTCTGTTGGTTATTAAGATCTTACCTATATTCTGCAGAAAAGCTCCTCTGTTTCTCCAATCCTAGTCACTACTTATTTTGTGGATTTTTCTAGTTGTATGTGCCTGTCTGGCCAATGGTACAGTCTTAAATCAACACACACATGCACACACTTATTTAAAAGTTGTTTGATAATTTTCTCATTTATCTTGTTTTTTTTTTAAATAAAGAGCCCTTGTATATTTCTCCAGTCATTTCAAAAAATAACAAAATACATTTAACAAATTAAGCACAACTTCATAAAGATTCTTACATTATCACATTTCTGATGAAGGCTCAAAAGCATTATTTTAGTACAATCCTACTGCGCCTCTCATCAATATCATATTATCACTATAAGCACTTCATGTCCAAACAAAGAGTGACTACTGCTTGTTTCCTTATGTATCTATTTTCATTGACTTCAGTAAATGTAAGAAGAGAATAGAAAGCTATTATAACTAGCTTGTCTGGGGAACGATCCACTTTTTCTATTCTCTTTTACAGATGCCTACCTAGGATATCTTTTATAGCTAGCTTACCTCCCTTATTCTTGAAAAAAATTCTTCTTAGCACACCAAGTATGATGAAAATATGGTGGAGTTTTTCTTACCTGAAAAATATCTTTAAGGCCACATTTCTTTTCGAAGATTGTTTCACTGCACTTAGTATTCTGTGTTAACTTTAAACCTCCCTCATAAACTTTAAAGCCATTAAGCACTTTGCCTTCTAGTACCCAAGGTTATGGGAAGTCAGCCATCTTTCCCACTATTGTTTTCTCTGTCTATAAAGTGCTTTAAATCTCTGTGGTGACTTTTGAAGTATGGCTGTTTAGTTTACTTGCCTGATTATATTATGGACCGTTTAGATTTTCTCTGTTCTTCTTTGAAAGGACCATATTTAACTCAGTCAGTCTATAGGCAGTGTCACTTCTCATTTTGAAATTTAAGGTATTATTTACAGCTGGTGATTGAGCCTGTAGATCTTGCTGTCAACCTGATATTTCTGATAGTATCTTTACAGTGAATGATAATTTCTTTTCATTTTCGTATGTTATATGAACAGTTAAACTCTTTATTAAAATTTACTGAGTGTGAAGGTCAAACTTGTTATAGAGGAGGTTTTTATATTTCTTTCATAAAGGATGTGCAGTTCTATTATTTTCATTTCTCTAGTATGGATAAGTATACAATAATACTTACTGTGTACTCACATTGCTTCTTTATGATTTGAAAAACTACTGATAGTGACAAATTCAGCCACACATAATTCTTTTCCTAGACAGAGAATGTGTAATTTGAATACATTACATCCATTCTGGTTCAATGAAGCGTAATGTATGTTAAGAAGGGAATACAGATGCCGATTTTTGACATTAGTTATATTTCAAAATGACAGTGTGATTCCTTAGCATTGTCCTATGTTTAATGCTTTGTAATTGTCATAAAGGACTCTGAGAATTAAACATGCTTACGTATATTAAAGTATGAAAATGTATATCCCATTTTCAAGCCAACATATGACCAATTGCCTTAGTTCATCTCTTCCTGGGCAGATGTGACTGCCATGTGGAAATTGTATCTCAGCTTCCACCATTTCCCATGCTTTAGATTCAGGAACATATTATATCCTCTAGATTAAAAGAAAAAATTTCCTGTGCATTTTTTAATTCAATTATACTCTTTGAAAAGACACAGAGAATTGCCAGAATCATATGACTGGTACTTAAAATCTTTAATTATTTAAAATACATAAACCCTATTGACATTTATTTGATAATCAATGAGTGTCTTTCCAATTATCTTCTACATGAGTAAATGTAAGATTCAGACACTATGCTAGTGAGCCACACTGCAGAAGGAGACCAGAATCTTGTCACTGCTAGGCAGCTTTACAGTATGCTCCACAATAAGGATATACTAAACCCGCCTTTCTTTCCTGTTTTAGAGAAATGACATATGTTAAAAGAGGTATGGTTTAGAAGTGTTACGCAGTTCTCACATGATTGTATGAGGTGTGCGGGATGCACAGAGCTATTAAGGCTGGTTCTCTGCTCATTGTATGAGTAGAAGTAAGACATCTACAAATCTTACTTGATGCCATACTACGAATGACATCTAATTATAAGTCGCAGAGAATCAGTGACCAACATGAAGCCTTGTCTTTGCATAGACCTTCATATCTCAGCCAGTCCAGAGCTAGTCCCATGTAGTGGGATTAGCAATATAAGTTACCTGCTTGTTCTGCAGCTTACATTCTTTTTTAAATTTTAGCTTTTTTAATTTATTCAGATTACAACTCAATTGTTATCCCATCACTTGTATGTCCCTGTTCCTCCCTCCCTCCCTCCCTCCCGCTTTCCTCCTGTTTCCCTCCCTTAGGTCTATGGCCTAGGAGGACATCCTCCTCCACTATATGGTCATAGGCTATCAAGTCTCATCTTGGTAGTCTGCTCATTCTTTCTTTGAGTGCCATCAGGCTTCCCCACCAAGGGGAGGTGGTCAAATATGGGGCACCAGAGTTCATGTCAGAGGCAGTCACCGCTCTCCACACAACTGTGGAGAATGTCCTGTCCATTGGGTAGATCAGAGTAGGGCTTCGATATTTACTACTTGTATTGTCCTTGGTAAGTGCAATGGAACCCGATCCCACAGGAAGAACATCTTGCAGTTTAAATTCTTTACATGCTGACTGCAACCACCTCCCTCATCAATCCCTACCCACCTCCTTCCTTATTCCCTTTCCCTCCCTCCCCTAATCCTTAAAAAAGGGGAACCCTTCTCCCTTAAGATCTGACCTCAGCTCATCCAGTGTCGTCTGTACTACCTGTAACCTCTTCCTTCGTGGCCCAGCAAGGCCACCCTGCCTGGATCTAAGTAAACATTAGGAGGCCCTAGTCCATCCCAGAAGTAGTCCCTACTCCCCATATTGTGGGACCCACAAGAAGACTTGCTACCTATCTACTACATCTGAGCAGAAGGTCTGGGTCCACATCCCACATGGACCTAGGTTGGCACATCAGTCTCTGTATACTGCTTGTGAGAAATTATGTTTTCAGAACAAAAGAACCGGACACTGATGGTGGATCAGACCTGAGAGGATTCATTTCTCTCAGCATGTTGGAAGCTGGTATCCTGCATCTTCCATGTTCCAACACCAGGCGCCTCAGGTACTGTTACACATCAGAACAGGACAGCTTCCAGGACAGCATTGTAGGAAGCTTCTGATCCCAATTGGTTCAGCATTTCAAACTGTCCCACACAGGTCTCAATTTAGACTGTAATTTGGCAGCATTTGGAAAATGGACCGCTAATGTTAACCCTGGGTTATTTAACCATTTTCCCCAAATTTTGGGGGCCCTTTAAAGTTATTATTCACCCTAAATCAGCCTGAAGAAACCATAAGAGAATGATGTCCCATTTCCTCTAAGGGGAGTTGGATAGGTTTCTGTTTACTTGCTTGATCTATAGATGCTTATTTTCATCAGGAGTGAATATAAATTATTATTGGTCTTATGCGATAGGAAGCTAGGTTGTACTCAGGGATATCTCTCTTTTCCCTTATCTTTCTTTTGTAGGTAAGGATAAAGGAGCTGAAAAGAAAGAAGGGGTATATAGAAATGTAGAGGGAGGACAGAACAGAAGGTAGATTATAGAATGTAGTCATCTCAAGGCCTTAATTGTTATTCGACAATAAGGTTATTTTTAAATCAATTGTATTGAATTTTGTATATTGATGCAAATTATGGGCATGTCAAATATTAGTCTAATTTTATCACAAGAATATATATTCTAAGTCTAACAGGTAGATATGATTCTATAGATATATAAGGTAAAATAGTTAAATAAAATCTTCAAACGCCTCAGAACCCTACAGTATATGGCATTTAAAGATGCTTTTATTACTCTAAATATTGTTTGACAACAAGATAAGTTAACTCCTGGCAACACCCAGCCTGCCTCAAAGAAGATGAGGAGCATCAAAGAACCTCCTTATGGAGTTTGTTTCAAATGTGGCCTAAAAGCCACTGGGCAAAATGTTCTCATTTCTGCCAGTAAACTGTCTCGGTCATTTTTTTTCATTTAGGAGGCTACTAACCTGCACTTCAGGTATTTAAGTTTTATTCTTTCTCAACTCTCTGATGGGGTAGAAGACCAGATAGTTTGGTCTTGCAATAGGGCTTGGTGTGTTGGGGGTTGGCATGTTTTTAGATCAAGATAGATATTTTAAGTTGATGGAGATGAGATATGTTAGATACTGATATTCATTCAGAAATTTAGACCCAACAAGATAGGAAAGATGTTTTTTCCCAGTTTGCCAAATACAAATTATCAAATCAATATGAATGTAATACTTATATAATTCCTGATTGTCTTGTGGTTCTTACGGATGTATGTAGTTTATTTTATTCATGTGTAATAATATAAAAGTACTCATTAAAAAAGAAACACTTTTTTAAAAGGTATGGTTTAAAGATATTTGCTGACTTTCTGGGTATTATATTTCTATTCAATGATATGTAATAAGGAGAAGTTTAAAAGAAATTCTGATAATCTCTCAACATGAAAGAAAATTAATTTTCTACTCTGAATCATTTCTTCGTGTTTTCCAATTGCAAATAAGCATAATAATAGTGCTTGTTTGCATTTTTTCTTTAGTACTTAATAATGGAGCAATTGTAAGAGAAATCACAAGTTTACAGAAACATTCACCAGTAAACCTGAGGTATTTTGCATTGTGATTAATATATAACCAAACATTAGTAGTTTTCCTTAGAGATAATTATACTGATTAAATGATGAATTTGGTTCAGATATTTTCAGGCCTTTTTATTTTGGCAAATACAATCAATCAAGACACATTGTTCTAAGAAGAAATAAACTCAGCTATCCTCTTACCAAGGCTCCAGATTGACTGTCCTGATCTATTTCCACTCTTTACCCACTTAGAGCAATTCACTTTCATTTCCCACAAGAGGAGGTTTGGAAGTGCATCAAAGACAAACTTGAAATTGGGTTATCCCCTCTGTTCTCAGTTTCTGCCACATGGTATCAAGTGATTCTATAAAGAAAGGACAAGGGTAGAGTGCAACATATGACCTGATTTCAAAGAATGAAGCTGAAACTCTTGGGAAATGAATGGTCATTTTCCTTCAATAATTTCTTTCCATTTAATTTTTTTCTGATTAATTAGTGAGAACCACCTTACTTTGCATATGTTATATTTGAAATATAGCAGTTATTTCAATTTTATATCATTTGCTTCTTCATCAGCTTCTGTAGTTTTATTTCACATTTCTTTTAAATTATGTTAAAATCGCTTGTATAGTACAAGAAATTTTTGTATATACTTTTTATTTTATTTGAAAATTTTGGGAAGGGGATAGGAAAGTAAAAACAAACGAAGGATAAATTAAAAGTAGGGATATCTGGAAAAGCCATACTGAATTATATTATCATACTATTAACTATTTATCAGAAGAACCTCCTACAATACATTGTAATTCTGCTTAATATACATACATAATTTCAATGAACTATGAACCTGTCTGGACTGACAATAAATACTCCCTTAAAAGAGGCAAAAAAGAAAAATATCTTAGAAAAACTTCAATACTAGATCTGAGAAGTCTTCTTTTGAGCTGTAGGTCAGGAGACTCTCAGAAACATGCAGCAAATACGGCTGCCACTTAATGCCTCTCAGAGGTTAAAGGATAGTCTCTATTGCTAAGGAAACCACGCATTTTAGAAACAGCTTCCAGAGACTCCTGAGATGGAGGTGATGTGGATGCCTCCTCCTTGAGGACTAGCTTATGTTATGCTAGAAAGTGTCCTGAAAACTTCTGAAGGAGGGAGGCAACCAGCAGTCCTAACCAGTCATGATACCTAAGAACCAAAGCAAGCAGAGTGGCACAGTAGCCCTGAGGGATAAATAGTGGCATGCTTATGTAGGTTTTAACCAAAAACATTTTAATTGAACTCAAAGACCAGTTTAACAAGAGGGAAACCAAGCCCAGTATGGACCTCTAGCTAACTTCTGTGCTAGTGAAGTCAAAGATGCTGGAGGAGAGCCTGCAACTGCTAATTCACTAAACCAGTTTAATCATTGTCCTTGTACCCACTGAGAGGAGATAAATCTGTTTCTGTTTTGGCCCCAATTGTGAGTCAGAAGAGAGGGCTGGATGTTTACCACTTAGATGTGAGAAAACAGGATGTTTTTCTACATAAAAAGTCAAACTACTTCATGGGGGAGCTTGGTGAAAAACACCCTTGAACAGACTGAGAGGATATATATATATACACACACATACATGCATACATACATACATACATACATACATACATACATACATACATATGCCTAAAACAGGAGAGGGGGCTTTTGGTTGGGACTTTGTTTTTGGCTGTTCATCCCTACACTTCAAGAGGCTCCTAAAGAGAGCTGCTCTGGGAAAATTTCAAGGCTTTGGACTCCAGCTGAGGCTCCTGTTTCTAGCTGCTGCGCCTAGTTCCAGCAACAACTTTGGTGAAATTGCTGGTCTGCTAAAATACTGCTGACTATGGCAAAGACTGATGTCCTTAAAGTTTCATTAGAGTGTTTTTAAATATCCTTTTCTGATTGTTTGGGTTAGTTGGGTTGTTAGAGAGGTAGACTCATTTAATATGTTCATAATAAAATATAATTGATTAAAAAATTGAAACTACAACTGACAGGTAAATATAATCATTATCCTTTGTCAAGAAAACCTCTCTTTTCATCAGGGAGAGAGACTACTACAGAAAACCACATCCAATCAAAATGGGAGATTAGGTTTTTGAAGACCTTATCTATTTTAACTATCACTTAGTTGTTTAGGAGTTAAGATGATTTTAGGTCTAGATAGATGTCTTAAGTTGATAAAAAATGAGATATGATAGATATTGATTTACGTTCAGATAGGAAAGGTGTACATATACATACAAGTTGTATGTAAAAAATAAAAATAAAACTGAACAGCAAAAAAAAAAAAGAAAAAAGAAATCACTAAATCATTCTCTGAGGTATTGATTTATAATTTTACCCAGTGAGGTAGGACAGTTTCAATTGTCCTGTATCATCAATTGGGTAATTAATCTTAAATTAACTGAAATTACCAGGCTTTTAATGACTATTTATCATTTAGACATTTATCATTTTCAGAATTATTTCAGATTTTCTAGACATTTTTTTAGAATTGGAAAATCAACTCTACAAAATCCTAAGATTTTATCAAGATTAAATGAAATTTATAGATGCTTATTACAGAAAATTGTTAGTGTTATGTATTATTAAATATGTATTTCTGCATTAAAAATGAGACATTAGTTCCAATAGGCAGTTCTACAAAACACTACTACAAATAAGACTCAGGGAACACTAAAGACGGGGAAACAAAGATTCTAAGAGCCAGAGGACATGGAAGTTGACTCTGAGCCCGTGTCTCCTAGTAATGTCAGAAGCTACATCCATAAAGTCTCAAAAATGTGACTGTCTATGAGGTGAACGATATTAACACCAATAGACATACTACCATGGATGGGTAAAAACCCACAAGACCCCTATACTACCCATAGAATTACAAGCAGCCAAAGAATGTTAAGAAGGAAATAATTAGTCTTCTTTGGGGAGGAGTGTGAAATAAACTTAACTGATGGTATTAGGGTATTGAATATATTTTTAGAAAGTAGATTAATTTAGGAAAACGGACGTGGTAGGTTTTCTAGGATCCATGGCCTCTCAAGCAAGAGAGAGTTGAAATGACAGTAGCAGGTGTGAATTTCTTCATATGGAGAGGAGCTTAATTCCAATTAGACAGCTGTTGGATACCCTAAGGATATAATTGGCCCAGTTTTGTTATGGGGGAATTTTGTGGGACGCTTCATTGTTGCAGCTCATAGATGTGATAGCTGGTTAGGATTGCTGATTGTCTTTCTCCCTCAGATACTACAAGATTTAGATCTCAGGGAGGAACATTCCAAGTCAATGCCAGCTGGATTACTGCAAATCAAGCATCTGAAACACATCAACACTTGTACACAAATAACACTTAAGTTTATGGTGATAGAGTGGGAGGCTTTTGTAAATCCTATTTGTTCGATCCCTGTTGGCCTCCATATATTGGTCAGAACACTACTGCTGTGAAGTCCTTGTGACCTAATTTAAAGTAAGGACAGTTTTGTGATGTGAAGGAAACTAGCCACCAGCCAGGGACCAAGGTCAACCCTGTGGCATTTCCATGCCATTGTCGTGATAGTAGAGTTTAGATTGCAATACATCAAAAATGCTTTATGTTATGATAACTATTCATTGATGATTAATATTAACTCTTTAACTTTAACCTTACCATTTGATTTATAAACAAAACTGCACATAATGATTAATATAATCAGTCTATTATATCCTAAATCCTCCTTGATCAACATGCTGACAAGAATATAAGCTTGAATTTCACAGATGTATTTTGCTATGTTTTGTGATTATTTTTCACTCTCATTAATGGGATATTTTAACTCTTGGTAGTAGGGCTGTTTGTATTCTAATATAGTCTCATATACACCAATTTCTTATGTATTAGAAAGGAAACAGTGCTTTTTCTTTCGTTATGTTCTTTTCTTTCTTTTCTTTTTCTTTTGTTTGTTTGGTTGTTGTTGGTTTTTTTGAGACAAGCTTTCTCTGTGTAGCCTCAGGTGTCCTGAACTAACTTAGTAGACCAGGCTGGCCTTGAACTCACCGCGATCTGCCTGCCCCTGCCTCCTGAGTGCTAGGATAAACGGCATGTGCCACCACTGCCCAGCTCCTTATGTTCTTTTCTATGTGGAAGTAGTTATGAAATAAATAGAATAGGAAAGGACTGGTGATGTTTCCTAATCTTCTTACCAACAAGAACAAATGGTATCAAAGTAATTCTACTGTCTATTTATCTACTTATTTATCTATCTATCTATCTATCTATCTATCTATCTATCTACCTATGAATCTATCATCTATCTCTCTATCATCTGTCTTTCTATCTTATTTATATATTATAAAAAATAGAAATGCATATTGATATTTCTTGACTGAAGTCTGAAATGCGGCTTTTTAGAGAGGAGATCTATATAAACATAAGGCTCCCTTTGCCTCCTGGAAATAAGCAGAGCGTTTGTGCATCTCAAGAAGCCCGTTGATAAGGAGTAATAGAAAGAAGGAGAGATGACTGTGATGTGCCAGACAGAATTGTTGGGAAAAGTGAATGGCCTAAGGGTTAGCACAGCTAGGAAAGTGCATTCACACTTCACGCTTCCAAAGAAAACTGGACCTTCAAACAAATTTTACTTCAGCAAATATTTTAAGATATAGGCACGTTAGTACGTATGTTATATTTAGAAATAATATTTATAATTTGAAATAAATCATTATAGTGGTATGAGTATCTGAAAAAATACATGCATTTGTCAAAAAGAGATAGTGTGCCCTTAATATTTTCATGATCAACTCTATATAAAAATAAATAAAATTAAAATGGTATATTATAATGAACGACATATATAAACTATTTGGAACCTTGAGCTAACATCTGAATTTTAACATGTAATAACAGAAATATGATAGCATAGTAGATTTATAGCAACATATTTAGATATGTAGTACATATATTTCAATAAATTGTAAGTGGATTAATATTGATTGATATGTGTATAAAGAATGGATTTTTAGCTCTACTATATCTTTCTGAAATAGTCAACGAAATATTGTGGATAATGCTAAGCATTTAAAAAATCTATATATTATATGTGGAATAATATAAATGTATACATAAAAAGTAAAATAAAAAGGAAAAGAAATCATTTTGTGAACAAAGCTCATTCTCACAGAAGAATATTTTGTTTATATACTTACTCAAAAGAAAGGTAAAATCTGAGAAATTTATAGACAATGTCATGGATATCATTAAGATAAGGCATAAAAAATAAAACCCCAAGGTCTTATGTTCAGCCAAGCACGGTTAACTTATGTCAGAAATCCTAGCACCTGGTAGGCTAAGGCAGTAAGGTAATTGTGTGTCTGAGAATAGTCTGTGTTGCATAACTAGTTCCAGGCCAACCTAAGCTTCAGAATCAAGCTCTGCCTCAAAACAAACAAGCAAATAGACAAACAGCCTCCATAACCAACCAAAATATGGTAACAATAAAAATTAGATATTCCAACTATGGGTGTGTTACGTTTGTAGCAATGCTAAAGGATCTCAGAAAACTCTAGGAGGCAAACTTCAAGCAATGGTGTATTCTCTATGATTTTCAGGGCAAGAGTGGGGGAGAATAGAAGTTACAGGAATGAGAGGTAGAGGTCTGCACAGAGGAGCAAAGGGAGGTGTGTTGAGAGTGTCTTCTTGAGCATGGTCGCGAACTTTATATGTAATCAGCCATTTAACCCTCACATACACACAGTGTAATAAATGTACTTCAATAACTCTCAGTTTCAGAGAGGTTAAGACTGTGCTTGTGGTCAGTCAGTGGGAAGCACCACTGTGGGCTTACAGCTGCCATCTGCTTCAAAACTCTCTACCCTCTCCTCTCCTCTCTCCTCTGCCTATAGCCCTGGAGCTAGCCATAAGTGGTTCACCGAAGAGACAAGACTTGACTCATCCATCATTTCTAGAAGTCTGAAATGTTCATGCGCACATATATAAACAATAGACTTGGAATAAAATCTGCTTTCAGGCAGAAATCCCTTCCCTGAAAGTCATTTGATCACTATTGAGTGCAGGGAACGTTAATAATAATAATAATAATAATAATAATAATAATAATAATAATAATAATAATAATAAT
>OU015748.1:9738492-9755644 GCA_907169655.1 Acomys percivali
ATAATAATAATAATAATAATAATAATAATAATAATAATAATAATAATTTTAAAATAGGAAAGATGTATATACTTATGAAACTCTAAAATATGAAGTTTGAAATAACAGTAAACATGATTGTGTTCTCTTATGAAAAAGGGCAAATAGGCAGCAAGCATAGACAAGCCATATTTAAAAAAAGAATAGGTAGTTCCATAATGGGTTACATCAGTGTCCTTTACATCACCTTGATGAAATCAAGCAAATGACAGCGTGTGGAAATAATAATATATGTAAACCTCTTCATAGTTGAACTGTGAAGACTCATATTTAAGTTACTATGCCAATATAAAGCTGCATGAATCAAATTAAGGACTCTGCCTAACAGCATTAAAAAAGCACACTGATTCAAATTCCTGACCTTAGAAGGTCAGAAAGTAAAATACTTTTATCTACTCCAGGAGGTTCCTTTTACTTCTATTTTAGACTAGTGTTAATTGCTGATAAATAGTGGTAATTTGTTAGATGCAGACATATTGAATCTAATCAGTATAGCAGAGCAAAGCATTGTTAAATAAAATCCCTTATATCTGATGAAGACTAGAACAAAACAATATGCAGGTAGTATTTACATTATTGTTCATCATAAAAAAGAATAAACATAATGTTTTCAAGACTTTTTTAATCAGGAAAAGTTGTAACAAACCAGTAATGTTGTTAGGAGTACTGACATATGTAAAAATGTATATTTGTTTTCTCCTATGGCATAACAGCATTACTGTATGTGTAGAAGCCTAGAAATATTGACATTTATTACATAGCAACATCTCAGATACAGTGTGATATTTATCACATAGGATATTAAGGGTTGAAATTAGGCTGCAGAGGCTTAAGTATCTCCTTCAGTTTAGAGTCCAATTTTATTTATATATTGTTTTTAATAGAATTCAGTTTCTTTTGGTTATAGAAGTGATGTCATTGCTTTATTGGTGGTTACAAGGCGTCTGTGCCATATTCCTTTATCATATCATGAAATCATAGCTATAAAAAGACAGGTTGTCTGTTATGATGTAAAGAGTCATAAAATGTAAGATAATCTCAGCTGTATTTCATCACAATCCAAGAGACTCATATAGACAGAGTTGGCATATCAGGTAGCAATGATCTCAGGGCAAGTTATTCTCCTACTGGAGATGTGTGCTGTCCTCCAAATTTAATATTACTTTGACTAAGAAAATGTAAAAAAAATAATGGTTATTTAATTTGTTTATGGAGTCAAGCAATCGATGAATAGAATGTAAGACTCTAAAATACTGGCTCTTTGGTGATGCTGATGCAACACAGAGCATTTACAATAGGCATAATGAGAGGATTGGAACTTTATAGTAAAATGAACATATGAGCAAATTGCATATCTGTAGCTTTGTAGTCATACCATCCTGAGCAGGGGTAATGAGGCTTTCACAAAAGACAATCATGATCAAGTCATGCCCCAGAAGCTATGAAATTAGTTAAGTATTGTACTCCTCTGCTCATTAAATGCTTCACTTTGCTAAGTGTTTAACCTTCTTGTCATAATCCTAGTACACCCTGAAAATAAAGACTCACTCCCAAAGGAATAACTTATTTTTAAGAAAGTATTCCAAGAGTAGGACATACTAGAGGCTTTTCCGCCCTAAAATAATGGATGTAGTAGCAGTGAGCAGAGATGAGGCTTAAAGGGGGATCTAGAGACAGGATCATCAGGAAGTGATGATAACGTGAAAGGGAGATTTTGAAAGATTAAATTACCAGTATGAGCTTTTACTGAAGAACCATGTTGAGTTATGAAGAAATTAAAAGTATATCAGATGAATTTCATTTCACAATTCTCATCCTACAATGATGAGAAGAAGGAGTAGTTCTCAGCTTCCTAAAAAGAAGTCTCTGGCAGGATCAGCAAAGAGGGTTGTCAAGGGGAGAAGGGGAGGTCTGTGGAACCTAACTTGGAAGGAAACAGAAACTCCATAGTTGAAAGATTAAGCTTTCAACAAATATTTCCTTGCAATGATTGTATGAAGCCACTCAGATCTTGGACAGCAACAGTAATACAGACTGCCAAAATGTCCTCTGTCCAGGTACTACCTTAAGATCCAAGGTATCTCCCTGCATAGAATCTTGAAAGCTTACACAAAAACATGTCAGAAAGCACAGTGTTGTCAATACCTCATTATTACAACGTAGTGTTTTGAAACATCTTCTGCCCCCAAATGTTAACAGGGATGCTCTAAGAAGAGTCAATTGAAAGGAGGAAGGATCTGGCGGAGGTAATAGAAGTTATATTTTACTTTTTATAAGATTAAAAGCTATAGTTTGATTTAGAACAATAAAAACACCTTTCCATGAATTTAATATGAAAAAATATATGGAAATGAGTACTTATTAGTAGCAATTTGAGATAAATCTGAGATGTAAGTTGAGAAAATATTGCAAGATGCTAAAAGACATGAGGCTTTATGATAAGAATTCTAGAGATATAAATTTAAAGACCATTAACATACAGTTGATAAATAAATCATCAGCATGATTCAATAATTACAAATAAAGATTTAAATATTTGAAGAGCCAGGGCAATATCTTCAGAATATTTAATTTTCTTGTGTCTAAGAAAGATAAAGGAACAAACAATACTGACAGCAGAACTGAAGTCTTACAGCTGGGCCATAAATTAACTCCTAAAGAAATGGTTAAATCAGAAAACAATGATGGAAAAATGTGAGGAAAAGAATCTCCAAAAGGAAAAAATAAGATCAATTGCAAGTAAGAAATCATTGGCACTTACAGGTAAATGCACTTAAAAAGAAATTATAATTTGAATTCATTAATAAATTTCATGCCTTGTTCTTTAATAGCTTGATCTGCCATATCATTCTGAATAAATATTATTCTCTTTGTTAACATTAGAAAGCAGAGGACTTTTCCTCATCAGCTTTATAATTGATAAAAACAGATGAGAAAATCTCTTATAATTATTAGGAATTAAAGCTTAGATTTGGACCCATTTCAGTAGGGACAGGAGCCAAAGGAGGACAGCTGGACTGATATGAAGTATGCTTTGCTATTTGAACTATATGACTCAAGAGTTACAAAGATGAATTATTCAGTGAGGATGGGCTTGCACAGTGATGTCTTTTTTACATACCACTAATAAAGCACATGAGAAAAAACCTGTAGCATTGCACAGAGCCAATAACTCTTGACCACAGTGATGGCTGGTAGAGGCCAAGCATCACTGACAACTGGAGCTCTGCATTAATGGATAGTCATTAATTTTAATGATGAAAACAATCATCTGTATGGTAGAAACGTGCATATTTAAACCAAGCCCAAGTGTAACTAGAACTCAAAATAATTATATAAGGTAATCCATGTTCCCAGAGCATCTGTATTTTGGATTGAAGCCTATTTCGCAACTCCTATGTATGGATGCAGGATGTGGATTTCATGTAATCCCTCATGGGGATAGTGATTGTACATAACTAACCTGTTCTTACATGATTACATTGGTCTATCCACTTGAAAACTAGGTCTAAAATAAGGTGGGAAGTGGGTATATGTATAGTTCAATGTGGTGTTCTTTTAAACTCAAGGAGAGAGCACATAAGATTCATATGTAGAAGAAACCTTATATTATCATAACTACTATGTCACCTAGTTAATAAAAGGCTTGGGAAAAATAAGAGCAGACAGATGTTTTGTCATGTTGACAGCTGACAGACATCAATGTATGTTTCTGATGCCCAAACATTAGCCTTTTGTCTATCACAGACTATACGCTGAACGGGAGACTAAAGCCATTCACAAGGAGTGCATATGTCTGTGCACTTTCTGACCCTCCTAATGTGACACAAAATAGCTAGTGAATGTCTGTACCACTCGGTTTGAAAGAAATCTAGTCTAAGTTCAACATTTCTTTTAAAAACAAACATACAAACAAAAACAAAAACTGACATCCTCTAACCTTCCACAAGGGAATATAGTCGAGAAGCCATTTATATGATCTTTTATGACTATCTGTTTTAACAACCGCATCTATTGTTTCCCCCTTCTTTCCTGAAACTGTGTTACAGCTATTGGTGATTTCACTTCCCTTAAATGAGAAAATTATAATGTTGCATCGTCCACGTACTGTTCTCACACTCCCTTGACGGATTCCCTTTCTAGGAAACTAAACCCAGGGCTAACTAACGTAGACTTAGTCTAACATTCATTTTGACTCCTTGTATACTGTTCTCCCCTGGAACCAGTGTATTCAGGATATAGCCCATGACTGCCCAAGGGCTATATCCCAGCACCTATTAGGGACATTATCTTTTCCTCTGAAGTTGATCTCAAAAAAGCTTCAGTTAATTTTCAGATTCAATTATAGAGGGAGAAGAGAAGTATCATTTTTAAACCCCTGCTCCACATTGAATCTTGAGGTGGTTTTCCAGCTATGGAAATTATAATTGTTCCTTAACAGTGAATGAATGGGGCAGGTAGCAGTGTCGCATGCCTTTAATCTTAACACCCAGGGAACAGAGGCAAGTGAATTTCTGAGGCAAGTGAGTTCCAAGCCAGCCTGTTCAAAATAGAGAGTTCCAGGCCTATACAGAAACCTGTCTCAAAAAAATAAAAAATAAAGGAAGAGAAACATGTAGCAAACATATCAGAAAACAAGAAAAGAGTGTCATACATGACAGTCAGTACAGATTATTAACTTAATGTAGTGTGGTTTTCAGTATCATTTATTCCATTATCATATGTTAATGTATAAATTTCAAATATATTTAAAGTATTTTAATGTAGTGTCAAATATATAAATGAATTTTAAATAAACTAATATGTTGGACTCAAATATTTCATTCATCTAGCTACAATGAGACAATTGGAAATGAAAAGTTTCAATTTTTGTTAATAAGTTTACATTCAATTCTTAGAAAAATTAAATTATAAGCTGATTTGCTATTTGTTTACAAACCATTTTATTTTACTTTGTCCTGAAATGTTCTGTCCTGTACAATAACAAGATAGATTAAATGAAAGGCATAAATGTGAGAAAGAAAAAAACACTAATTTTATTTCTAGGATTATGAAGAAATACGTACAGAGTCTGGTGACTACATAGTCACTCCTCCAGGACAACCACATTATTCAATGGAGAATGGATAGTATCTTTGGTGATTTTGAACAGGAAGCCTTTTATTCACATCTACACATATGAAATACAATCTACTCTTATATCATATACTAAAATAGACTCAAGGTAGATTTAAAATGTAAATATAAGACTTGAACTACAAAGTGTTAGAAGAATAGAGGTGAGAGCTACATCATATTGGTCTGGGTGAAGGAGAATTGAAAATTGAGGTCGGTTGAAACATTAATGTTCTCAGGTTCAAAACACGGTTTCTGAAATGAGAACACAAGAGAAAGCATCAACATTAATGGAAGTATATGCTTAAATTCTAGAAAATAAAAGAGATGAGAAAACCTCAGCTCAAACTGGCAATTGACAAAATATGTAAGGCATTTACAGTAGAATAAATTACATTCATGAAAAAGTAGTGTCATTACAAATTTGAACATATGAACTTAATTCACTGTATTCAGTGTTGCATACAAAGTCAAACCAGTGCGATGTTGAAAGGGTAAGGAACACGCAGTAGAATGTTACAGAAAGTGTTGTTTCCTGTACAAAGAAGATAAGAACTGGAAGTTAATAAGTATGTAGCAGTAAACAGTAATGATTTTCCATAACGATCCTGTAGGAAAAGGAAAAAAAATGCAAGATACATAAACAGAGAGCAGTGCTTGTATAATTTATTAAAACTGTCCTTTCCATTAGAACAAATTTAAATTTGAATTTAAAAATTACAAAATATTTTCAATTATTGTGCCCTGTGGAATCTTGTGAACACTGGGACCAATGGTTCTTGAAAAACATTTGTTTACATGTGCACATACATGCACACATGCACTCCACGCATGGAGGCACACATAGACATATGCATGCAGAGATATGTATGCTCATACAAATGCAATGTACTCTAAGACAATAGAAGATTGTAGGTGACAGAAATCACAGTAAACAAATTTTGGGAGAAACTCATAGGAATTTTCTGGTAAAAAGAGTGAAAGTACAAAATTAGTGAAGCAGGGGCAGAGGCACTCAAAAAAAATAGGAGAGAAAGACATGCAGAGAGACAGGGAATATGTAAAGAAAGGAAGACAAGGCAGTTTCAAATTAAAGAATCAAGACATCTGTTCAAGAGTGATAACTTTTAATACAAAAAACAAAACAATACAAAAAAAAAAACCACACAAAACAAAACAAAGCAAAAAACCAAACACTGAAATGCTTGAAGAGAGAAAAAATGACATGTGTCACACAGCACTGCAATGGAATAAATCAGAGCTGCCTTCTCATTAGTAACTATCTGGCTCAAGGTTGACAGGAAAATGCTTTAAAAGGGCTGACAATAAAACAACAAATTCGGAAATCTACATCTAATGGAAATATTCTAAATTTCCAAGTAAGTAAATATACTGGCTTATAACCCAATGCTGAGAAGATTTCAGATCAGTGGACCAGAAATGAACTTCTGCTCTTCTAAACATGAAAGGAAATGTACAGTGATGGCAGCTGAGTGTAGAGCAGGGCTGGAGACTTTGATATATGTTATCTACACATAAATATATCGTGTATGTGTATGTTAAAGGTGTGTCGCCATAGGAAGCATGATATTACCTTCTTAACTTGTTTGAAATGTATCTACATATCTTTCAGAAAGTATATATTCTGTGATGTGCAACATCAATTGGAGTACAAACTGAATTTACGATGAGACAGAATTCATTAGGCATGTATTGTACCATCCCTGGGATCCTGTTTCTTCTCTGTCTGGAATGATTGGTTTCCAGACATGAAAGCGCCATGCAAAGTTAGTTCCTACAGTGCAACATACAGCAAACATGCCATGAGAATTCTTTTTCACTTGTACGAAAGTGACAGGACAAAATGTCCTTTCAGAGGATCCCCAATTATGCTAACACTTATCAGTATATCTGTCTGCTTTTTTTTTTTGACAAAAATATCTACTATACTAAGATATCTGAACATATTTAATGTCTTACATTTTAATTCATTAAACACAATGCAAATTTATCTTCTGTCACATTATTTTAAAAACTGAAACAAAAACAGCTTAGCATATGATGAGAAAGTACATTGCAATGTGGTGGACATGGGAGCATGTGTATCATTAGGTGGCAATGTTCACTGTCAGGATAAAGTAAAGGCAATTTTACATTGAACAGAAATATTTTAAGCATGTATATTTCATGCAATTACATAAATAAATACATTAAAATAAAATTTACAAAGGAACTGGGCTAATTTGAAGTCAGTATACTTTTATCTTACTTTATGTGTTCTCATGACATTTGATATTACCAAGACTAGTCTACTGATGATTCTAATACAAATCAGAGAGCGAGAGAAAAATGAAATTGTTTAGAGAATTGAAACAGCATTAATACTATAAAGTATCTGTGGTCATATATGTATCAATTTGTCCTTTTTCTGTGTTGGAACAATTGATATTTATAGGGCCAGAGTATTTTTTTTTATTTATCTACATAACCTAGGTTTTATTTATTTATTTATTTTTATTAATTTATTCTTGTTACATCTCAATGGTTATCCCATCCCTTGTATCCTCCCATTCTTCCCTCCCTCCCATTTTCCCCTTATTCCCCTACCCTATGACTGTTCCTGAGGGGGATTACCTCCCCCTGTATATGCTCATAGGGTACCAAGTCTCTTCTTGGTAACCTGCTATCCTTCCTCTGAGTGCCTCCAGGTCTCCCCCTCCAGGGGCCATGGTCAAATGTGAGGCACCAGAGTACTTGAGAAAGTCATATTCCACTCTCCACTCAAGTGTGGAGAGTGTTCTGACCATTGGCTAGATCTGGGTAGGGGTTTAAAGTTTACTGCCTGTATTGTCCTTGGCTGGTGCCTTAGTTTGAGTGGGACCCCTCGGCCCAAATCTACCTATCATAATGTTCTATTTGTAGGTTTCTAGGACCCACTGGATCCTTCTACTTTGCTATTCTCCCATGCTTCTCTCATCTAGAGTCCCAAAGGATGTTCCTCCCTTTGTCACAGTTTCCTGGTAAGTGAAGGCTTTTGTGGGACATGTAGGGCTAGAGTCTTATTGAGGATTTCTATTGCTGTGAAGAGACGTCATGGCCGTAGTAGTACTTATAAAGTAAAACGTTTAATTGGGGCTGATGCACAGTTCAGAGGTTTAGTCTATTATCATCATGGAAGAAAGCAGGATGACACACTGGAAGATATGTTGCTAGGAAGTAGCTTAGAGTTCTACATCTGTGTCCTCAGGAAGCAGGAATAGAGAGTGATGCTGGGTTTGGTTTGAGCTTCAGAAGCCTCAAAACTTACTCCCATTGATACCTTTCCTCCAACATGGCCACACCTCCTCCACCAAGGCAAACCTCCAATGATGCCACTCCCTAAGAGCCTATGGGAGGGGGCTTCTTCATTCAAGCCACCACAGCAGGCTTATAAATATAAAACTCAGAAACACATTTTCATTTCAGTAGGGAGAAATTTGTCATTGCATTAAATGTTGATCCTTGATTTGTACACTTTATCTAGATTAGAAAACAAAGATATATTGATGCCTGAGTGAATGGGTCACAGATGGCATTCTCTTGGAAAACCCCTGTGACATAAACTAAGAGATAAATCTCTTCCTGCTTTTTGGAGTAAATTAAAGTTAGAGAGGTTAAAGTGTCTTGGCTATAGAAGAGTCCTTGTTCTTTCACTGTCCTTGCCTTCACTGGAAATGCTTCTGTGTTTACATTGACTCTTATTACATCATCTCTAGTGTGACTGAAACACTTTTCAATACTTTCTGGCTACCCTGTATTAACAACAGAGAGTAGAGATGCGAGATTGTCTCTCAGTTATGTTCTTATCTTTCCAGGGAAATGAGAGTCAAACACAGACTAGTCAATAGCCAGGCTAACAAAGCCACTGATACTTGCTCCAGTAGTAATTACCAGGCATCATCTTACAACTGTCTGCTCATAAGGTCAGTTTGCATAGCATTATATATTGTGAAAGAAGACTAACTCAGTCTCAATCAAAAGAGTTGTCTATATCTCCATGTCCACTGAACCCTCCATCAAACTTTGGTCCATTTTCTCCATCACAGTTAATGATAGCTTATGACATGAGACTAAGAACTAAATACTAAGTACAACTAGTGACATGTTATTTGAAAGTCTGAAAAGAGTAAGATTGTTTAGTTTGAAAGCACAGAGAAGTAAGGCCTGTTCTTTTGCAGGTAGGTTATCAACTAAACTTAACAGGTTTTGTGAATATCTGAATAGTCCAATGATAGTTATGTAAAATGTTTTCCAAGTCATGCTTTTTGGTGACTTAACTAATGTATCTATCTTTGCATGATATTAGCAGTAATATAATTAATTATTATTTAGAATAGAGTTAAATTTTATTTGCTACCTATCTACTATTCAGTCACGTATTTGTTTTCAAAGAAGAGAATTACTTCAAAAGAAGTAGTGAGAATTTTAGATGCACGGGACAAGATTTTGCCCCATTTATTCTGAAGATTCACTTAAAAAGTTCTTCCAGACTTCAGGTTCATATTTATGTAATCGTAAGAAAATAATAGATGTGTATGATGAACTTGATAAAACATGAAATATTCTTAGAAGGAATACATAACAATCTGATCGGATATATCTTAGTTTACACAAACAGGATAACTGGATAAACATATCTGGGATATCCAGGGAATGTTACTTCTTTTGTATTATCATGGTGTGAAGTTTATAAAGGTGAAAAAATAAATAAAAAAGGAATTTATAAAGCTGGTGAAGTTCATTTGCTGTGAAGAAATTTGAACAGTTCTTTAGTAGGGATCAATGTTAATGCTATGATCCTAGATGTGTTTGATATAGTGAATTACGTTCTGTCAAATAACTCACTGTGTAGATGTTTTTGTTAAAGTTATCTTTATAAAGTTATGTTTGTTTCTCAGATTCTCTCTTACCATGGCTAGCATTAAAATAATTGAGATTCTATTATATTTTTAATAAGCATATAGGGTACAGAAATAAGCATTAGAATTACACAGTAACCTTATGCCTACATGTTTTGTGACAAAATGGTGTAGAGCGGGGCATCATCAACAGGTGGCCAACTGTTAAAGACATAGTTGTCAGCACTGAAGTACAGAAGTGGGTCTCTGGGGGTGGGAGATGGACCTATACCATTGCACAAATAGTCGAGAAACTGCATGGATTTATTATCACTTAGATTCACTTAAAATATTACCAACTGCTCTACCTCCCTCACAGGATATGAGCAAATCCAGCGGATACCAGTACAATAAAATGGATTGTAGCTGAGAGATCTGCAAGCAACACACTGTTAGAGAGAGTGAGGACAAAGCCCACCCAATAGGAAGACAAACGAAATGACAGCAAAGCAATCAAAAGATATGTCATTGAGAAGAAGAAAAAAACAAAACCCACCAAGAAGCACATACCCCTTAAAAAGAGCCTTGATCCTAGATCTGCATATCAGCTTAGCTCAGTCTCTATACTTACACATGCCAGTTTTAGCAGCACTAGCCAAAACCCAATGTGTGTTAAAAGACAAAATAAAGCATAATATGAAAAGCCAAGTACAAAGTGAGAAATTTCAAAGATTTGAAATTACAGAAAAAAAAATTGGAGTATCTATAACTATTATGCTAAAAAGGATATAAGGAAAAATTGATATTAGAAAATGAGTGACATGGGTAGAATGATGGAAACTTCTTAAGATTCTGGAAATCAAACTGAAGATATTGAATATGCTGGGCAAGCACTCTATGACTGGGATACAATTCAGGTCCTGAAAGATATACTTCTCAAGTAATTAACAAACAAACAAAGAAGTCCTTGAAGAACCTGAAGGTACAGTAACTGAATTAAGGCTCTCTTTAATGAGCTTATCAGTGGACACAACATGGCTAAGGAAAACATCAGTAGTTCAGAAATGCTTTAGTGAAAACATCTTAAGCTGAAAAACAAAGAAGAATAATTATAATAACAAACAGAATGTCAAAGAAGTACAGCACATGTATCAAAAGAACTATACATAAATTGGAATCTGAGAAAAGATCAGAGGCCAACTTGAAAATATATTTGAAGTAATAATAAATGAGAGATTTTCAAAATTAATGGTAGACATCAAATCAAAGACACATGCAGTTCCTAGACCAATATACACAATAAATATAAAAGAATCTCACCCAATACTTCCTTATTCAAACTTCACAAAGGCAGATCCAGAGAGAATGCTAAAAGCATCCGTGGTTGGTGGTAAGCAAGTGTCATTCCATGAAAATACAACTAAAAGTCCTCACAGAGTTTTTTTTTTCCAATAAACCAAACTACTAAGAGAGAAGTCAAATATATAAAGCATTGATTAAAAAAAAAAAAGACAAGCACACACATGTCTGCATCACCAATCTAGAATTCTTATCCAACTAAATAAGCCTCAAAAATTAACAGATTAATAGAGAGCATAAACTAAAAGCTGAGGTAATCCATCATGAGCGCATGTGTCTCAGAAGAAAGGTTTAAATAGTTACAAAGACAGAAAGGAGAAAATTCATGTAAATAGGATCTCTATTTGAATGACAGGTGTGAGTGGGTTACGCAGTGATATGTTTTGAATGGGAACTGTTCTTCGTAGTCTCAGAAGTCAGAACACCTGTCTCCAGCTCTGGGCACTATTCTGGGAGACTGTAGACCTTTAGAAGCTGGAAATGCCCTGGAGAAAGTGGCTTCTTGGGATTGAAAATTTACCGCCAGGTCTCTTTTCCTCCAGGTTCCTGCTTTCTGACCCACCTTGATGTAAGGTGAGGACTTGTAGTTGCAAACTCTTGCAGTCATGTAGCCTGCAACTGCTAAATTTTCCCTGTGTGATGAACTTTGACCACCCAAGCTAAAATCTAAATAAGCAATTCCTTGTTTTTAATAGCTGAGTAGTATTCCATAGTGTATATGTACCACAGTTTCTTTATCCATTCTTCTACTAAGCAATTCCTTAACTCTTATCAGGCATTTTGTCAAAGAAATAGGAAAATTAGGTAACTATATGTGTTTAATTAACTTACTTCTAATTGATCTAAAAGCTACATTAGGTTAATAATAGGAAGGAGGTGAATAAGTATTAGCTACAGATAATTGACTGTCAAGGAAACAAAATAAATGGGTTAAGGAATCACTATTAGGAGGTAACTATCCTACAATAAGTGTAAACTACACATAATGATTTCATTCATTCAAACACAGTTTAATCAGTGGAAAAATATTGAGCACTTCTCAGTAGGGCAACATTAAACATTCTGCTCCACCAGTCATATTGAAAACTGCCCAGACCAGCAGAAAAATTCATGAGAAACTTCCAAAGCCAAAGCACCTGAGAAGACCTGAGAAGTAAAGTGGTGGGATACCTTGGATGGTTTCCTGGATTGTCTCACTCTTCTGCCCTATTTCTCTCCCCTAGATCTCTGACAGGAGGAGACCACCTCCTCTACCATATGACTAGAGATTATCAGGTCTCATCCAAATACCCTAATTTCTGTGTCCCCACCGGCTTTCCCCACCAAAGGGAAGTGATCAAATCAGAGGTACAACAGTTCATGTCAGAGGCAGTCCTCATTATCCCCATAACCTTGGAGAATGAGCTGTCCATTGGTTACATATGAACAGGGGATATAGATTTACTGCATGCATTGTCCTTGGTTGGTGTAACACTTTGTGTAGCACTTCCCCCCACCCCTCCCACCCCCAACCCTCGCTCCAGATCAGCCAGCCTTGATGGTCTCCTTGTGGGGCTCCTAAGCTCTCTGGGTACTTCCATCCATGATTCTTGCACACCACTCTCACCTGGAGTCAGGCAGGTAGTCCTAGCATCTGTCCCAATCCCCCACTGAGTGGAATCTCTCAGAGCACATCTATGTTGAGCTAATATCCACTTATGATTGAGTATATACCATGTGTACCTTTCTGCGTCTGAGTTACCTCACTCAGGATGATCGTTTCTAGTTTTATCCATTGCCTGCAAATTTCAAAATTTCCTTGTTTTTAACAGCTAAGTAATATCCCATTATGTAAATATACGACAGGTTCTTTATCTATTCTTTGGTTGAGGGACATCTGTGTTGCTTCCTGATTCTGGCTATTATGAGTAAAACTGTTATGACCATAGTTGAGCAAACGTTATATGGTGCAGCATCTTTTGGGTGTATTCCCAGGAGTGGTACATACTAGTACCATTATTGAGTAAATGATTTTAATAAATAGAATCGAACTTGAATACATATAAATCTAAAACTATTTTTTAAAACTCCAAAGTTTACTACAGTGCAAATTAAAGGTATATAGTGGTGGTATGCTTTTAATCCCAGCATGTGGAGGCAGAGACAGGCAGATATCTGTGAGTTTGAGATCAACCTGCTCTACAAAGAGAGTTGCAGGACAGCCAATGCTACACAGAGAAAACTTGTTTCAAAAAACCATAAATACAAACAAACAAAAACCAAAAGCCAAAACACAAGAAAATTACGGTTTTTTTTGTTTTGTTTTGTTTGTTGTTTTTTACTTTCTAATTTGAACCATGTCAGAGCAAAGTAACTAGTTTAATCTAGCATTTTGGGATGTAATAGCATGCAGATAGTGATGTGTTCTTTAGCTTTCTATCTCCTGAAAATTATACCACGGAAGATATGGACTCAGTAGAAACACTACCACCTTCCACTCAGTTCATCTTGCTTTGAGGCCTCAGTGAGAACTTTGAGATTTGCAGAACAGTGAGTTGTTTATTAATGCACTGTACTGTCAGAAGTTACCATTTTCTTTCATGAAGATTCTGATGAGTCCTCACTTTAATTAATGAATAGAATTAACTAGCAAAACTCAGAGGATGCTATTGAAGGTTTTTTAATATGTAGGAATATGAGATTTAAATAGTCTTACTTCTGAATTGTTATCTGTGATTCACAAACTTGGAAGTATAGCAATCCTTACGAATCTTTGGTAGTACTAATCCGAAAAAAAAACTAAATATAATAAGTTGAATCAATACCTTAAAAATACTGATAAAAAGGCTAGTGAGATGTCTCAGAGGGGGAGGGAATTTGCTGTAAAAATTGGTGACCTGAGAAGAAATACAACCATATTAAATGAATCAAATGTACTTCCAAAAGATTAAGAATGTAACCACAGCTTTACTACATGATACATAATTGCTTGTTTTTTTTATCTGTCTATATTCAATGCAGGAAATTAAAGAAGATTCATTTATGACACAGGTGTGGGTTGTAAGAGGAGACAGTTTATCATTTGCATCAGTAGTTAATACATACATTTTGTTCTGTGTTTTACATTGAAAATTGATTTTCTCTCATACTTGTCCAGGTGTCATCAGAGAGGCTTCCTCTGACAGCAGATACATTTTGTTCTCTGTTCTTACCACTTCTATGAAAATGTAAATCTAGACAAGGAAGGCAACTTACCTTGTCTTCCTGCCCTATACATTAGACCTACCATTGTGTCTTGACCTCTATGGGCTTGAAAGACATTTCTTTGTGACAAATTGCTTCTGACAGAGAAAGAAAACATACACTCATCATTGATTTTTGTTTTTGTTTTTGTTTTATCACTGATCAATGGCAAAGGAGATTACTATGCTGATGGAGTGATTAACCATAGCACGAAGAACATGTGTTACTTGGCAGCATTTGCATGGAAGATATTATTTAATTCTCATAACAGTGTAATATTCATCAGAAAAAAAACCTGAAAAGTTGTAGCTGTCATAAGTATAGAAATGACTACTGTGCTGGATAGATCTGTCAACTCAACAAATATGGGAACAAAGAAACAACTGAGGTATCAATCTCATCATATTGGCTCGCAGATAAGTCTATGAGGCCATTTCTTAATTAAATATTGATACAGCCTTCTATGGATCATGCCGTTCTGGGAAGGTGGAACTGTGTTGTATAAGAAAGCCAGATGAGACACCAATAGCAAACAAGCTAGCAAGCAAATGTCCTACAAGGCTTCTGCTTATGGCTGGCCTCCAGGTATTTGTCCTACTTCCATTCATAATCTGTATATATATGTGTGTGTATGTGTGTGTATGTGTGTATGTATGTATGTATGTATGTATGTATGTATGTATGTATGTACGTACGTATGTACTTTCTTCCCAAAATTGCTTTTGGTCATGATTCGTATCACAGAAAACAAACTAGAAGTCTCATTGAGGGTGCAGATGGCCTACAGAGATTTGACTGACCCCAGAACTCGGTAACCTTCCTGTTCCTGCTCTATTTATTAGAATACTTAATGCTTTATTAGTCATGGTTCTTTAAAGGAATGGCATGGATAAAATGAATAGGTAATGTAATAACAATAATATACTTACCATCATTATTAAAGTGTATATTAGGAGAGTTTAAAGAATAAGACCAGGCTATTCCAAAAATCAGTCTTGCTCCAGAGAGACGACATGTTGAACAGTGTCAATCATGAATATGCATGCTTGCCCAGTCTCAATTTGTTACCATGAGCCTGGAGCATTCTTGGAGTCACTGGAAACTTGGAGAAGCTGTGCTCTGCCAACACATGAGGATGCAGCAGCACTGGGGTGGATGAACCTGCCATCTAGAGTGTACACAGCAAGCAAAAGCCCCTTTTCTTCTCCTACCACCTTTATCTGCGATGGCATGAGGGTATGAAACATACACCCATTGTGCATTCCCACTTCAAATAACATCTTTTAGAAGACTGCCTAATGGATTCAGGACCTTTTCACTGATTCCATATCTGATGAATTTGATAAACAATATTAGGCAAAACTAATGGCTTAAAGTGGCAAAGGCATTTCTTTCCAGGAGTCTATTTGAGCCCCAGAAGAATCTTCCAAGTTATGGTCCTTCATATCACCTCAATGTGATATTTCATTACCATTGAGTAGTTGGCATATTAAAAGCCCACATATTAAGTATTTTGACTCATGCCTTCATGCTCCTAGGCTCTCCTAGTCCCAGTATTTTTATTGGTGATGACATAACATTGAGATTGCCCACTGCCTCCTGAAATCACTCTACTAGGCCTTGCTACATAATTGGTGCCTGCATTAGGTCTTGGTAAGAGGCCCCACGTAATATTTACTAAGTGAAATGTGACATTTCCAATTGTCTTATTACTCTTTTTTTGTTTTCAGTTACATCTGGATCTTGACCCATGATTTTCACGGGCATTGTTCAGAGCACAGAGGAGGCAGAGGTGGCAGAATCACAGGGATCGTAAGGGGTAAAAGATGAGAGTACCTGGGTTAAAATTATGGTGAGTTTACTGTGAGGCACCATTCAGCAGACAGGATAGAGGTTGTCCTGAACTAAGGCTGCAAAACCCAGATATTTTTGCTTTTACCCTATCTGACTTAAATGGAAAATATAATTTCAAAGACATAGTTACTAGAACTTGATTATGTCAACTATAAAGATTTAAAGTCATCAGTGGAGTTCATGGCAGCATAGGTTACGGATCTATGATCATAACTTTATACAGTGGCAAAATAAAATAAAAAATTTAATAATACTTAATAAGAAGAGTAACGTAACAAGAGTGTTAGCCTGGCTAACACTCCTCACTGGGCGCTCACAGGCTCCAGATGTGAACTCACTACAGTTATTGTGTTGAAAGGACAGTATCAAACTGTCCTCTAAGTTCATATATCTATGTCAAAGTATTACCACCACCCTCAGCTCTCAACAGACATGTTTCTTCCTGAAGTGGGCAGACACTAGTGTAGAAACCCATAGCAAATCAAAGAATCGTCAGTGATGTGCTCAGAAGCCATTGTGGAGGAAAGAGGAGAGAGAAAGCAAATTTACTTTAAGGATGGTAAGTTAACCACCGTTCCCCAGTTGATGGCTTCAAATGAAGCACAAATTGGACTCCTAGATTACCTAGAAATAGGAGACAGAGAGAGAGAGAGAGAGAGAGAGAGAGAGAGAGAGAGAGACAGAGA
>OU015748.1:9757249-9847364 GCA_907169655.1 Acomys percivali
ATCCAACTGTATATCTGATATCCAAAGTGAGGAATTTCTCATACTTCAGGTATCATTGCATCATTCTTTTTTTTAAGGGAATTTATTCTTATTTTAATTTATGATAATTTATTCAGATTACATCTGGAATGTTACCCCCTCGCTTATACCTTCCCATTCCCACCCTCTCTCCCTCTTCTGCTCTATTCCCCTCCCCTAGACCTCTGACAGAAGGGGACCTCCTCCTTCACCATATGACCACAGCCTATCAGGTCTTATCCGGATACCCTGCTATCCCTTCCTCTCTGTGCCCCTGGGCCTCCCAGTCTTGTGGATCTGTACCCGAGGGGAGGGGGCTGCACAAATTGTTGCACCAACCAAGGACAACACGTGCAGCAAACCTAGACTCCCTGTTTAGATCTAGCCAATGGACAGCTCATTCTACAAAGTTTTGGGGAGAGCATGGACTGCCTCTCACAAGAACTCTGGTGCCCTGATTTGCATCATTCTTTATTGACTGTATTATTAAAATCTATTATAAAAGATTGGTAACTAGAAAAATATCTAGTATGAATCTAATTTGATAATTCTATCATTTGGGTTGTTATAGAACTAATTGGAGTTTGAAGCCAATTATAAAATGAATATCTCACTATTTCAGGGAAGTTGCTCAATAAACTATGAATTTCAAAACAATATAGTATGAGATTATGCCATTTATCACAAAAGAGATGAGAGAAGATTACTGATGCTGATGTGCTGATATATGCCATTATGCACAGTTAAAACATTTTAAAAGCTGTCACCGTCTTGCTTCATCGATCTTAACAACCATCCATAAAAACGTTCTTGTTTTGTACATCTGCAATTTGAAAAGCAGGGAAGCAAGCTGCTGTGTAGTTTTCATGACATCTGCCACTCACCTCAGGGACATAAGCTTGCTGCCGTAGAACACCTTTGTGATACTGAAGTTTTTATCATAAATCTTGATCTTTAATAAGTAAATTCATGAAGCTTGTAATTGGCAGAGTACATACAATTGAAATATATGATGTGCCAGTCCCCTCAACATTGATTTCACTTAATCTTTAACCTAACATATTGCGGGTTTTACAGTAGCAATTCTCACGTTGAGACTCCATCTGTTAATGGCAGGGAACAACATTGCTATACTACGGGAAGCTGTCAAAAAGTGCAAGTAACTTGATACGCAGCTAACTGGAGTTCAGTGATACTCAAAGATGTTCTTTTTATGTTTCCCATTTATATTGGAAATATCCATGGAATGAAGAACTGATAGGAATCCCTAAAGATCAGTCATCTTTTAAAATACGATAGAAACAAAAGCAAATTATATCTGTAGCCAGTGATGTGTAAAATGCCTTGTCCCATCTCTCAGAGAAGTAGCTAGGCAGTCTGACAGAGCTGTTAAATTCATTAGTTCGTATCAGTGAGCTAAGTCAGGGGTGCCAAATGCTTTAGCATGCCCTACTAGTCAAGGAATCCTTTCAGTCACAGTACCTTGATTATATTAGTTACAGGGATAAACATAATCCCTCTAGGCATGCCAAAATGGAAGGGTGCAATGTCAACGTCTATATTCAAAAATAATTTATGTCCTGGAAAGTTTTAAAAGAGGGGGAAGAAATAGAAGAAGGTGAAGAATAAGAAGAGGAGAAAGAAGGGAGGAAGAGGAAGATACATGGATAAAGATTAAATAATAATACAGTGATTCTTGACAAACAAGTCATTTTCCAGACAAGCCTATTAACCATATCTTTAGTACCTTGTGTGTTAGAAAATTTCTAAGTACATTGAACACAAAAAAAAGGTTTTGGCCATCAATGAACACAACAGGAAATTGTTTATAAAAGTATTTCAGTCATAATGCAAGAGTAAATTTTAATGATAAAAAAGAAAGTTTATGGCTATTTACGACAAGATAAAGAGTTCAACTGCTTAAAAATAAAACTCACTTGAGTACATGTATAGCTTATGGTTGTTTACTGACATTGGGAGATGACTATAATATCTGTAATTTTTTATTTTATATATGTAAGAACAAGTTTATTATATAAATTGAAGTGAGATGCACAAATGTACTACAGCCATGGTCCATTGTGGCTGTAAGTTTAGCACTTGTGAGATGAAGCAGGTGGACTAGGAGTTGAATAGTTGGAGATCAGTTTGAACTACAAAGGGCCTGTATCCCATAATAAATAAAATAAAATACCTAAAATATCGCAGGAAATAAAAATGTCCTGAACTCATTGCGGTCAGACAAAATTTTATTTAAATTGTTGAGTATAAGGTATATTTTGAAAGATTAAGGAGAGAGCTCATATCTGTTCAAAATACATGCATACTCCTTAAAAACAATCTCTGAGTCTTTGGGAAGTGGAAAGCTCTATAATAAATCTTATCAGAAATTAAATAACAAAAGGAGAAAGAGACAAATAGAAAAATGTAGTGAAATGATTGCTCCCCAAATTGGGTATTTTTCATCAGATATGGTTATTTGCTTTATTAATATTTTAATTAGCTAAGGTATGAATTAATTCTTAATGGGAACCAGATAACAGGAATAACATTTCATTCTGTACTTCTAAGTTTGTAAATTTTAATTTTTTTTGAATTAACTATTGTTTTTATGACTAAATTATGAGTAGAAGAGACAGTTTAAATTAAAATATAAACTTCCTCAAAGGAAATATTCTGCATATAATATATAGTATGTGTTGATATCTTGTTGAAAATAATTTAAAAACATGCTTTGAATTTTCTTTTTTATTATTTTTGGTTTTTTACCTACACATTTATATTATTACACATATATATAATAAACTACCTACAGCAAAAAGAATCATGAAACAATAAGGAATTATATAAATGTTACATTCTTAGTGTTTTGGTTATTTGTATTTGGCTGCCTTGAAGAAAACATCTTTCCTATCTTGTTGCATCTAAAATTCTGAATGTAAATCAGTATTTATCTTACCTCATCTTTATCAACTTAAAACATCTATCTAGACATAAAGACATCTTAACCCTAAACAACTAAGCTTAATTGTAAAACTAAACTAACTGGTCTTCCACCCCATCAGAGACTTGAGAAGGAATAAAATTAATTACCTGAGTAGACAGGAAGTGCACGTATGCACCTTCCAAAATGAGAACATGACAAAGACAGTTTGCTGCCTGAACAGTCATCTAAAGCTTTCTACAATGTTGGAGCATCATTTTCAGCCTCCTGGCTCAATATATCTGACAGACAATTTTGTGAGGCAGGAACTATTGATTTTCTTTCAATTTAATATATATATATTGAATATATATATAGAATATATATATATATATATTAAAAAATGCCTAGTTAGCTTAATTGTAAACTACTATGTGTCTCAGGATTGTGCTCACCCTCCCAAGATCCCTTCAGTAAGACATACTCATTACTTAATTGCTTTCGACATGCTGTGCTCGTTGTAGAGTGCTGCAGGAACCAAACGTCCTTGTGCTTACAGGTAAGCACTGAGGGAACCTGTGATGTTAAACACACAGAGTTGTTTCTCCAAAGAAAGACATGCATAAACTGTTGTCTGCCCAGACAGCTCTGAGCAGTCATGGTTAATTGCCTGTTTCCCACTGCAGCATTTTTGTGGCCAGATGCTTCTCACGGGCCCTTATTGTATGCTTGTTTTTCTCAATGTTTTTAACAAATTGCTTATTACAAATTTTCATCTTTAAGTGCTGATGTAACTTAACGTAAAACTATATTTCATAACCAGTAATATTTTAAATTCATGCAATATGATTTTATAAATAAAATCAAATATAAAAAATTGTTACTAAGTATTCCACAAAGGTTTACTTGTCTTAATGGAAGGTCTGTTTTTATTAATGCGAGATAATATTCCCCAAGAGTGACAGAAATTTTCAGACTCCCCTTGGTGGGGCCGCCTGGTGGCACACAGAAGGTGAAGCAGGTTATCAGGATGAGACCTGATAGGCTGAGGTCATATGGTGGAGGAGGAGGTCGCCTTCTGTCACAGGCCTAGGAGAAGGGAATAGGGCAGAAGAGGGAGGGAGGGTGTGAACAGGAAGATACAAGTCAAGGCCTAACAATCATGATGTAAGATGAATAGATTATAATAAAAATAGTTAATCAATTTTAATGGATGCATTCGTATATTCACGTATTAGTAAATAAGGCAAACAACTCCGAGTTAGATAAGAATTTGTTTCACTGCAATGGGGTGATGTGTATAATTTATGAGTTTCAAATGTTTAATCATATTACATATACAAATTTGCTTAGTAGATTAAATGCCTTCTCAATACAAGTACAAACATCAAGATTTTTTAACAGGTTTTACAAGTTAGTGTCACAAAATGATTTGAAGAAGCTTACGACTGCCCACATTAATATTACTGCCCATCTCTCCTGTGCATCTGCAGAAAAGCCACTACTGGTGGAACAACCTGGTCATTGGTACTATCTTTCCATTACTCTTCTGAACACAGGTCTGGTATGTTTTTTAGCATCTGAAAACTGTGTCATATTTAACCTGAGATTTCAATTAAAGTCACTTTATATTAATAGTCCAATGACAAAGGTTAAATCGTATAGCAAAAAGTGGTAGGTTGCCTGTATGGAAGAATTCTCTGTGGAATGCATCAGATTTCAGCCTGGATCATAATAATATCTTAAGAAAAGTAAGTGTTTCATATTATCTACTATAAGAATTTGGAATATTGGAATCTATGCATGTATCGGTTTTGAAATTACTCATTTCTTTCTATCTAACTTTCCAGTGCCTCTGCAGGGAGGATTGGCTCTTGCTTTGACCATTGAGGCAGTGATGGAATTTCAACTGAGCCTGCTCCATATGGCTGGCTTTCCTCCTTGCTACCCATAAGTACACTAGTCAGCAACTGAAGAGCACACTCCACACTTCCTTGATCTTTGGCCTCAAAACTAGAATGAGGAAACTGGAATAAGCTTGAGGAGTGGTGTCTAGCCTTCCTGAGACAGGTTCAGAGAGCTAGTGACCGTTCTCCCTCCGCTGAATTGTTTCTTTAAAACCTGTATGTAGATTATTTAGCAGCCATTGGCATAACGTGCTGGTCTGAATGGGAATGAGCCTACAGGCTTATACCTGAATACATGATCATCATTTGGTGGAACTGTTTAGGAAAGATGAGCAGGTTTGTTCTTGATGAAGGAGGTGTATTAGTGGGGATACGGAGGGGGTACATCTGAGGTTTCAAAAGCCTCCACCTTTCACAGTTAGCCACAATGACTATTTACTGAGATACTGAACCTGAGGAGGAAGCATTTGGAATCCCGAGTAAGCACAGTTTGATACATTAGCCTTACCAAAGGGATATTTTCTTTGTATATCATTCGATCTTTTTCATATCTTTAGCGTATTACTTATGAAAGACAAACACTTCACTGCTAACAATGTGACTATCTGACTTTCTTCTTAGATGCATTTTATCACTGTTTGGCTTTTTTGTTTGTTTGTTTGTTGTTTGTTTTCAGGAAGGGAGTCACACCTTGTACCTTTTGTTGGTTTGGAGCTCAGTATGTAAAACAAGATGGCCTTGACCTCAACAGCTGCACAACCATGCTCAACTTACTTATTGGACTTTTACGATTATGTTGAAGTTGTTTTTTTGTGTTCTTTGCTTAATTACAGTTCTTTAATAATACACTTTAGATTTTTTGATCCACTGTCTTAATGCTTTTGTTTATATCTTAAGCAAATCCATTTCTATCTTTCTCTTCTTTATTCTATCTTTTCCAGCTTAAGCTACAAAGTTCTTTATATTGCTGTAAGATTGACATACTGTGCATTTAAAATGCAAGTACACAGAAAGCAGATGTAACTTACTTTTAACTATCTGTCTTACTCAAGCCTCAAACTGCTATCATATGATGATTATTTTGACTTTCTTCAGATTAATAGATCACACTGCATTTACCAGGAAATGCAGTACATCCATGCTTTCCTTTCTACTCATCAAGCAATTCTGTTTAGTACTATTTGTTTTATTCTACACATGTAGATGTATGATTCCTTCCACATCAGGAATCATAAATATTTTTATATAAAACATATTCATTTTAATCTGACTCTCAACCAAAGGACAGATTCCAATCTGTTGTTACTGATGGAATTTCTTCACGTTTTCTTTTTCTTTATTCAATGGTGGGTAAATAGCCTTCTTTAGTACTTGAACCCTAGAGCTTTCAGTTATATTCGCTCATTGTTTGCAGAACTTTCTGAACCCATTTCTTTTCTCTTGTTGATTGAAAATGGAACAAAATAGAAACAATGTGTTTGATGAAATGCAATATATATATATATATATATATGTATGTATGTGTGTGTGTGTGTGTGTGTGTGTGTGTGTGTGTACAGAATGCTTCATCAATCAAAGTTTAATACTAATCATTGTTTTAAATCCATCTTGCAGCCCCTCACACATCTGTTTCCAAAGCAAGTAGAATACCCTGTGACTTAGGGCTAGAGACTGCCACAGCAATTGCCTTTAAAATCAAAACCACAGAACTGTCCAATTCTTCATTAACTTGTCTCAGTAAGGACAAGGATGGTCTTGATGCCAAGTTGAATTAGGAATATGTGTGTTTTAGTCACATGCCAAGGGTCACAATATGAGTCTTTTGATTTTACAATTTTATGTTTTCAATACATGCCATAGTCTTTCAGTAACCATGGTGTCACAACAATTGGCTAGCCATGCTGTTACTATGGAAACACTGGTGCCTTTGTCTCTTACTTTTTAATTCTGATACATACTTCTGATATTCTATGTACATATACATTTGTTTTCATATGACAAGTCCATAATTAACATTGCATCAATTCTAGAGCAATTACAGAAACTTAGAGAATATTTTTGTAATTATAATACAATAGAAAATTGACAAATGGACACATGTATTTAATTATACACTTTACTCATATTTATAATTCACCTAAAACACCAACTTACTTTTGCACAGTCTTTGAAGATAGATCTTGTTTAGTTTAAATACTTTATGGGGTAAATTTCTTCTATTGATGTTTCAAAGCAAAATGAGCAAAAATTATTTCTTGACAAAAAGCAAAATACATTTCAATAACTCTCAAAATGTCTATGCTATAAAATTAATAAAGAATATCAATTGCCTGGTCAGTTATGATCATTTAATTTAGTAACAGAAGCCAGTGAATGGCAAAGATTACAGGTGATGAGAAGGCAGTACAGTTGTTAAAATGTTTTCCTTCAAGTGTTAGTGCCTAAATTCAATCCCTAGCACCCATATAAAAAGGAAAATACACTGGTTTAAATTTGTAATCCCCACCATAGGGAAGCAGAGTTAGTTAAGAAAACTCGGGGAATAAAGTAAGGTAGATACCTGGGGCTTTTTGGACAGCTAGTTAGCAATATTCCAGTCCCAGAAAGGACCTTCTCACCAAAACAAGATAGATGTCTCCCAGGAAATAACATTAAATGTTATGCATCAGCCTAAACACACACACACACACACACACACACACACACATGAATAGGCATACATCCACACACAAGAAAAATAGGTTATATTTCTTTTCCACACAGTAGGTTTAATAGAAAGGAATTCTGGATCATATCTATGCATTACACCTATTGACTATATAGTCTCAATGAAACCCATCAAAGATTTATAATTTACTCTCCTCCATAAATACCAACTGTAAGTTGCTTATGAAGTTGTACTTCATCCCTTGTTCCTAAGGAGTTCTGATCAGAAAGGAGAAGCCTGGAACCTAAAGAAAGGTTGGCTGATTGTTCCGGCAGTAAACGTCTCAATCACCTTTTCATTTTGGAGGCTGCTAACCAACACTTCTGGCTCACTCAGATATGTGAGTTTTATTCCTTCTCAAATCTCTGATGAGATTGAAGACCAGATAGTTTAGTCTTTCAATTAATCCTAGTAAGTTAGGGGTTAAGACGTTTTTAGAACAAGATAGATGTTTTAAGTGAATAGAGACGAGATATGACAGATATTGATCTTCATTCAGAAATTTGGACCCAACACAATAGGAAAGATGTTTTCTTCAAATTTGCCAAATACAAATAGCCAAATCACTATGAATGTAACATTTATATAATTCCTGATTGTCTTGTGGTTCTTCCCGCTGTATGTAGTTTATTTGATTCATGTGTAATAATATAAATGTATATGTTAAAAATAAACATAATAAATAAAAAGTCTTTACTTACAAAAAAAGAAATGTGTCTACTGTTGAGCCCTCGAGGGATCTCTACAGTCATTTTGTTTATGACCTTGTGCCAAACCAGCAATTCAATGAACTTAGAGGAACTACTTCTTTTCTCCTGCTCATGGTTTGTTTTCTCCTCATTTACTCTAGAGCTCCCTTCTGTGTACTCCACTAGGATCCCCACTCAGGTCAATCGACTGCCCCAATTCAGAGGACTATAGTTTACGGATACCTTTATTCCTCCCTGCAGTTGCTCTGACTTTACTATGAACATCAGTGTTTTCTCAATTGTGTTAAGAAAGGTTGCTTTCTGAAAAACTATTCCATGAGAACAACACCAAAATGGCCCTTCCCTACCATGCCTATGCAGCCAATGTGATGAGACACATTTCTCAGATGCTCAGTATTTTGGCAATCTACAGCTATATTCCCTAAGACCGACAGAACCCACTCCATGCCCTCTGCAGTGTGGACTTGTGTCTTCTCCATATTTGCTGTAAAGACCAGCTTCCAGAGTAAAGGCTAAGAATAAAATAGATCATTGATTCAGCAATAGTTCCCAGGTAACCACTAAATCATAGTTGTAACTGAGATGTTCTGTCTTTATATTGGACTGCAAATGTTGGCTGTCATGAGAGCTGTAGTTTCAGTAAAAAAATCATAAAAATAACAGTGAGAGATCAGAGAAACAACTCTTAGAATAGCATGACACATCCAAGGTTCTACCAATTCATTACATTTTTCTCTGAATAGGAATAAAGATATATGAATGGCTCTTATTTCCCTTAGGCAAGTGGACCACATTGTGCAGTAAGCAATTTTGTTTCTACCATCATCCTTCTGTCTAATTCTTTCCCAAGCTCACGTCTTCACTGTCAGGCCTTTACAGTGCACAAAGACAGATTATCTAACTTGTTAAATCCTTATTTACAGCAACTTCCAATGCAAATATTCCTTTATGACACGATTAATCATATTTTATTATTTAAGAGGATAACAGTATATAATTTATAATCATCCATTGGAAAAATTCATGTAAACTGGGATTTAAAATCTGTAGCCCAGTTGTGAAATATGACCTACTGTTATTTTAAATAAAGTTTTATTGAAATCAGTCATATCTTTGACATACATTGTCTGTGTCTGCTTTTGTACCATAATAGCAGAATCAAAGAATTGTAGCACACATCACCCTAAGAGCAAAACATATGTATTTTGTAGCTCTTAAAAATATTAATATGACACAGAAAATCTTTTCTATGCCTGTCCTCAATAGATACAGACACTGTGGAAGGTATATCTCATAATGCTATTTTTGAACCTTTCTATACATCATGACTGGAGGAGAGGAACACTGCTTTTTCCAGGTGAGAATCTCCAAGGTAAGATGGCTCAGTAGACAAAATAAAGGCAGGCATCAGAGGAACAGAAAAGATGGCTGTAGCTTGTTAAATGGATAGGGTACCAAGCTGCCTGCCAAGCATTGTTTTTACACCCACATATCAGTGCAGCTTGCAATACTCATCAGTCCCTCTTCTTTATGTAGTGGATGGCTGCTAGAGGATGAAAGCTATTCAAAACCCAAATGAGTGATTGTGGGACACTCTGACACAAACGTGGCATCTATATCATAATCTCTCCATCCCAAGTCTCATGGAAGCCAAGGCAGAAAGATGGAAGAGGCAGAGGTTGTGAGAAATTACTGAAAAACAGTGTCTTCTGGACATGACTGAATCATTACACTCATGAAACTACAACAGTTGTAGTTGCCCTAAAAGATTTCTAGTGAATTTCCAGCATGGGTCAGGGAGGAGCTCACAAGGGCCCACCCTAGCTGATGAGCTAGCAGTTCATGCCTACTGAGAAAAGAAGAGTCAGTTTTCTTGAAAATTCTTTTCCCTGATTGGTTTCCCATATCCCAGGTCATGGCCCTACGTTCATGTGCATACTGACATCACTGACTGGACACAGAGGAACACATACATTTGAAAGGGTAGACATGAAGTTATGAGGGCACATGATGGTAATGGGTCTTGAAGGAATTAGAGGAGAACTAGATGGTATATATAATAAAATATCCTTTATACGTACACGTGTATGATAATCTCAAATAATAAAAAACACATTCAAGAAAAGATGATGTAGGCATACAACCAGGACACACATCCACTCACAATACCAACACCAATATTTTTGGTCAAGCAAAAATTAATTAGAATTGCCAGGGTTTTTTTTTCCCCTTTTCTATTTTTTATTAATTTATTCTTGTTACATCTCAATGGCTATCCCATCCCTTGTATCCTCCCATTCTTCCCTCCCTCCCATTTTCCCCTTATTCCCCTCCCCAGTCTAAAAGCTGTACCTTAGGGCCTAAATTCAGGCTGTGGGGGCAAGAGATAGATAACTGCATTTCTTACTGTTGGTTTCCCTTTTATCTTTGAATCAACTAAAATCTGTTTTCCACTGAGTCATCCCTTAAGCTAGCAGTCCCAATCCATGATGCTGGGATGGTTGGGATTATACATCTAAGGCTGCCATGGACACTAGTCAGGGGTGCAGACTCACTAGAGGCATTAATCGTTTTAACAATTTCAGGAAGTGGAAGCAGGGTGGATGGACAGTGAAGATAAATGGCCAATTCAGCCTTGGGAGAAATTATGTCTCTTGTAACAATACAGATTTTGTTTCTTACTGAAATCCAGACAAATTAATTTTGCCATAAACAAGAAACAACTACATGGTGAGGCACAGCGAAGGTAAGATCAGCAGTTGTGAACAGTTATGTGGAGAGCAGGGACTGACTCTGTCATGAACTCTGGTGCCCCATATTTGACCACCTCCCCTTGGTGGGGAGGCCTGGTGGTACTCAAAGAAAGAATAAGCAGGCTACCAAGATGAGACTTAATAGCCTATAACCATATAATAGGGGAGGAGGACCCCTCAGTCTTAGACCTAGGGCAGGGGAATAGGGTGAAACGGGAGGGAGGAATGGGAGGATACAAGTGATGGGACAACAATTGAGTTGTATTCTGAATAAATAAATTAAAAAAAAAAAAAAGAAAGTGACCTGGGAATAATTCTTCACAGTAGAGCTGGCTTAGTGGACACAAGCTCCTGTAGTGAATCCTAAGGAAATGGGCCTATATGCCCAGGACCCACATAGGAGAGGGAGAGAAATCACTCCTACAAGTTGTCCATTGATCTCCACATGTGGTCTCTGGCTTGTGATCTCATTTATATTGCTTGAGAATTTGAAAGAAAGAGATAAGGGATCAAGGATGCTCACTTAATGTAACAATTCCTCTAAATAACTGGAATAAGATTTTGTATGTTGCACTTTTCTTTTTCATATCAAAAACATTTTAAATGGTACTGAACACACATGGTAATAGCCTTAGTATGTATGTTCTGATTTTTCAATTTTTAGCTTATAATAAATATATCCATTATTGGTTCCAATGATAACTCTTTAGTCTTGCTGTAAGAAAAAAAATTATTGTACAAGTATTTGGTATACTATTACCAGGCCTGTAATGTTTGCAAAGGTGCTTTAAATCCAAAAACCTGCTTATCATTACTGTTTTTATTAATGTAATATTCGTGTACAAACATTTTATGGTGTATATTATGTCAGTGGTAACAACTTCAGGAATCTGAGAAACAGAATTCCACTCAGGTGTACCAGAGCTTCCTAACATTACTGTAATATAAAACAAGTTAGAGTTTATCAAGGACTATTTTAATGTATATTTCAACCAATGCATTAGTAGGGACAGAACTGCCCAGAAAAGGGGTATAATACAGTTAAGTGCCCCGAAGTTTCTCAAGGGAGTGCTTAATGTAAGTGATTAACAATAGTCCTTTACACAATTTTCGCACATCCTGAAGTTATATTTTTTAGGATTCTGTTAGTAAATGAGATTATAGCTGGGTTCCTGTATTACCCAGGACAATACTTCAGGCTAAGACAAACCAGGAATTACAAAATTGAAGAAATAGTTACTTTACAAGGTCACAAGGGAGTGAATACGCATGTGCTCACAGTAAACAAAACTGACAGTCTTCTGAGGCTTTCAGACTTTGCAGGGTGCAGCTGGGCCAAACTCCAGGGCCACGTGTTTAGGCCTTAGGTGTCTTTCCTTTCTATCTTAAAAATCATACTTGAAATGTCTCAGTGTAAAAGAAATATTTGCTCCACAGAAGAATATTTGCAGAAAATTATGTTGCACAGCTTTAAGTTTACATCAGTAGGATTGTGCGCTTTATTGTGCTCATGGGTAATACGCATTGCTTTCAGAGTTCCTCATACAGTGTTTACTCACACTAATTTTATGCTATGTCAATTTCTAAAATTCCTTTAAATTGCATTTGTAAGAAGATTTTGAAATAGAGTATTTATGGATTTAATGCCTATCGCATGAAATCATATACTTAGAGGCTAACACCAAACAAGTATATATACAGTTTTTACATAAATAGACACAGAAATATGTAGAATTGCCATGATTTTATGGGAAACTACAGCTTTTGAGGAACAAGGTATCCAAAAACTGCATACTCAGCATATGCAATTCAATTTGAAGAAAAGCATATAGCTAAAATCATCACTTAAGCCTACCCTACAGACACAGCTCTAATCCCAAAATATTCCTTCCTGTAGTCTTTCAGGTGTGTGTGTGTGTGTGTGTGTGTGTGTGTGTTTCATCATGTTCCTGCACACTAAGGGCTATTTTATACAATATCAATCACTTTAGGCAATTTTAGAATATAATAAATAATAACTAATGTTTCTATTGCTATAAAGTCGACCTCTGGTCTTATCTATCATACAGAAACAATTTTCAAGCAAAAGTAGCATACAAACTAGTAAGTAAAAACATTTTCTCACTTTCTTTTTATAAAGTGCAATGTGTATTCTATATTACAAATAAGGACTAATGAATATAAAAATGTATCAAAACTTCATAATTTTATTCAGCTGTTCACGCATATTAAGACATGCTCTTAAAATTAAAAGTTTTCAATTTTTATGACATATTAGAACCTCATACATGTCATTACACTTTTAGCATTTTTCTGATATGTGATAATTTCATAAAATTTACTTTAAACATATTTACTCTTCTCAATGCCTCCCATTACCACCGTCCATTTTGTTTCATCAACTTTAGGTTAATTTTTTTTTCTCATTTTCTCATCAAGTCCTGTTTGTGTCACCCAATTATTCTTAGGAGTAGGGCCTGCTCGGTCATGTTGACATCTTACCAGGGATCACATCATTAAACAAAACTGACTTTCATTCTTCCACCATCTATTGAGTGCCAAATAGCACCTAAGCCAGTGTTGTGATTTAGTGCCCACGTCCCTCCTCATTTGGATGTGTCTGGCTAGAACAGGCTTAGGTCCTGTGCATGTTGTCACACTTTCTACACAGACATAAGTGAAACTGTCCTGTTGTGCTTGAAAAGTATCATTTCCTTGATAATATCAATCACCCTGGCTTTGCAATCATTTTTTCCTTCTATTTCACAAAGATCTCTGAGTCTTGGGGTAGGTGATGAATGTTCCATTTAGGGCTGAGCAGTCAACAATGTTTTATTCTCTGCTGGTTAAACAGCTTCAAGTGTCTGTGTTAATTACCATCTACTGCAAAGATATGAGAGTTGAGAGATTCTATGATACATGGGTATATCAATAAGTCATTAGGAGATGTTTTACTACTATATCAATTCAGTAGAATAATATTAGTTTTTTCCCTTAGGGCCTGTGACCTATAAAGACAAGGATTCTGTCACAGTTAAAGTTTTATTGTGAAGAGATACCATGACCATGAGAACTCTGATAAAGGAAAACATTTGATAGGGGCTGGCTTACAGTTTAGAGGTTTAGTCCATTGTCATCATGGCAGGAAGCATGACAGCATGCAGACAGACATGGGGCTGGAGAGGTGGCTGAGAGTTCTACATCTGGATCTTCAGGTGGCAGCAGCAGCAAGTGACCGAGGGCCACGAGGCCTGGTTTGAGCTTCAGAGATCTCAAAGCCCTTCACCTGGTGACTCACTTCCTCCAACAAAGCCATACATACTATTAAAGAGCCACGCCTCTTAATAGTGGCACTGTCATTGGACATATGGGGCCATTTTCATTCAAACCACAACAGATTCTTTACCTCTTTAACAGTGCCAAATGTGGGTTCCATATCATGAAGTGGCTCCTAGATCCACCCACAGAGTGATTGGTTACTCTTACATATTTATGCCACTGCAGCAGTGGGCATATCTTTTCAGGGCAGTTGCAGCTTTCTGCATCACAGCTGGGTGAGATTAAGGCTAATTCTTCTCTTCCAACTGCAAGTATAGCAACGCCATCTAGCACCAAGAGAGCTAGTGAGTAGGGATGAGACGTCTAAGTGACTAAAAGCTTCCTTAAAATGTACAAATATTTTAAGTATACTGTTATGGTGTATTTAATACCATAGTGCTTATTATTTGGATTAACAATAATTATGCTTCAAATAATACAAAAATGACATTTGTGGTTTGAGAAATATGTCATAACATTATGAATAACAAAACAATATGTTCAGTGCAACAAAATTTATATCTTTAGTACTTTTAGTTACTAAAGTACTTTTAGTAATTTTTCGATTTTCCAAATTTCGTATATTTCTATTCATAAAAGTTCCATATTTAAATCTTTTATATATAATATTTTACTTTCTTCATCTTACTGTTTTAAAATTGGAGAGTACATAATATTTCTTTCATCAAAGTCATCCCCTTGCAAGACAACAGGAGGTAAGAAAAGCAATTCATGCATCTTCTACATAAGCTCCTCTTCAGAAACCTCCCCGGGCATAGCCTCAGTAAAGCCTCACCCTCAGGTGGTTTCAGCTGGACCCAATTTCTTCTCTACGCAGGCTCAGAAAGACACCTGTGCAATTTAAAGAGGAATGTGATAGGTATCTTTATGTGGTTCTGCTAAGCACTGTGTGCATGTACTTTTAGAATTTTAGGCAACAATGTGGCCATTATTGTGAATACATATTAACAACAATTAATATAGAACAGCTACTAACAATCTCAGGTACTTTTTCACAGCAAATTCAGAGATAAATATAGAAGATTACCATAGCTTCCACTTATAATCACTTCTATTTTTCACTGCTGCTCTTAAGACACACCCTGTATATACTTAGATTTTTTTAAGCACTACTTAATCTCTTGATGTAATTTTGTGTGTTACTTTAAAAAAAAAACTCCTCTTCCCACAAGCTTTGGGGAAACATGTTTTCATGTTCATAAATGTCACCAACTCATATCTCCACGGTGTGTGGACACAAGGATAGCCTTCCTAAGCATCAAATTTAATGTGAATGATGTTTTAAATATTTTTTCTGTTTATAATTTCTAGAAGTCTACTTACCATGGATTTGCCTATTTAATTTTCTATGTGTATATTATGTATTCTTTTCAGAACTCTAGAAGGGAGGTTGGAACCAGGTTGAAAATCCTTCAGCTTTGAATCCTACTCACTGACCATCATATTCATACTACTGAACTATGCTGTGGCCTATTTGACTGAGATGGGACTAGTCCTGAGGGATTGGGATAAGACTTAAACATATATAAAGTTTTCTAAATAGATATTGAAAATTATTTTTAATAAATCAGAGAGATTGTTTAATTTTATACTGCTGTACTCTTGCTAGACTTTTCACTTATTTCTCCCTAAGTTTGTATGCCTTTACCCATACATTTCCTAATCTATCTGCTAAGTGTTTCACAGTTTTGTCTCATTTCTCTTAAGATCTGTTAATTTTTATCTACATTTATGGAGAAAGTAATGTAATGCTTATTTTTTATCACTTTACCGCTCCTCTCTATATCTGTATTGGAAAGAATTGCCCAGCCATGCATTTGGAATGTCCTCAGGAAATAAACATTTCGTATTCTGTTTCTATTAACATCAGTGGATTTAGAAGCCTATGGTCTGCAGGAAAATGGATTCATTTGCTGATGTTCATTTGATTTTCTGTTTGGCTTTTGTTGCTTTGATTTTGCTTTCAACCTCCCCTCCAGCTTCTGTGGTCCTGTCAAGCTTACCCTGACATCAACTATAAAATGAGTGTCAGCATTTGTCAAGATTCCCTTCTGATTTGCAAGATGAACAAATCATATGCAATAACTGTTCACAATGCTATGTTTTGATTTCAGGAGTAATACAATATTGTTTTATTATGACAAATAATTTCACATAAAAGGGTCAAATATCCTTTTTTTCCCTAGTGATAAGACATAAATAAAAACATGGCCAAATTTTATTTAATTTTAATCATAAAACTTGAAGTGACAAGTTAAACACATCACTGTCTTTGCCATAATTTGCATTTGGACATTTTGATATTTTCATTACTTTTAACTTTATTATGATGCAAATTAAGAGTATTAGGCAATTTTTTTTACAATTAAAATTTTAGATAGCGTATGTCAATAATGAGTAATTTGAATCAATTGCATTACTTTCACTATAGCTAACTCCAAATCTAGGCACATCTGAACCCTCAAAATGTAACCTCAAGGGGCATCTGACATTTGTGAATATAATGAGGTAAGTATCTTAGGAGGAAACATCCTGGGTTTATGATACATGTTAAATCCATGAGAGTGTCTCTATCAAAAGGAAAGTGACATAAAGAGGGGAAAACAACATAAACTAGGAAGCAGATTCAAATGTGTCTCATCAGATACCAAGCTGCACAAAGTTGAGAGGAAAAAGACACATGTCTCTAGAGACACCAGAAAGAAGTGCACAGTAGACACCTGAATTTCATAAATCTAATCTCAAGAGATAAATCAAAACTAATAGTCTGTTCCCTTTAAGTTACCGTATTTTTATGTGTATATATGTGGTGTTTGTGTGTCAGATGCCTGCCTGATATTATTAGATTGCAGAAGAAAATATTGGAAACCCTGGACTAGAGTTAGAGACAGTTATGAGCCATGATGGGAATCAGATCCTGTTCTTCAGATAGAGTAGTCAGTGTTCTTAACTGCTTGTGTGTCTTTCTAGCCCTACATTTTTATTATGAAAACTGTCCATTTTTCAGGCTGTTACTGAGTCAATCATAATGAACAGATATAAGAAGCTAATATAAGATGAAACAAGTTAATTAAGTTTTGCAAAATGTCTTTAATAGCTTACAAAAATTAATCATTCTTTAGCCATCAGCTTCGTCATGAAAATTACCATTACACATCTAGAAGGTACTATTCACTAATGTGCAATAAGATAATAATTATACTCTCAAGGAAATTACACTATAATAAAAGAGGAAAAGAAGCATATTTTCCATACAATAATATAGTCATACAGCAAAAGGACTCTAATAAAATTTCTTAAGTGGGGCAATATATAAGGTTTAGATGATAGACATCTCAAAATTTTATTAAAGAATAAGTGGTTAGGAGTCACCTTAATTCTTTGTCTACTTAACCAAATAGTAGTATTATGTTCTCCCTTATAGATTGTATCTTGCATAATCACAGTTTTTTATCCAAAAGTGGTGCCAGGTATAAGTTTCATATTATGGTTCAGAACTTAAATCCAATCAGAAAGTGGTTGTTTACTCCAATGAAGTTCATAACACAGTTGTATCAGTGGACATGTCTTAAAAGGCTAGTTGTTATTATGGCTCCTGGGATTCACAAGTAAGATTTATAATTAATTTCTTGTCTGATAGTATGCATAGTGCCTTCCAGCATTTGAAAGCTATACAGTAAGGGTGAAACTTGTAGGTCAATATCAGCCGCCTATCTCTGTGCACTGTGTCTCAAGAATATATCATCTTCGGCAATTAACACATCTCTTTACTCTCATCAAATGAGTTTCTTTTTAAAATTTTAAAATTTTAATTACTATAATTTATTCAGATTACATCTAGAATGTTATCCTCTCACTTGTATTTTCCCTTTCCCACCTCTCTCCCTCTTTTGCCATATTCACCTACCCTAGACCACTGACAGAAGAGGACTTCCTCCCCTACCATATAACCACAGCCTATCAAGGAAGTTTCTACTTGCAATAGAACCAAGGTACAAAGAACGGGACCATGGGATGCTCAGTCCTAGATGGAACAGTTATTTCACAACTCTACTCTCAAAGTTTAAGAAGATTCATAGAAGAAGGGATGAAAAATTTGTAAGATGCAGAGTTATTATTATGACTACAAAGAAACTTACTTCTGGACACATCCAGGACAGTTGCACATATAAACTCTGTCATTGTAGGAAAGTCTACACAAGATGCCACATGCTCAAACCAAGAGTGGAAAATGGAATTGAGTTTTGTGCTCAACACTTAGCTGAGCAGATAGTGGCAGTTAACAGGTTCTGGGAGAAAGATAGCTTTTTCTAATGGTACATTGGTAATTCTTCATTAGAAGATCACACATTCAAATCCAACATGCAAGAATACATAGGCGTCACAAATTAAAACCTGTAGGTTTAAAACAAAAATGAGTGAGGAGACAAGGTTGGGTGGATAGAAAACACATGGTATGTGAGTGGAGTTTGGAAAAGTAATGAATATGTCTGTGCTGGCTAGTTTAATATTAACTAGATACAAGATAAGTCAACTGAGAGGAAGGAATCTTGACTGAGAAATGCTTCTATAATATTGTGCTGTAAGCAAGCCTGGAGAACATTTTATTAAGAAGTGATTTATGGTGATGTCCAGGCCATTGTGTGTAGGGTTATTACTGAGATGGTGGTCCTGGGTACTATAGGAAAAGGGGATGAGCAAGACATTAGGAGTAAGCCAGTAAGTAGCTCTCCTTTATGGCTTGGATAGCATCTTCGGCTTCTAGCTTCCTGTTTGAGCTCCTGTCCTGACATCCTTCACTGATGGACAGTTGTTTGGAAATGTTAGCCAAATAAATATTTCTCCTAAAGTTGCTTTTGGTCACAGTGTTTTATGGCAGCAATAGTAATCCTAATTAGGACAATAATCAAAACATATAACTTGAAATTCTCAAAGATGTAGTAAGAATAAATGACCCTAGGGAGTATTGGGAGCCATATTCCCCTTTCTATAGTTTGAAAAATATCAGAAGTGTTTATTTTGAGGATTACAGACTATAAAAATGTACTTTATTATTTTTTTAAAATAATTTTTACATATACATTTATATTATTAGACATATATAAAATAAATTAATACAGCAAGAAGAACCACAAAACACTAAGGAATTATAGTAATGTTACATTCATAATGTTTCAGCTATATGTATTTTGCAAACTTGAAGAAAACATATTTCCTATCTTGGTGAATCTGAAATTCTAAATGGAAATCAATCTCTATTATATCTCATCTCTTTCAACTTAAAACATCTACCTAGACCTAAAATTATCTTAACCCCTAAACAACTAATCTTAATTGTAATACTAAACTATCTGGTCTTCAACCCCATCAGAGACTTGAGAAGGACTAAAATTAATTAACTGAGTAAATATGAAGTGCAGGTTAGCAGCTTCCAAAGTGAAAAAAAATGACAGAGACAGGTTTCTGCCCTAACAGGCACCCCCAAATCAATATAGCATTGGTGCATCATTTTCAGCCTTCTGGCCAAATAAATCTGACAGACATATTTGTGAGGCAGGAACTGTGGAGGACTGGCTGACACTATGATGGCAGAGTTTGGCCTTTGACTCTGCCTGCATCCAAGCTTGCCTATTTTTAGGCAGAATTCTGTCTGCAGCTGAACTGAGGACATTTTGCCCAGTGGCTTCTTTGCCACATTTGAAGCCATCTCCATGAGGAAGTCATTGAAATTCATCATTTCTTTGAGATAGGCTGGGTGTTGCTAGGAGTTAACTTGTTTTATTTTCAAAGATTCTTGAGAATAATAAAAATATCTTTAAGTGTCATATTCTGCAGGACTCTGAGGGTTTTGAAGGCCCTATGTATTTTATCTTATCTATCTACAGAATCTGTTACAACTAGGATGTGTATTCTTGTATAAAAATAGACTAGCAATCAACATGACCATGATTTGATCAACTTAACAATTAACATGTATAATTTACTATCCTAAACAGCTTACAATAGCACTTTCAAAGTTTTGGAGGGAAACCTTGTATTCTATTTGAGTTATGTGGGTACAATTCCTCATATTTGAGTAGAGATATATATAATGTGTGTAAAGAATAATATGACAGTTGAATTCTATACAAATATATCAAAATTAAATTTATTCTACATCAATATAAAGATTCTTCCTTCTGAGCAACAATGAAGGCCATAGGTTAAAGAGAAGACTCAATAATCTCTCTTTCTTCTATCAACCCTATACATTCATATATTCTCCCTTCTTTCTTTTCAGCCTCTACCTCCAAATCCAAGAAAGAAAGATAAGGGAAAAGATAGTCATCCCTGAGTCCAACATTGATTTCTTTCCGAATAAGACCATTAATAACTTATAACCAACTACCAATGGAAATAAACATCTATAACCCAGGAAAGCAACCAAAAATTTAAGGGAAATGGGGCATAATTATCTTACAGTTTCTTCCAGCTGATTTAGGATGAATAATACCTTTGTATGGGGTCCAAATAAAAGTGGGGGAAACGGTTTTAAAAAGTCAGGAATGGCATTTGTGAACCAGTTTCTAAATGTTGAGAAATTCCAGGCTTAATAGAAGTCCTGCGTGGTATAGTCCTGAATGCTTGCCCAATTGGGATAGGAAGCTTTCTTTGAAGCTGTCTTGGGAGCTGATATGTTCTGATGGGGAACAGCAACTGAAGCACTTGGTGCTGGAACATGAAAGATGCAGGATGTCAGCAGCCAGCATGCTGAGAGGGATGAATCCTGACAGGTCTCATATAGCCTCAATGTCTGGTTATTTTGTTCTGAAAACATATGATTTCTCACAAGCATTATATAGTCCTAAAATTATAAGTATATGAGATGTGCAGGGTGCACATAACAATTAAGGATAGTTCTATGCTCTTTGTATGAGCAGGAGACAGACATCTCTAAATCTTCATTCATGCCATATGATGAATGGCATCTAATAATAATTCACAGGGATTCTGTAATCAACAAGAAGCATTGCCTATGCTTAGACATTCATGTCTCAGCCAGTCTCAGAGCTATTCTCATGTAGTAGGATATAAGTTCCCTACTTATTCTGCAGTTTAAATTCTTTACATCCCAATTATAGTGCCCTCTTTTATCCCCTCTCCCTCCCTCCCCTATTCTCAGAAAGGGGAGCTCTCTACCCCTAACTTCTGATCTCAGCCCATCAAGTCTCGTCAGTGCTACCTGTAACCTCTTCCTTTGTGGTCTATTAAGTTTCATCAGGGTAGCCTGCATTCCCTTCCACTAGTATGTTTTAAGCATTTCAAGTGTTTTCATTATTTCATATCTTGTTATAGAAGGTTTTTATAAGACAAAATAATCAAAATGAAACTTCAGTATACATGCTCACTAGTGTTACTTGTGTCTTTTTCTCCCCTTAACTTACTGAGCTGGCAATCTGCTTTTAAAGCCTGCTTCCTCCAAAATCATCAGCTCTGCCCTTTAATTGCTTCCTTTAAATGAAGAATTTTCTTTTGGCTATGATTCACAATTGTCTGCTTCCTACATGGTTATTAGATTTTTAAGTATGATAAACGCTGTGGTGATTATATGGCTGAATGTCATGATTGTTTGCTTTGTTTTGATCCAGCAGACCACTGAATTTTATTTAATAATTAGCTCCCTTTCTGGGCACATCCTTGCAAAGCAAATGCTGTATGAACTATGCGGTCATGGATGAGCAGTGGTTTCTTTCTTTTTTTTTTTTTTTGTAAGTTTATTATGTGATTAATGAAGTATTTTAGATGCAATGCCCAAATAGAAATCTCTATTATGTTTTGTTTACCTTGGTGATTTGGATGTTTTGTAGTATATATTCGACAGTAGGCCAACTGTTTCAAATTTTCTTTCCAAGGCTAAATGATTTTCAAATTCTCTGCCATAGTTTCAAGAAACAAAACCCGTAAGACCACAGGCAAAGTGGTGTACACCTTTAAATCCAGAACTTGGAAGGCAGAGGCAGGTGTATTGATGTGAGTTCAAGGTCAGCCTGGTCTAGAAAATGAGTCCAGGACAGCCAGAGCTACACAGAGAAACCCTGTCTCAAAAAAACAAAAACAAAACAAAACAACCAAACAAAAACACAGGCAAAACCTGGATGCTTAGCTTTCTTCGTCTACCAAACACATATTGCCTTTTTAGCTAAGTGGAGTTCCAGAACATGCTTTTAAAGTCCAAAATTTTGTGTTGCTTTTAGTAAAAGAACTAGCCTGTTCAGGTACAAATCATTGTTTCCATCTCTTCATATACTTTTTTTTTGCTTTTTTTCCTTTTTATTATTTAATTAATTTATTCAGATTGCAACTCAATTGTTACTTCATCACTTGTATCGTGGTACTGGCACAGCAATAGGCTGGATGATCAACGAAATCGAATCGAAGACCCAGAAATGAATCCACACACATATGGTCACTTGATTTTTGACAAAGATGCCAAATCCATTCAATGGAAAAAGGATAGCATCCTCAACAAATGGAGCTGGTCTAACTGGATGTCTACATGTAGAAAAATGCAATTAGACCCATATTTGTCACCAGGCACAGAACTTGTTTATACTTTTTTAATGGTATTATGCTGAGGCTTTTTCTCCTAACATATTTGTTAGTTATATATTTTCCATTTACAAATATCTTTGCTCCCTTGGTTATAATATATGTTTATTAATATTCTGTGTAGATGTGTAATCTTTCCCTTTTAATTATGCCACTCCACTTGAGACAGTTTTATTCATATGAAGTCTTAACAACTAATACAGAGGGATTGCTTGTGCTTTTCTGTTATCTGGTCCCCAAGGGTGACATCTTGCAAAACAACAAGGACCTTGACATTAAGAAGGTACAAATACAAAACCTTTCTATCACAAGAATTCTTCATTTTCCCCTTGTATCCAACTGATATATTTCTATCTGCCTCTGCTCCTAATTGAGGAGGCATCTGACTTATTCTCTACTCTAACAATTTTGTCACATAATTGTCACATAACATCAATAATGTTAGGCAAAAGAAATTGGAGAGTATGTAAATTTTATGTTTGATGATTTTCATAGGGTTTTGCTATGTTAAGTGTTGTGATTGCCAAGCATTTTTTCTAGTTTTGTTTGTATTATTCAATGCCTGAATGTTATTCATTCATTGACAAAAATAATTAGGTTGTTTCTTGTTTTTGTTTATTGTGAAATATATGATATTGAATTTTTTATTATTTTATTCATATTCCATCTCAATTGTTAGCCCTTCGCCTGTTTCCTCCCATTCCTCCCTCCCTCCCACTTCCCCCCTTCTCCCCTCCCCTATGTCTGTGATTGAGGGAGACCTCCTCCCCCTATATATGCTCTTAGGATATCGAGTCTCTTCTTGGTAACTTGCTATCCTTCCTCTGAGTGCCCCCAGGCCTCCCCATTCAGGGGATGTGGTCAGAAAAGGGGCTCCAGAGTTCATGTGAGAGTCAGATCTCACTCTCCACTCAACGGTGGAGAATATCATGTTCGTCGGCTAGGTCTTGGTAGGGGTTCAAAGTTTACTGCCTATATTCTCCTTGGCTGGTGCCTTAGTTTGAGGAGGACCCCAGGACCCAGATCTGCCTGTCATAATTTCTTCTTGTAAGTTTCCAGGACACTGTGCATCCTACTATTTCCACGTTCTTCCATGCTACTCTTGCCTAAAGTCTCAATAGGATGTCCTCTCCTCTGACCCAGTTTCTTGGTAAGTAAAGTTTTTCATGGTACGTATCCCTTGGACTAGTGTTTTGATATAAGTGAGGATATACCGTTTGTCTCTTTTTGCTTCTGGGTGAACTCACTCATTATGATAATTTCTAGATCAATCCATTTGTCCACAAATTATGGGAATTCCTTGTTTTTAATTGCTGAGTAGTATTCTATAGTGTAAATATACCACAGTTTCTTAGTCCATTCTTCTACTGAGGGACACTTAGGCTGTTTCCATGTTCTTGCTATTATGTATAAAGCAGCTATGAACATGGCTGAGCATACGTCCCTGTTGTGTGGTAGGGCATTTTCTGGGTATATTCCCAGGAGTGGGATAGCTGGGTCTTGAGGAAGCCCTATTCCCATTTTTCTGAGAAAGCGCCAGATAGCTTTCCAAAGTGGTTGTACTAGTTTGCATTCCACCCAGCAAAGAAGGAGTGTTCCTCTCTCCCCACATGTGGTGTCATCTGAGTTTTTGATCTTAGCCATTCTGATGGGTGTAAGGTGGAATCTCAGTGTCGTTTTGATTTGCATTTCTCTGATGACTAAGGAGGACTAGCATTTCTTTAAGTGTTTCTCGACCATTTGATATTCCTTTGTTGAGAATTCTCTGTTAAATTCCAAGCCCCATTTCGCAATTGGGATGTTTGGTTTTGTGGGGTTTAATTTCTTGAGTTCTTTATATATTTTGGATATTAAACCTTTGTCAGATGAAGGGTTGGTGAAGATCTTTTCCCAGTCTGTAGGCTGTTGCTTTGTTCTCTTGACAGTGTCTCCTGCCTTACAGAAGCTTCTCAGCCTCATGAGGTCCCATTTATTAATTGTTGACATTAATGCCTGGGGTGTTGATGTACTGTTCAGGAAGTTGTTTCCTGTGCCTATGTGTCCAGGCTCTTCCCCACTTTTTCCTCTAACTGAATTAATGTCTCTGGTTTTAAGTTGAGGTCTTTAATCCACTTAGACTTGAGTTTTGTGCATGGTGACAAATAAGGGTCTAATTGCATTTTTCTACATGTAGACATCCAGTTAGACCAGCACCATTTGTTGAAGATGCTATCATTTTTCCATTGAATAGATTTGGCTTCTTTGTCAAAAATCAAGTGAGCAAATGTGTGTAGATTCATCTCTGGGTCTTCAATTCGATTCCATTGATCCACCAGCCTATTGCTTTGCCAGTACCATCCTGTTTTAATTACTGTTACTCTGTAGTACAGCTTGAGATCAGGTATGGAGATTCCTCCGGAAGATCTTTTATTGTATAGGATTGTTTTTGCTATTCTGGGTTTTTATTTCTCCGTATGAATTTGAGAATTGATCTTTCAATATCTTCAAAATATTTAGTAGGTATTTTGATAGGGATTGTGTTGAATCTGTAAATTGCTTTTGGTAAGATGACCATTTTTACTATGTTGATTCTCCCGATCCACGAAGAAGGTAAATCCCTCCATCTTCTGATGTCATCTTCAATCTCTTTCTTCAGAGGTTTAAAGTTTTTTTCGAATAAGTTCTTCACTTGCTTGGTTAAAGTTACTCCTAGATATTTTATATTGTTTGTGGCTATCGTGAAGCTGGGAAAGGAAGAAGTCAAATTATCCCTATTTGCAGATGATATGATAGTGTATATAAGTGACCCTCAAAATTCCACCAGAGAACTCCTACAGCTGATAAACACCTTCAGCAAATTGGCAGGATACAAAATAAACTCAAAAAAGTCAGTAGCTTTTCTACATACAAATGACAGGCAGAGGAAGAAATTAGGAAAACTACTCCCTTCATGATATTGAATTTTGATAAAAAAAAAAAAAAAACTATTTCTTATATTCAAAGGAGCTCGAATGTTGCTCAACCTGAGAGTCAGTGTTAAAAATGCACTTTGAGATAAAGGAGGACTTGGGACTGCTGTCCTACTGTGTTTTTAGCCTGTCTTTTAACCTGTCTTTAAAAGACCTATCTAACCATCGTCTTGGATTTCCTATGGAATCAGCTTTTACAATCTAAACTATTTAGTTCCAAGCCCCATTTCTCAATTGGGTTATTTGGTTTGGTGGGGTTCAATTTCTTGAGTTCTTTATATATTTTGCATATTAGACCTTTGTCAGTTGTAGAGTTGGTGAAGATCTTTTGCCAGTCTGTAGGCTGTCGCTTTGTTCTGTTGACAGTGTCTCCTGCCTTACAGAAGCTTCTCAGCCTCATGAGGTCCCATTTATTAATTGTTGACATTAAGTCCTGGGCTGTTGGTGTTCTGTTCAGGAAGTTGTCTCCTGTCAACTACACAGAGAATTCTCAACAGAGGAATATCAAATGGCTGAGAAACACTTAAAGAAATGCTCAACCTCCTTAGTCATCAGGGAAATGCAAATCAAAACAACTCTAAGTTTCCATCTTACACACATCAGAATGGCTAAGATCAAAAACTCAAGTGACACCACATGCTGGAGAGGATATGGGGAGAGAGGAACACTCCTTCATTGCTGGTGGGAATGCAAGCTAGTACAACCACTTTGGAAATCTATCTGGTGCTATCTCAGAAAACTGGGAATAGGGCTTCCTCAAGACCCAGCTAGTCCACTCCTTGGAATATACCCAGAAGATGCTCCAGCACACAACAAGAAAATTTACTCAACTATGATCATAACAGCCTTATTCATAATAGCCAGAACATGGAAACAGCCTAAGTGTTCATCAGTAGAAGAATGGATACAATCTAAACTAACACACAGCAGTAATCTCAAACTATATGCTCATCTTGGCTCCTGACTCAAGGGTAATGAATGTTTGTATGTGTGTGTGTTATAATAAGCTTTAGCAGAAAGCAGAAAGTATAGGTTGAAAGCAATCTTACACAATGAATACATACTACAAATATTGAATATAACACACAGAGAGAATATCCAATTTAACAAAATCAGGAATGAAAAGGTAGTCATAACAACAGAAACCAAAGATTCAGGTACACTTTAAAAACCTTTACTCTATCAAAATAGAAGAAGAAATAAAGAAAAAAAAAAAGAAAAGCAAAAAGAGAACTGAAGACAAAATGAGTTTAACACAGAATTCTACAAAAAGAGTTAATGCCCATATACCTCATATTATTACACAAAATAGAAGCAGAAAGAACAGTGCCCAATTCATTGTATGAGGCCACAGTTACCCTGATACCCAAATCACATAAAAGATCAACAAAAAAGATAATTACAAATTAATTCACCTTATGAATATAGAGGGAAAATACTAAATAAAATACTTACAAACAGAATCTAAGAAATGTGGCTTCATCCTGTAGACACAGGGATAGTTCAATATACAAAAATCAATAAATGTCCTTCCCATCCCCCCCCCAAAAAAAAACAACAGCAACATATGATAACCTCATTAGATGAAGCAACTCTTTTGACAAAATCCAACATTCCTTCATGGTAAAGTCCTGGAGAGTTCAGGGACACAAGAAACCTCTTAAGCATAAGTCACTTTACAGCAATTGCATAGCCATTGCACCCTGTCTCCATATTTATTCAATATCTAACTTCAAGTTTTAGCTTGAGCAGTAGGACAAATGAAGGAGATCAAGAGAATACTAATTGAAAGGAAGAAGGCAAAGACTCATTATTTGCAGATGATACGATAGTATACATAATTGAGTCAAAAAATATTTCAGGGAACTGCTACATCTGATAAAATGAGAACAGTTGTGTATCTGACACTACTGACAGCTTTATCATTGCTTTCCTCTGTTGTACTGTAGTATAAACTTCAAAATAAAAGTTTTTGCATGGGGACACACACTTTTAATCCCAGCAATTGTAAGGCAAAGGCATGTGGATCTTTGTGGTTTCAAGACTAGCCTGGTCTACAAAGTGAGACCAGGACAGCTAAGGATATTACACAGAGAAACTTTGTCACAGAAAATAAATAAGGTTTTTGCTTCACCTTTGGCTTTATTTTGTCATGTGTGGTTGTTAATCTCTTTGTTGCCTGTTCTTTTCCAACGAAAGGCAGAAAGGGAGTAGAGCCGGAGAGGAAGGAGGCATGGGGGGAACTAAGAGCCAGAAAAGGAAGAGGAGAAACCATAATCAAGAGATATTGTACGAGAAAAGAATCTATTTTTGCAAAATTTTTACTATCTAAACTTACATAATGCAATGCAGGAGTGATATCTTCATGGCTTCTTGCAAACACTTATTTTTTCCATACTTTTTATTGCAATCACCTTCATATGCATATAGAATTATCTTTTGGAGGTGAAACTGCTCTCCATTAAGTTCTAATGATTTTCAATATATTTTACATGATTATTTACCAATATTATGGAAATGTATTCTCATGGCTTTTTATGGTTTTTAAGTTGGACTAGTTAATTCATTAATTGTAGAACTTTGATTTTTATTTGCTATATATTGTCAAGTGCTCAATCTGAAATGTACATAATATATTGTCCTTTTTTTCTATTCTTGATTCATCTGTTTCTTTAAAAATATTACTTTTATTTTATTTATAAAATGTGTGATTTAATGTAAATGTATTCCATGTATATACAAGTGTGAGTGGATCCCAGAAAAAATGTTTCTTAACCTCTGGAGATAGATTGTAGGAATTTTTGGACCAACTCCAAAACTCAGGTCCTATGAAATAGTAGGGAATGTTCTTAAGTGCTAAGTCATCTCTCCAGCCATCCATTCCTATTTTAACAGGGTACTTTTAAAAGCAAAGGTTTGTTACTTCAATGAATTAAAGTTTATCAATTGTCTTTTGTAAGCTATTTTGTTATAAAATAACATTTAAAAATAGCTAGAATGTGTTTGATCCTGCTGCAGGACAGGGCTGTCATTGCTGGCATGCCCTGCCGTCTACCTAGGGGCAGGGTTTCCCCTCTCCCAGAGACCCTTTACTATATAATCCAGACATTTTGGTTCCCCTGTCCCTTGTCACTTTTCCTACCACACTGGTCTGTCCTTCCCCACCCCACCCCCCACCCCACCCCCCGTCAATGCACACATTCTTCCCCCTCCCCCTCCCACACTGCTTCAATAAACCTGTATTTATATAATATAGCTTCATTGCCATTATCTCATATTATTTTCTTCAATCATCTGGTACCCATGACTCAGGAAAATCCGGAAGGCTAGATTTGTGGGCCTCTTCCTTCGTCTCTTCTTTCTCTGCCTAAGCTGATTGAAACCTGGAGAAAGTACAGTGCCCATAGTGGAGATGTGGGGACCACTTCTCTTCCCTTTCTCTCTCTGCCTGATGCAACTTTGGACTTGGTGAGTTAGTCTGTCTGCCAGCCAAATTCAAGAGGAGCTAGGTACATCTTTGGGGTCCAGGATCCCTTAGACTCACTGGTGAATTCATGTCCACGAGAGAGCGTGTCCGTCCTGTTCTGGGGGTGTCTGCAGTTCAGAGACATCTGACAGTTATTACCTTGCCCAAAATCTGTCTGATCCTGTAAGGACAAGACAAACTCCATTTTAAAAAATAAACTCCATTTTGTGTTAAACCTGGCCAAGGGCTGAACCCAGATTTCAGAAAAAAGCACAAAGTAGTCTACACAGAAAAATTCCCCTAACAACACAAACAGCTCTCCTTGGGAAAACACCCAGAGTCCAAATTTACTCTCTGTTGGTAAATCTGACCAGCAGATGGTATGGCACATAGCAGCAGCCAATTAGGAGAAGCCAGGCCATAGTTCCTAAATGCCCCATGACTGCTTCAACCAATCTTTTCTATAGGTCAGCTTGCCCCTACACCTATTACCCAACCACGAATTGCCAAGGCTTGTAACTCCTTGATTGCAGCTTTTCTGACCAAATGTTATCCATTCATATACTATAAAACCCATTTCTTTGTTTAAAACATATAAAAAGGCCTCTCAATTGAGACTCGGGGCCACTTCCCTGAATCTGCTGTGTCAGTACTTAGGATGTGTGGCCTAGACTTGTGCCTGCAATAAAGACTTCCTTGCAATCACATTTAGACTTGGCTCTTGGTGGTCTGTTTGGGGATGTCTCACAATTTGGACATAACCAACCAAGGTTGTTGGTTTGTGGTGTCACTTCAATAATATTGAGATTCTGACTGATGCTGGAAGACATAGTTGGCACTGGGTGTCAGCATAAATCTTTTCAAACTACATCTGTCCTGGTTTGGGGGAGGCAAGCCCTTACTTTGCCCATCCTCCACTTTCTGTGGCTACTCTCTACACCAGAGGCTCCAGGTATCCCTCACACTGTATCCTGCACCCATGTATGGTCTGGGCAGATGGTGATGACTGCAGCCTTGGTGGCAACAGCATCAGTGGCTGGGCACCGTGGCGGCTCAGGTTGGCAGTTTTAAATTCACCAGGTACCAGCTGCTTACATCATGTGACTGGTCACCCTGTTGATATGGGGATAAATGGGTGGACTATGGCTTAGTAGACATCCTGACTGAGGGCAATCATCTGACTAGCTTCCATCTTTGTTTTGGAAGAGTCATGACTGTGCCATCTTCTTTATTGATGACCCCGATTTAAATCCTTGCTGAAGTCCAAATGCAACTTCTGTCTTTTACATTTCTGCTGTTCAGTCTATAGTGATCCAGTTAATTACAGGATTGAGCTTTACCTAGTCTCTTATTTTATGTTTTTGAGGTGAAGCCTAGGACTGAAAATTTAAAAAAAAATTTGCTTCGCTGAACTAAACTTCATAGATGATGGTTCTCAAAGGTGTCAGAGACTTTATATAATAAGTACACTTAAATGCTTAATAAAAAAGCTTGCTATGACAGCGATTCCACCTTCTAGAGTTGACCTCAGGGCTTCCATGAAGATTTGTACACAAAGACATGTAACTCTACCTGGATTATGATACTGAGCAAGACTGCCCCACTTTCAGCTTCCCTGCTGCTAAGGCGCTGCCTGAACCATGGACAAACAGGACACCCAGAGAGTTGACTGCCCTGTTGTTCCTAGACAAGATAAGGTCACTCAGTCTCCCAAATTCCTCTCCACAGAATAACCTCTCAAAGTAGCTGTGCCTGTCATCTGCATACGATGGTTCCCCAGGACCTCTGTTCATCCACAGCACAGGAACCTACAGGAAAGTTCGTCTGGATAATATGTAAGCCTCTGTCATATTAATCAATACATAGACTACTTGAATTATGCTTCCTGCAGTAATTTATCCTTCACAGATATCTGATGGGTTTATAGACCAGTTTAACGTCAAAAATTAAGGCTTCATCTACCTTTTCAGAAAGTGTACAGTTTAGGTAATTTCTGAGCATCTAAGAAGTGTTTGAGGGTCTGTAAAGGTGTTTTAAGGTTGGTAATAAGAAAGTAATTTAAGGTACATAAAACCTCTTCCACTCATTATGCTGCTATTATATTTAGACTGTTCAGAGCTTTAACATTAATCAGATTTTAAGTTGTGTTCCAAGCCAATTTGTTTCTTTTTGTAATCTTAAGAAGATTCTTATAAGCTTCCGAAGATCTACTGGAACAGTCAATCAACAGCCTACGTTTTCCACATATTTCCTATTTCATAGTGTGGGATTCTTCTCTCATTCCCTGGTTTTGGGACTCTCCTCACCCAACTACCAAAACCATGGGACTAAAAGTTTCAAATATACATTTTCTTCTGTCCCTAACACTTATAGATTTCAGCATTCTTCCCAGTGGTACATACAGAACTCAGCCTAAGCAACAGAGACTACATCAGCTGACCCTTCAGTTTTCTAGCTGCCGATGGCCTCACAGATGCTAAACAGCCAGTACAACAGCTTGCTCTTCCTGGACTTGGCCAACATTATAGCCTATAGCACATCCCCCATCCACACCCCGTGCCCCAAATAAAACCCAAATGTGGGCCAGAAGTAGTCAAAGAACAGATTTCTTCACCCATTATCCAATTACTGTATAGAAAGGCCTGATAATCTCAGTCACAGCATAAGAAGATTGATTAAAATGGAATGAGAGAATGGAGACTAAGCTATATTATATAAATGCAGATTTATTGGAGCAATGTAGCAAGGGAATGGAAAGCATGTGGGCAGGTGGGGGAAAGGTAGGAGGGATATCGGGAAGGTGGAATAAGGGGAAGAAGGCAAGGAACCAAAATATCTGGATTATATAGTGAAGGATCTCTGGGAGCTGGGAAGCCCTGTCCCTAGGTAGAAGGTAGGGCAAGCAAGCTATGCACTGCAGCAGGACCTAAAAGAAGGCTTTTAGTTTTATGAAGAAAACTTTATCCTGACAATGTTATAAAGAAAAGTTTCATTAATTAACTTTTAAAAATTATTTATTTTTATTTTTTACATATACATTTTTATTATTCTACATATATACAATAAACTACCTATAACAAGAATAACCATGACACAATGAAGAATTATATAAATGTTACATTCTTAGTGTTTTGGCTGTTGGAATTTGACAGCCTTGAAGAAAACATCTTTCTTATCTTGGTGCATCTAAAATTCTGAATGTAAATCAATCTCCATCACATCTTGTCATTATCAACTAAAAACATCTATCTAGACCTAAAAACATCTTAACCCATGAAAAACTAAGCTACTTGGTCTTCAACTCCATCAGAAAGTTGAGAAGTAATAAACTTGATTATCTGAATCTGCCAGGTATGCATGTTAGTAGCTTTCCAAATGAGAAGATGACAGAGACAGTTTTCTACCTGAACAGTCACCCAAAACTCTCTATAATGTTGGAGCATCTTCTTCAGCCTTCTATCCCAATATATCTGACAGACATATTTGTGAGGCAGGAACTGTTGAGGAATTGTTTACCCTGTCTTGCCGTAGTTTGGCCTTTAACTCTGCCTACATCCAAGCTTGCCCTTTTTTAGACTGAATTCTGTCTGTGGTAGAAATGAGGACATTTTTCCCAGTGGCTTGTTTGCCACATTTGAAGACATCATCATAAGGAGGTTGTTTGATGCTCATCATCCTCTTTCAGTTAGGCTCAGTGTTGCCAGGAGTTAACTTGTCTCATTGTCAGTGAATCTTTAAAATAATAAAAAAAAATTAAATGCCATATTCTGCATGTCTCTGAGATTTTTGAAGAACTTAATTAACTTTCTTACCTTATCTTTCTATAAAATCATATCTACATGCTGCACATAAGATGTATAGACTTTTAAAAAAAGTAGACTAGTGGTTGGCATAACCATGATTTGATCAGCTAACAATTAACTTGTATAACTTATTTATCTAAACAGCCTGCAATAGCACTTTCAAAGTATTGGAAATAAACCTTGTATTATAATTGACTTATAGGAGTACAATAACTCATATTAGTATATATATATATATAATATTTGTGAAGAATTAATAAACTTTGTTATTGTTAATTATCTTTGCACAAAATATCAAAAACCATATCAAAGTATCTTTTATGTTTCTTTGGTTTGTTGGGTTACTATTTATGTTTTCATTTGAATGTCCATTTACTTTGAAACTCTTTGTTAAAAGGTTTATCTTTCATTTATTACATTGCTTTTGTTTTTTCTGAATATTTGGTTTGGCCTAGTTGTGTGCATGTTTTGTTGATCTCTGTCATGGTCATTATTTACATGCCTCTTCATCAAAAGATAAAACACAAAATACTCTGTGTAGACATGATACATTTTTAAATATAATAAAACTTAGCATTCTAATTTATAATATTAAAATATTTTATATAGCCTTGTTTTCTGTCTTACCATTAAACATGATATTTTTGATTCTTCTAGACACTCATCTCTGTGTGTCAAGTACATGGCTTATTTTATTAATAAACAGATTTGTAGAGCACATATTCTGTATTCATTATATTTCAGATATTAAAGATATGCTAAATATAAAATACAAATCTTTGTACCATAAAGCACATTTAATTTGTATTTTTTCTGTTTCTGTGAAACAGGAAGTTTCAGTTTCTGATATATAAAAGTACTCTTCAAAGTTCCTTCAAAAGATTTATTTAATTTTCTAACCCATTATAGAGTTACTCTTTAATTTTAACTTGAATTACTCTTTATTTCAAATGTTTAATTTTCCTACTGAGATGGTTCATAATGATAAAAAATAAATTATAGAAATAGAGAAAGCACACTGGCAATTAGTGTTGTAAAAAAATTATGCAATGGATAAAAGTGAACCACAATGTACAGAGTAGTTCATTCATTTCCCATGTAGAATTATTCACATTATTTCTATTTTCTATTCAATACAACAGAAATGTGTAGCTTAAAAGATTAATTATTTATCTGAGTAAGAGTTTTTGAAATGCCAATGACTTTTTCTTTGTGTGTCTCAAGATATAGCCTGAAAAACTGATGACTATTGGAGGATTAGAAAGAAATATAAACAATAATTGTTTTGATAATTTGGGACTCAAAAAAGGACAAAAACAGAAATGCTGCCAGATCAATAAAAATTGAGACATGATTTATAATTGGTGAAAAATATAAATGGCTCTTTTGAATGAGATATTTCGTTAATTTAATTAATATAAAACCTATATAGGAACATGGTCATTGATTTTCTCTCCTATATAACATGGTGGACTTCTGGTATAATAATTACCTAACATTATTACAAATACTTTGACAAGTGTAATGTAGAAGTTTATTCTAAAAAAGAACGTTAATAAATTAGCATTCTGAAACACAGAGTCTTAGGCCTTAACCTATCAATGTGCACAGGCAGTACCTACGGAGATAAAATAAAATAACAAGCAGAAAATCCTTGACTTATTACAGCTAGACCTTGGATATCTTTGTACATGTTGTAGTGGATGAGATATTTGTTTCCTTTGGTAGGGTTAGGTTAGGTGACAATGATTGAAGGTCAGCTCTTATGCCTGACTGAGACTCATCAGGTATTTGTTATAAGAATATAATTCTGTGGTTTGCATTTTTTACCATAGATTACAGTTAACTGCATATGGACTAAAGAAATAGAGAAAACATTATATGCCAATTTTAATTTGTTTTAACAATGAAAGCTAAAATAATAAAAGTTATCAAAGAATACAACCAAGATTCCCAGATAACATTTAAGTTACAAATCATTAAAGTTAAAATACTAGAGAGAAGAATGAAGCATTTAATTTTTAGCTAGATACTTTTAGCTTTTAAATCTTTCCACTCAAACTGCTGAGATTCCCCAGTTTCAGTATCATGGAATGGCCAATGTTATAACCAGATGGCATCTCCTATCTGTGTTGTATAGCAGTGGTTGCCGGATAGAAGAGGACAACAAACCAGCTGTATTTGTGCTGTTAAACAAATGCCTACATACTCAAACCCTGCTCATTAGTACACACACTGTAGATGCAGACATGCCACCAAGGTCAAGCACTCTGTAAGAGAGTTCTTAATCCAGCCAGTAGTGGTTCCTACAGTAGATAGGTGATTGATGATGATTATGATGAGGATGATGATGAAGATGATAACAATGATAGATGGATAGAAGGATAAGCAGATAGATGACTGAGACAGAGATAGATAGACAGATAGATAGATAGATAAATAGATAGATAGATAGATAGATAGATAGATAGATAGATAGAAGTTCAAGATGTTGAAGGAACTATGCCCTCATGCCTAGTGCTACCCAAATGTATATTTCTTCTTCACAAATATGACATATTATAATAGGATGGGTTTTGCAAATATATATGTATATACACTTGATATATAATATATATTATAGCATACAAAAGGTAGTTATCCAAGACCATGAGCATGTACTTAATGTTAGAATGGATGTTTAGTTAAAGTTTCTCTGATTATAAATATCACAGATAAAATGGACATATGTAGATGTTTTGGGTAATGCTGGTGTCAATAGGAGGGTGTAGGAAAGTTAAGGAGATTAAATACTTTTATGATGATGAAATGACTCTTAAAAAGACAATGGCATAGGCTCAAGATTATAAATGTGGCAGGAATGGGGAGAGTATTTATATTTTAGATTTATATTTGGAATAGTATGCAGAAAGATGAATTAATCAAGACAGTGGTATTTTAGTGCAATTACTATACATATTCTGATTAATCTAGAGAAAGAGTGTTCTGAAGAAAAGAAACAAAGTCAGGCATGGCCTGAAAGAGGAGAAATGATCAGAAACGGAAAGTGACAGCCTGAGCACCATAAGGTGAGTTAAGAATTATGGTTTCAGTTAAAATGTGCCCTGGTTAGTTCAGCATGCTGGGTAACAGTCCCTAAAGTGAACTGTTTAGTGACCAGACTCTTTCTCATCGTTCCCGAGGATAGGAGCTCTAATCAGAATGTCAGAGTGCTTGAGTTCTCTGACGACTATCCTCAAAGAAGCAAATTATTGACTTCTTGGATACCAAACAGTAGAAAAAGCACATACAACTCCCAGATGTTCCTGGTATGAAAATATTAATTAATTATATACATGAGTATTCCACTCTCAGGTGCAATTAAGATATCAAAGGGTTTACTGTATCAATATAGTGTAGGTTTTTCTTTATCTCCACTGATTTATCCATTGAGAAGTATATATTGTAAATGAGTGAGAGAATACACACACACTTGAAAAGGACAGAGAAGGACATCAGGCAGCCTTCTCTATCTTTTTCTATTTCCTTCTCTTGAGGCACGGTCTCTTACTTGAACCTAGAGAATGAGTGGTAGCTCATCCCTACTGATTCTCCCTGTCTTAGTTATCACTACTTATGTATAAATCTTAACTGAGTGATAAGGCATCATGAGACTTCTCTCAGACACATTGACCCATCAACAAGTGCTGTCAAGGTCCAGGTCATGCTTAGATTGTCATATTGTGATTTTTCTGGTTGTAGGTTTCCAGTAACATCTAGAAGTACATAAGACTTTCACTTTCAGCATTCTGAAAATGGACAGTGTCTCAGACTCACTTTAATTAATCAAATACTACATTTTGTTGAACGCTTAAGTTATTTTGCATAATTAATAAAAGTAGAACATTCATCCATTATTAGTAACCCTAGATTAGTTTTTCTTTTTCTTATTTTAATTTTAAAAATCTTGTACACAGTACAAAAGTAAACATTATGTGCATTTGCTAATGCTTGGAAACATAAACAATAAAAAGGTGAAATTAGATAAATGTTTTATGGTTTATATAAGCCCAGTAAATGAAAAAAGTAAAACATAGATTACTATTTACTATTAATAGTTAGCAAGTTGACAACTGAAGTATGCACTCACTAGATGAATCCAAAGGATTCAGACCTGAAATATAGTAATGTGTATGAAATCAAGAAATGTTATAAAATAGTGTAAAATATGAAAGTAAAATCAAGTGCACAGACAAATGTATATTTTAATATTTTATCATCTTCCAGATATAAAGTGCATAGAATACTATTTATGCAAGATGTAAAAAATCGTAACTTTTATATACATTTGAGTTGAATCTAACAAAACTACAAAGATCACCTTACACAGTATAGTTCACATGCAATTTCTTTTATTGCTTCTCATTTCTTATAGCTGGGTATGGTGGCATACACCTTTAATGCCAGTACTTGGGAGGCAGAGGCAGGAAAAGATCTGTGATGTTGAGTTTGGTTTTGTCCATATAGTGAGTTCTGTATAACAAAGTTCCACATACGAGACTCATTCAATTTCCAAAAATAACCCATAAAAATTTGCAATAAGAAAATTCAATTTTTACAATGTATTCATATTTATTAATATGCATTCATATATATGTACATTATATATAATATTTAAGTCATAAATTGGTATAAATTTTTCTAGTAGTCTTTATTATCAGAACACTGGTATAAAATATATATGCTTGGTATATAAAATGAGCTTCATAATCCAGAATCTGTAAGATTATACTAATTAAAAAATATATTAAGTGACTACTTAGCTATGACCTTCAAGAAATATAAATTATATTATAGTATATATGCATTATACACACAACATAATATTTTTACTATTACTGAAAATATTAAGATGTGTGCTTATTCTTCAATTATTTAAAAACTCAATATTAGTTGTAAAATAGACTAAACAACAGAAGGATGTTTACTGTGACTTTTATGCTTTCCAGATCACATCTTAAATTGAGAAAAAATAACCCTGTCTTCACACCTTATGAAAAAGAGAAATTTCCAAACACGTACTTTCACACATGTTACCTTCTTTCCCAGTCCCTAATTACAGCCTTTAGCATGGGGTATTTCAGATCCTAGGATAACTTTAAAGATTCATGAAAGTAAGAATTATTCATAATTTAAAATATCAAGTGTTTTCTGCTTCCTTTGCCATCTGTCCTTCTGTTTGACCTACTCTGTTGGTCGCAAGGGCTCTGATAAAAATCTCTCAGAAGAACTGTAGTCCTATCCAGATGGGAGTGATCTTCAAAATCCCAGCTGCAGCTGTGTTCAAACAGACCCTGACACAGACTGTTGACAAGTCCCCTCTGCTACAAACTGCATGATTCTCTGATGTTGCTGACTATAGCAGCTGCTCTTTGGCTTTTATTTTCATGAAATACACGTGTCCTCTTGTCAAATTCAAACCTATAAATCTATTAGTAACCTAGGAAATTCGTATTTTAGTCTTTACACGGATAACTTGTCAAAGTTTTCTAATCTCAAACATATTTATCATGTATCACACACTGTAAATTGTTAATATCGCTTGTGAAAATATGCCAAAGATAATGATACTGTCTTTTGTAGGTGAAATTTAAAGGTGAAGAAGCAATAGACCAATTTTTCATTTATTTATTTATTTTTAGTGTTTTTTGTTTGGTATGTTATTTATTTATTACAGCGTGTTATTTTGGATTTAATAGGCGTCTTTCATAATAATGTATGTGTTACTTAAGCTGGAATATTTCTGTTTAATCTTCATAAATATTTAAGTTTATTGAAGTATCAAGCCAGCCATATCTTCTGCTTTCAGTTTAGTTATGTGGGACAATGGCAGAACATGATCATGAAAACTGACAACAAAGAAAAGGAAACATTACGGGAAAGAATTTACCTCATTTACAGACTGAAAATAAAGCAAAGAACATAGACATATTAGTTCTAAGCATGAAAACAAAGAACAAGCAAAAATAGTGGTGTTACAATTACAAAAGTTGAAATAAAGAAATCAAAGTAAAAGCAAATACAAAGTAATAAGACATACAACTGACTCCTATTTTGTTTTAATTAAATGTCTATTATATTCTGAATATTGGGTTACCTATGTCTAAATAAAATTATAGTGTTAGTTTTGTAGAGTATATGTGTGTATGTGTGTGTGTGTGTGTGTATTTGTGGTATGAACTTGTGTGTTCACAAGTGTAGAGGCAAGACACTATATAAATTATACACAATACCTTTTCACCTTATCTCTTTGAGATAGGATTTTCCACTGAGCATAGAGCCAGGCTAGTGGCTACTGATCCTTCTTAACCATTTTATGTGTCCTTCACATGCCCTGGGTGATGGGCATATACATGGGTACTTTGAATTATTTTTATATGGATGCATATATCTAAACTGTGATGCTTATACTTATGCATCAAATCTTCCTATTCACTGAGCCATCTCTTAAAAGCACAGTGGCCAAAGAACCACACTTAAAAGTAAGGAGCATATATGATGCATGTTAACTAAGATTTTAAAGTAATTGGTTTATTGCAATAGAATAAGAGACTCTTTCATGATTCTCACTGAGAAATGATAAAATATAAAGTTCCTCTGATAAGCCCAGGAAAAAGAAAGTGGACAATCCAATGCATGGCATATAACAGATGAGTAAAAAATATTTGCAAGTAATTTTTGAATACTGTATGATGGCCGAGAAGTCTGTAACAAATAGAATGTTGTCATGTTTCAGATCCATCAAGATTCAGAATACCAAGATTATTCAGATTTTTCTGTTTCATTGATGACTATAAAGACACATAGATGTGTCCTAAACTATTGCATAGAAAACAAATCAACCAAACTCTCTCCATATCTCTCATAGCCCCTGTATTTTAGAATTCACATGTGTGATTCATTTTTTAATTTTACATCCATATACATGTTGTGTCTCTTATTAGGATTAAGTGTGAAATGTCACACAAAAAGCATGATTCTGCAAATTCCATCTTCCTTTAGAAATTTAATGACAATAAAAGCACCTCAGACAGTGTTTTGTCTCTGGGATTCCAGTAGACTACGAAGGTCTTCTTTTGTCACTGTCGCTGTAAAATACCTGACTGCTTTGTATCCACTAACCTAGTGATACTAGGTTATATATTTCTCTAATAGTAGCTTTCCTATTGTTGTGATAAAATACTAAAACCAGGGCAACTTATAGAAAAGAGTTTATTTGAAGGTTAAAAGCCCGTCATCATGGTGGAAAATACAGCAGCTGACAACTAAGTGCTCATATCTTCAAGCCACATCTACAAAGCAAAGGGAAAGAACTAAGAAAACAGCCTAATATCAACTAGAGAGCAAGTGTTCAAGTACTCGAGGCATTAAAATCACTATGTTGTCATCTAAACTATCTTTTATATTATGTTTTTTGATAATTTAATTATTTAAATATTTTCTGTGTATAGGGTTTTTTTTTTTTTTTGCATGATATTCTGTGCATCACATGTTTTCAGTGTTCTGGGAAACCAGAACAAGACATAAGATCCACTAGGATTTAAACTTGCAGGTAATTGTGAGAAGGCATGTAGGTGCTGGCCATCTAATTGTAGCCCTCTGGAAGAGCTGCCAGTGTTCCTAACATGTCATCCGTCACTCCATCTCTTGTTTGTGATTATGTTTTATCAGTTTCCCTCAACAATTATAAAACTAAATCAGTTATTAAAAGAAAAAGGAGCCCAAGATCCACCATGTCTTGCATATAAACTGCTAGTTTGAAGAATAGAGGATTGAGGTCACATCGACCCAACATGCAATTTTAATAAGTAATTTGTATTATGTCCTTGAGTAAGCAATTATCCAGCCTTTAAATCTGGAAAGGCATTCTGTCCTGGCCTAAATGGAATATATCTAATTTGTTCACACTGCCTTGCCACTAAAAAGAATCTCTGTTAATACACAAAAACACAAACTTTCTCAATATGCATAGATGTTAAAATTCATAAGCAATTAATATCAAATTTTGAGAAGTATTGACACTAATTAAAAAGCAGATGGAATTGGATTGAGGCAGAACCAATGTAGGCATTCATTTCTGGCAAGCCCAGAGTTCACTCTACAGAAACTGTGAGCACGGGAAGTAGACACAAAGGGCATCGTGTCTACCTGGCCATCTGTCCTGTCACGCTAATCTCCGCTACATCCTCTAAGAGAAAATTTTACTTCACAGTGTATTCTTTGCTGCAGAGACATGTGTCCTTCTACTCTACAGATGGTATTTGACATTTGATAATACAAATATTGTCTCAAATAAAGAATAATCTCATTTAACCAGTTAATCCAAAACAAATGAAAATACCGTATAATCTGGTAATTACAGCTCCAACTATCACTGTGTATAATGTTAGGGTATTTCAGAAGAAAATGAAGTCTAAGTGGCCTTTGTTGTAGATTACAGAAAACTAAATAAGCAGCTTCAAAATGTATAGCTTGATTCATCTACCTTTCATGTATCCATGTTATATATTTATATTTATGTATTATCTACATACAATGACAAAAGTGCCTGTAGGTAAAGATAGTAGAATTAGAATGTCAAATGAAATTGACTTCATAATAAGCAATATATAAATAGGTATTCAAAATTATTTATCTAGGTAACCATATTAGTTATGTAATATACCAGACAAAATTGCATTTCTTATACATTTCTTTAAGTGTTCAAGTAACAAATAAAAAGAAATGTTTTTAGGCAAAGAGAACAGTTTGAATTTGTTTTCTAATTACTATTTAACAATGTCTACATGATTTTCTTACAGTAACATTCTCACATTTAAATAAACTTAATTTCAGTTGAAGAAATGCCTCCACTTCCCTGTGGGTATGTTTGAAGGTCATTTCTTTCTATTGTTAATTAACATGGAAGGTCCCAGTCCAAAGTAGGTGGGGCTATTCTCAGGCAGTACGACAGATGGTCCTGGGAGCTATTAAAAGGGTCTAGCCAATGGACATATCTCCACAGTTGTGGGGAGATCAAGGACTGACTATGACATAAACTCTGGTGCCCCCCATTTGATCACGTCTCCTTGGTGGGGAGGCCAGGTGGCATAAAGAGGGAGGGGAAGCAAGTATCTGGATGAGACCTGATATGCTGTGACCTTGTGGTGGGGAAGGAGGGCCCCTTCTGTCAGAGGTCTAGGGGAGGAGAATAGGATGAAAGAGTGAGGGATAGAGGAACCAGGAAGACATAAGTGAGGGGATAACAATCATTTTGTAATCTGAATAAGTTATAGTAAAAATGATATTTTTTAAAAAGTACCTAATCAGTCCTGAAAGCAAGTTAGTAAACAATTTTCTTCCTTGATTCCTGCCTCTACTCCTGCCTGATGCCCTTCGCTGGTTTCTCTTCATGGATGGATAGCAACCTGTAAGACTTATCTATTCTAGTTGCTTTAAGTCAGTGTTTTATCACAACAGAGAAGCCAAGTACCTTATTAGGAATCTTTTACAAATCCAATAAGTCAAACATGTGCAAATTGCTTATTCTTAATCTTACTTATATCTGAAAGAAAATATGAAATACTGAAAAGCATCCAAAACTGTGTAAGTGATCAGCATTGAAAGAAGTTGCATTAAAATTCAGTGAGTTATAAATAAGAATTACTGTTGTTTAAAAGTTTGCAGAAATATTTTGTTGTTTTTCAGACACACAATTTCTGTGGGTTAAATATATTGAAAAGATTTTTTAGCTGTACTACAAAGCATTAATATGAATTCTGTTTCTCGGCTTTTATTGACTAGGTATTTTATTTGATGTACCAATTGCCTATTTTAGCTTTTCTATGAGAAAGGCAGTTTATAGCCATTAACTTTCTCACAAATACTAAAGATGAAAAAGCACTTGGTAGACTCCTCATGTGAAATGGCACCAATTATTTAAGGACAAATCTTTCTGTGGAATAGACACTTTGTGATTTTTGTGGATTTTTTATCAGCTGGAAATGATTAATTTTAAACCATGCTAGAAAAAAAAACCTGTGTTTATAGTCTAATGACTCTAAAATAAAACGGCTATGTGAAGAATAACATTCAAGATATACAGAGAGGTTTTAACATCTTGTATTTAGGCTGGAGAGATGGCTAAGATGGCTAAGGATATTAGGAACAATCTGGAAGACCTGAGTTCAATTTTCACATTTTATAAGGTAGAAGAAAGGAAAAACTCATCTGAAAGTTTTCCTTGAGTTTCCTTTACATGTAGACTTACATATACCCACTCTTCTCCATACACATACATAAAACACAATTTAAAAACTAAATAAAAATTTTAACTTTAAAAAAAAATTGTTCACTTTATGCCCAAACTGTAGCCCCCTTCCTGTTCACCTCCAGGTCCCACTCTTCCGCCCTCAAATCCCCTTCCTTCGTCCGTCCCCTAGTCCTCAGAAAGACGGAGCCCTCCTTCTCTAACATCTGACATCAGCCTACCAAGTCTCATCTGTACTGCCTGTATCCTCTTCCTCTGTGGCCTGGCAAGGCTGCCCCACCAAGGAGACACGATCCTCAACATGTGGGGGTCAGAGTTCATGTCAAAAGTAGTCCGTACTCTCCGTATTATTGGACACACAAGGAGACTGTGCTGCCTATCTACTTCATCTGAGCAGAGGGTCTAGGTCCTCAACATGCATGGTCCTTGTTTGGTGCATCAGTCTCTGCAGTAACCCCTTCTTACGCAGATTTGTTGACTCCATTGTTGAAACTGTGGAGCTCCTGGTCTTGCAAGTCCTTCTATTCTCTAACTCTTCCGTAAGATTCTCTGCACTCCACCACAAAGTTTGGATGACTGTCTCAGCATCTGCTTGGATCTCCCTTATGGGTGGAGTCTTTCTGAGGACCTCTATGGTAGGCTCCCTTCCTGTTCCTGCTCTTACATTGCTTCCAGTGTCTATTCTAAATGAGCATTCTGCCTAAGGTACTTGTTATTTAGTTTCTTTAGGACTGTGTTTTGTTTGTTTTGTTTTGTTTTGTTTGGCTAATATCGACATACAAGTGAGTACATACCAAACATATCTCTCTGGGGCTACGTAACCTCACTCAGGATGATCCTTTCTAGTTCCACCCAAAAATTTCAAGATTTGAAGTTCCTTTATAAAGAAATTGGAGACATCTCATAATAACAACTTAATATCACGCCTGAAAGCTCTAGAACAAAAAGAAGCAGACAGACCAAAGAGGAATAGAGGGTTGGAAATCATCAAACTCAGGGCTAAAATTTATAGATTAGAAACAAAGAGAAAAAGTTAAAAAAAAATTCAATGAAACCAAGACTCTGAGAAAACCAACAAGATATACAAACCCTTAGCCAAATTAATTAAAAGGTAGATTGAGAGTTAGTTATAAGTTATTATTGGTCAAAGAGAAAACAAGAATGGACTCAGGGATGTCTTTCTTTTCCTTTCTCTGTCTTTCATAGATATGGAGATAGGGGTGGAAAAGAAAGAAGGTGGATGTAGAAATATATAGACATGATAGGAACAAAAGTAGATTATTGAATCTATTCCTCAATTTAAGGCCTTAATAGTTACAAATAAGGTTATATTGAACTCATTGGTATAGAATTTTGTGTATTGATATACAGTATGTTTAATTTTGATACATTGGTATGTAATTCAAATTAAGATTATTCTTCATTATATATATTTATGTATATTTCTACTCTAATATGAAGTATTATATTCATACAACTAAATTAAACTACAGAGTTTGATTTCAATACCTTCAAAGTGCTACTTCAGGCTATTTATGATAATTAACTAATAAAAGTCATTTGTTAGTTGATAAGGTCATGGTCATGTCAATTACTAGTCTATTTTTATCACAAGAATATGTTTACATCCTAGGTTTAACAGATAGATATTATTCTAAATATAGATAAGGTAAAATAGTTAGATTAGGTCTTCAACATTCTCAGAGACCGATAGAATATGACATTAAAAAATGTTTTTTATTAGTTTAAAGATTCTTTGACAACAACATAGGGTAACTCCTTGCAACACCGAGCCTGCCTCAAAGAAGATTATGAACATCAAAGAACCTCGTAATGGAGATGGCTTCAAGTGTGTCAAACAAGCCACACTGGGAAAACTGTCCTCAGTTTCTGTCACAAACAGAATTCTGCCTAAAAATGGGCAAGCTTGGATGCAGACAGAGTTGCCAGCCAAACTCTGCCAAGACAGGGTATTATGCAAGTCCTCAATAGTTCCTGCTTCACAAATATGCCTGCCAAATATATTGGCCCAGAAGGCTGAAGATGATGATGGGTGACTCTTCAGGCAGCAAACTGTCTATCATATATTCATTTTGGAAGCTGCTAACCTGAATTTCTGGTTTACTCATGCAATCATTTCTTGTTCTGTCTCAAGTCTCTGATGAGGTTGAAGACCAGATAGTTTAGTTTCACAATTGAGCTTAGTTGTATAGGGGTTAACATGTTTTTTGGTCTGGATCAATGTTTTAAGTTGATAGCTATGAGATATGATAGATATTGATTTACATTCACTAGAACACATTCTTACGGAAGAGGTCACAAGTACTTTGTAAAAGACATGTACTTTGCAAAGGACTTCTGATGTAGTAATGCCTTTTCATTGTGATAACTCTCACACTAAAACATTTTCTCAAAGTAATTCTGTGCTTAAATATGTCAATAATAAACTGCTCAGGATCAGAGTCTAAAATTTTGAACCAACACTGGCTAAATTTTGTTGAGTTAGATTTCCTTCTTGCTACATGTGAATCCTTACTCTACTCACGATTGCGTCTGCAGGGAGCCCCACATGTATGCATCTCTGTCTGTGTCGTGTGTGTGTGTTTGTGTGTGTGTGTGTATGTGTTTATAATATAAATTGTAAGGCTACCTTTATGAATTAATTAGTCATGACAGCCAGCATGATTAGGACAAAAATGTATTCTTTTGCCTGTAATTTTAAATGTATACTTGACACCAACTATAGTCATCTCACATTGCCTTGTAGTCAGGGCTGTGGCAGATTTTCTAGATTAAAAAATAATATAGGAGAGGTAGGACCTGAGTGAGCATGACATCCCTAGCCATGTAGTTCTGGGGAATATAAAAAAGCAAACTGAGTAAATCAAATGTAGCAAGCCAAGTAGCAATATTCCATGGCCTCTGTTTTAGGTCCAGCTTCCAGATTCAGATCTCAGCTTCTCATGTACTGTGTAACCTGTTCACCCAGTAAACCCTAACCTTCCTTAGTTGCTTTTGGTTATGGTGTTTTTCACAGCCATAGAAACCTAACAGTATAACTCTTGAGAAGGGCAGAAGCAAATTTCTAGGACTTGAAAGAAAAAACACTGGTGATGTTTTTGCTGTTGATGATGCTGTTAAACTTTGTGTCACTTCACTTTGCTTTGAGTATTAGAGCCTAAAACTTGACTCACTGAATTTATCAGAAAAAATATGCAAAAGTTACAAACCAGCTGTTCTTTTATCATTATGGGACAAAAGCATATGATTATGTATTACTCATACTAATAAATTTTCACTTAAGTCCTATACTCAGGATTATTGCCATTGGCAGTGAGAGACACAGCTCAATGGTACATCTTGAAGGCTGAGGTAGTGTTTTACTTTAGGACTTTCATGAAATGAAATCTAGAATCTTGATGTTTACTGCAAACAAAATTCTTTTATGAGTCAGTATGAAGTAAAGTTGAGTTTATTAATTAAAGGTAGGATAAAGAGATATTATATGATATAGAATTAGACACTAGTGTTTAAAGACATGTGCCTACAAATTCACCAGGATGAATATATAATGTGATTTTGTGGTTTTTGAATTTATGATACACATATAATGTAAACTGATTCAAAGAGTAAGCAACAAACAACAATTAAAGTCAAAATTGAATTAAAAACTGTAAGTTGCTTTGTTTCTTTTTCTTGTGAATTAAATATTTCCTTTTGAATCTGAAAATATTGTATAAAATCTGTTGTTCAAGTTTATGGATAAGAGATTAATGCTTATACATTCAGGCTAAAAGGTCTCATATAGTCTGGCTCTAAGCTATAATGCCTCATATGTTGTTGATTCTGTTTGAGATATTTTACAGAAAAGAGTGTATTAACATTCCTTGCAATTATTTTTGGGTGTTCTGGCTATGAGTCTAACAATGAGTACCTTTCATTATGTCACTATAATGACAGAACCTCATTGACTGTAAATATCATTAAAACCTGCACTTTTCTTTAAGGTGTTAGAACTTAAATCCTCTTCTATTATACTATCAGAGAAAATAGACAAATCATTTCTAGGCTTCATTCCTATATTTCATTTCCATTTTGGATCTTCTCAGCTCAACACTATATTCTGTGGGATTTGACATCTCAGTGGGCAAAGGGCTTGTTTCATCAGGAGAATATAGAAAGTTTTTTTTAAAAATCAACAAATGATCCTTTACTCCTGTCATTTGCAGTTTTTGAAGGTTTAGATAATTTGCAGGTTGGTGTACAGAGAATTCTGACAAAGCAGTGGATAATGACACTAATTGTTATGTGTGAAAGGCAGAAGGGATTTGCCGCATGCATGGGAAATGAACAACAAACTACATAATGAGTTTCAGCTCAAAGTTCAAAGTCACTTGTTTTCTTCTTGAGGATTTCAAATTGTCCTTTACTACATAGAAAAATTAAATTTCAACTGTTTTCATTTCCTATAATTAAAATGTTAAAATACACACTTTTCCAATGGTAAGATGTGAAAGGGTACACGTCTCAATGGGAAATGTATCTGTTCACTACAGGCTTTGCTTTGGCACACAATCAGCACTAACCTTCTCTCAGGGAAATTATGACAGCATTAGGTAATAAAACTTCCCAATATACTCAAGTGTCCGTGGCATTGGTGGTGAAATTATGAGTCTTAGTGAGCCGTAGTGAGTCTACAGCCACTTTTTCTGATGTTCTCAAATAACTGCAACTTATAGATAACTTTCTGGAGTTAAGCTCCTTTCAGATGATTTAAATTTTCAGCACTTAATATTAATGTTTTGAATAAACTGCCTGGATAATAAGCTATTTATTCTGTGATTTAAACATAGAGTTTCATGAAAAATCAGCAAGGAGCATTAAATATGTTTACTTTGTTAACTGGTTGTGTTAATTTCGTTGTTTCTTTGTGCAAAAAGCAAACAGGAATTTCCAAAAGATTAGTTAGGTATTTTTCAGGTTTCTACCCAGGCACTCCAGCATAGGCAAGAAGGATGGCAAAGAAGAAGGATCCTGAAGCAACTGGTCACACAGAAATGAGAAAGCAGGGAGCAGGCCGGAATTGTAGCCATATCGAATTCCTCAAGGCCTGCCCTCATTATAAAGTTTTACAAAACATTGCCAATTGTCTGGAAACAATATATTCAAACACATGAGTCTACCAGGCACCTCATATTAAAACCACAACAGTAATATTTAACATTCCAAACAATGATTTAAACAATAGTGTAAAGTTTCATTTAAGGCAAAGCGGTCCTGTTAACAATCATAATTTTCAGAATAGTTTTCACTGTAAATCCAGTTATTTGGTATCTGGATGTAAATTCAAAGTCTTTATGATGAAATTTTAACCCTAAGTGAAGTATGATGATACTATCTCATTTGGAGACAGAGTTTTTACAATGCAGTCAAGCTCAGGTAAGATCATTAACAGGGACTGCATTCCAGTATGACTGCTGTCCTCATAAAGTAGACATAATCTCAGGCTTTACCTGCAGTTTCGTCAGAAGGAAACTGCCTGTCCTTTGCATGGCCTTGGATTTTATCCCCAACACAAACAAAGGGGGCAGAGCTCAAGAGAAGGAGGAGGAAAAGGGAAGCAGTATGTGAGTGTGTGAGTGTGTGTGTGTGTGTGTGTGTGTGTGTGTGAGAGAGAGAGAGTGTGTGTTTGTGTGTGTGTGTGTGAGTGAGTGAGTGCGTGCATGAATGTGTGTGTGTGTGTGTGTGTGTGTGTAGCAAGTTTGTGAGTGGGAGGGTAGGACCCAAAGCAATACCTTACACAGACCTTTCTCTTACAGATCTTAAAAGAAAGCTCTACAAACAATGTTGTCTCAGACTCTACTTATGCCTCCAGGGATGTGAGCCAACGATTTCCTGTTGTGTGTGGATGTGTAAGCAACTCAGTAGTTCTTTGCAAGATGCCTGAGGAAACTCAAACATATGGATTTCTAAGTAGGGATGTATTGGAGGTAGAGGGGGCAGGAATGCAGGATTTAACGAGTTAGTCCTCTGAAGATTTTTATTTATAAAAGCAATTGCTCTCAGTTCTGTCACTGTTTTCAAGAAAATGGCCTAACTGCCTTAAAACTGAAAAAAGAATTGTTACTAGCCTAACAATTCAGAATTCTCAAATCTGTATTCTGCAAACTTCCACGCTTGTTGAATCACATATTTGTCTTTATACCAATATATCAACCCAAGTTTATTTCTTCAGTCAGATAACATGTTAAGGAAGATTCACCTAATGTCTCTGGACAATTTTTAGATATATTTAAAACTTAGAAAGATTAAATTACTCTATAGTTTTGTGACTGTAATTTGTTACTGTAAACTCATTCTTCCTTATTAGACCACAAACATTTCCTGCTTACCAGGTAATGTTAGTGAAAAGGTAAGGTGTGAAGGATGGTGCTGTTTCAAATGCACGCTTAACATCTGTACAATTTATACACTGATTCCTTAACCCTTAAAATGTCTGTGTTAAGAGTTAGGGCTTTAGAGAAACAGTAAGGCCAGCTGTAGCCATAACAATTGAATGCTGACCCCAAAGGACTTGTGTTGTTCTAAGGAGAAGAAAAGGATCCCATAGAAGGCTAGCTTTATACAGACACTGGGAGGTAGTTCCTGTTTACAAGCCAGGAGTAGAGACTGCTCCAGAGACCAGCCATGATACGTCTTATTGTGTAGCCTCTGAGCCTCCAGTCGTATCCAAAAACTAGATTCTACTGTTTGTAATGCCCAATCTTTGGTATTTTGTTATTGGAGCCAAAGTAGAATAATTTTGGCTAGGATAATGTGTTTAAAATTCTTCTCATGAATATTGATTCTATAGCTATTTTTTCGACCTATACCACAGACTCGCCGTGACCTGCCTTTCCTCTTCTTTCTGCCACGTTGTTGTTGTATTCCATGCTCTTTTATAGGCTCCCTCGAAAGAGAATACAACATATGACTAGACTATTTTCAGTTCTTAAGAACGAAAAAGATATATACAACAAATGAGGGGAAAGATTTTCAGTTATGCACATTTGGAAATTTCAGTACAGAAATATCCAGTTCAATATGAGGAATTTTTCTGTGGACGCCGCTTCATCCATTACAGTTTACAGCTCACAGAGAAGCAAGAATCCTTATGTGAAAGAAATGGAGTCACATAGTAGTATAGATATTAAAGAGTCCTTCAGCAACGTACACAGGTTTCAGCATAGGTCTGAAGAAAAGAAAATAACTTGTAACTTAGGGCATACAATTTTAACAAGAAATGGCATACTGCCTCCAAAAGCTTTGAGAAGCCCAGAATGATTAGAGAAGTAGGCCATGAGCACAGAGTGAGAGCTATTGAAATAAAGAAATAGATTTAGGATCAACAGACATTCTTTTTTAAAATTCAAAAAAAAAAATGTGTATGCGTCTCATCATATGGCAAGTTGCCAGAACAATGACTGGAAAACAGAAAGGCATCAATCTCCTTCTTCACAGCCAGTCTTGGTATGAATGTGAAATATAAATAATATCCAGTTCTTCCTATCTCACAGCACAGAAGACTCAGACATGTGAACGAGGCAATAAAACCAAAATACATGGAGGCTGGAGAGATGGCTGAGTGGTCAATAGCATTTGCTGCTCTTCCAAAAGACTCTAGTTCAATTTGCAGCATCCATATCAGGAAGCTGATAACTTGAAACCACATCTGCAAGGATCTCATGACTTCTGACCTCTGTGGGCGCACACACACACACACACACACACACACACACACACACACACACACACGGCAATATATTCACATATAAATTAAAAATAAATTAAAAATATGTCTCTCACACTGAGTTTAATATTTAAGTGTTCTGTGCTTGTATAGTAAAAACTTAATATTAATTTTATAACTTGAAATATTACCTCATCTCATATATAGTATAGTATGAATTTATACAACTTCCTTTCCTCATACATCTTACACTACATGCATTATGGTCTATGACTTCTATAAGCAATGTTTTAAACATTTTGTTTATACATAGAGATGTCAAATAATTTATTATTATATTTTAATTTACATTTATCTGGTAGCTGATGACATTGAATGTATTTCTAGCCATAGGAAAAAATACTGCCTTTCTTATAGGAAGCTATTCTTTATCTCTTGTTTAAGGATTTCTTTATTTTTGAGATCATACTTTTTCTCATCTCATACCCTCCCACGTACCTGTTCTTGTTCTCTTTCAAATTCATTGGTTTTTATTCATTAATTGTTGATAAAATTTTTTGTTACTTTTTATATTGCATATAAGTTACTAAATACATAAACAAATCTTATTTTGTATAATATTAGTTGTATACGTGTCCTCCGAGCTTTTCATTTGGTATTGTGCAACCACTCTGTCTTCATGGCTTCTCAGTTACCTCTATTTCTTTTTGTATAATTGAGGCCTCCCAGCCTTTCCTCCTCCTCTTTCTTCTTATGCTTCGACATTCATGTTAGTGAGTTTATGAATGTGGTTTCTGAAATTTCTAGGAGACATAATCTCACATCAAAATCCTTGTTCCTCTGTTACAAACTTTCTGGCCCCTCTTTAGCAAGGATCCCCGAGGCTTAGGTGTGGGAGTTGTATTGGTGATGTGTCCTTGGAAATGGGCTCTACTCCTCTACATTTTGATTGGATGTAGGTTTTTGCAATGGTATCTATGTGTTGCCAAGACAAGTTTCCTTGATGATGAGTGGTAAGTACATTTACCTGTGGATATAAGAAAATAATTAGAATGTTAAGGATTTTGTTGGTTTAGTAAATAATGGCTGTAGGTTCTTCTCCAATGTCCACGACCTCGTAAGTTTCCAGTACAAGGCATTATTTCCTTCTTATTGAGTAGGTTTTAAGTACATTTAGAGGGCTATTGGTTATTATTAATGTTGCTGCTATTGCACTTTAAGGGTTATTGTAACATTTGCTGTTACAATTCTTAGTCTTTTTCAATGCTATTTAAGTTTTATTCATTTCTTGTTTGATAGTGTCCTTTATGGGTCTCTTGCCAGTCCAATGTATTTTTAGGAACATTTTGCTAAATGGCACTTCTAAACATTCTCTTAGACAAGTATCTTCAAACTTTAATCCTCTAGCTACAGGATGAAGTTTCACTGTGTACATATGCTTTCCATTGTCCGTACTGTCAAAAGTCATTTTTTTCAAGTGGATGCCACAAGTAAACTATGTCAGTGTTTCTCAAACACAGATTCCCATTCAAGCTTAAATGAGAAAGAGATGTCTACGTATTGAAACCACCATAGCATATCTTAAAAAGATTTCCCCAGTCTAAAGTCCAGTTAGTAATTTTCTTTCCTTCTAAATACTTTTTTGATTATATTGTCTTGGATTGTTTTGGTGCCACTGTGGGGAACAGGCTTCTTTCTTGAATATCAGTTTCATACATTTGCCATACCACTGAAGCTATCTTTACCACTAAGACACTCAATTGTTCTGCTCTTTTCAAGGAATGTTCTCTTGCTTTCTTATTTTCTTATATGATAACTCATTTGACAATGGTTATGCTTTGTAGTCCTAACTCTTGTCCTTAGATGCATAGCATCATGCAAGTGTATAAACTCACATTTAACCTGTTCTCTCTACTAACGGAATTCTGCATTCTATTATACAATGCTTTCCACCATTCCCCCATTGTTCTCTAATATCTATAATATTGAGAACACCAATCAGTTCCTACATCCCTTTATTTCTAACATGATGCTTGCTAGCTTACATGCTATTGCTGAAAGCATAAATCACCTTGAATCAGCATATCTGCTATTATTACCTACTTTGTGTATTTGCAGACAGAGTGATCCAGAGAAAGTCATTAAATTTATCTATAAAAATTTGAATTCTAATGTTTGCTTCACAGATTTGCTGGTGAAATTATATGATAGGTTTAGATGCAAATGAAACTTATTGTACAGATTGTTATTTATAGTGCCCAAATGTGCAATAAATATTCATTCCTTTACATATAATTTACATGAAGGAATCTATTAAGAATAAAGAAATCTTTGATTTTACATATTTACTGATTATTTACATATTTACTGATGATCTTTGTTATGCATATTAATTATCCTTTGAAAATACCTACATATCAAGCAACATACAATATTCAGTGTTGAGAGTTATGCACTTATTTACACAACATTGAAACCACTTTAAAGTGATAAATGTATAAGAAATATAATTGTTCTTTTCTTATCTCGCTTTGGTAAATTTGTTCTGATTTGTGATTATTGTCAACTTGATACAACCTAGTGTCACCTGGGTCACTTAGGAAAAGAGAACCTCAACTAAATAACTTTGTCTGTTAGATTGGCCGGTAGCCATCACTGGGAGAGAATGTTTTGATGGATGATTAATGTTAAAGGATTTAACCCACTATGGGCAGGACCATTCCTAAGCCACTGAACTTGGACTACACAAGAAAGAAGGCTGAGGAACTGCCAGACATTGAGTGAGTAAGCAGTCTGTCAGTTTCAAAATCAGCTCTTGTCCTCAGTTGCTACCTTGACTTTACTTAGTAATGGTTAGTTAACCAGGAAGTATAAGCTGAAATAAGCACTTTTCTCCCCTGAATTACTTCTGGTCATAGTTTTATTACAGCAAAGCAAACTAGAACCAAAGTATGATAGTTCACATTGCTACCTAATAAGTATCTATGATGGAAAATGAGAATTTTCAGATTGCTCTATGTATATTTTCTGATGCTCAACTAAAGATTTTTTCTTAATATTTAAGGCAATTAATTTGTACCTGTGTTCATAAAGCATCCAACACACATAGTTTGAAAGAGAGATAATTCTTTGAGAGTACCCCAGATGTGCAGTCATTATTAGAGTTTAAAATGTCATTTGTCTCAAACTCAGCCCTTATTTAGAGCCTGTGTCTTTGCTTCTGAGCTAAATTTCATTGATAATCTTGTATTTTATCACCAGTCTATTTTTTCAAGGAAATGAGGCTTCATTTGATATATGTTTTATATGTGACTGTGTAATAAATGTGATTTCTGCTTCTCTACATAACCCTTTTTTATAACATCCTATGCAAAATCAAAATTGTTTCAAAAATTAAAGTTAGGGCTCTCTAACTGATAGAACAATTCTTCAAACAATTTCATTTTACCTAACTTTCTATTAGACCATAGTTCTAACAAATTGTTTGCTATAACTCTGTTTCAGCTGATGTTAGATTGTGATCTTATCAGTGCCATGATTTGTGGAGGAAGTTATTCATTGTTGGCGTCTATTGCTTTTCTAGTGTTTTACTCTGAACACCAGTGAGAAGAATGTAGTTTCAATTTCCTCCCAGGAAATAAAAGTCATTCTATTCTTTTGCCAGCTTTAGGAGCTTGAGAACATCAATTTTCTGTATTCACATCAGCTTACCAGAATGGCCTTCAAAAGAACTATTTATATAAAAGGATAAACCATTTTGTCTGATAGATACTTATAGCCTAGGATCACCCATTATTATTCGTTTGTTATCTCTTTAACACAGATTTAGTACTTGACAGCAAACTATTTTAAATTACTAGTTAATATAAATATTTTTGTGTATATATGTATATACACACACACACACACACACACACACACACACACACACATATATATATATATATATAGAGAGAGAGAGAGAGAGAGAGAGTGAGAGAAAGAGAGAGCCTTCTATAGCTGTGAGAGATCATGTTTTAATAAAACAACAACACAGGGGCAAATGGTTTATTTTATATTTACCTTTAGGTAACAGTGCATCATTTAGTAAAGTCAGTACTTTACTGATCAAAGATCAAAACAGGGACCTGGAGGCTGGAACTGAAACAGAGGCAATAGAAGACTGATTTACTGACTTCCTCTTCCTGGCTTGTTTTTTTTTTAATTTTTTTTATACAACCCAGAACAACCTACCCAGGGGTGGTGTAATCCGCACTGTGGTGGGCGATCATCCCATATCAATCATTAATCAAGAAGGTGCCTTGCTGACTTGCCTATAGACCTTGATTCTTAACTTTTCTAGAGTCTAGACCTATTAAAATACAATCCCTCATGTTTTTGTTATCCCACCCATAAAATCATATCATTACTACTTCATAACTGTATTTTGCTATTTTTATGAATTATAATTCAAGTATATGATATGTAGGAAATATTATATCAGCTCCCTAAGGGGCCTCAAAACCACTGTTACAGACCAAACTCAGTTAGGTTCTGGGATTACAGGAATGAACCACTATACTTGGTGTGGGAAGCCATGCCAAATTCTGCCATGTCAGAAATCCTGTGCTTAGGCTGTATGCTGTGACCTTCGAGTTGCTGGCCTTTACCTCACCATGAGGTCTTGTGTTCTAGGCTATCCTTGGACTATTTACCTTTGAAAGAAGTAGAGAAGTCTCAACTTGGAACCACCCAGAGATCTAGGAAGTTCTTACAAGGAACTACTCAGAGAACTAGGAAGTTCTACAGGGAGCGATTTAGGCTATTGTATTCTTGCCCGGGGGCTAGGGTCAATGAGAATAAAATAAATCCTATTGACTTTACCCTATATATGTTCCTGCTAGTTGGCAATAAAGTGAATCTTGATCAGAAATTTCCTGACTTCATCTGTTATTTCTCGCGACTCTGTATCCTACTTTCAATCCCCACTCCCTCTTTCAGGTGAGCCCTGATTCGATTTTTCCCACGGGCTGGGACCCGACAACTTGGTTAGCTTTCCCAAATTTTCTTACCATGAAATTATTGTCTTAAAACATCTGTTAATCACAGAATTCCGATGAATGTTTCAGTTCCCTGAATCTGTGTTTAACTTCTACAACACAATAGCTGACATCACTTGCCAATTCTGAACAGGATTCAAAGTCCATTGACTTTCATACCAGAGTCATCAATAGAAACACAACACAGTCAAGAACTGGAGGGGAATGTACTTTCAGAGAGAGGAGACAGATCAAAGTCAGCTTCAACAGAGTGTTGCAGCCCCTCATGGTTAGCAGGACCCCAGGCAGCCATCTGATGCAGGCCTATTGAACATGTACTTCTCACACACAGAAGCAGAAAGGTCTGACCTTTCTCTGAAATAGGGAAAGCTAAGGGCATGCCTGAGGGCCACTGATTTACAAGCTAAGCAGGGCAAAGGAGCAAACAAAGAGCTTGGGGAAAGATAAAGAATTCCCATACAAGGTTATAAGCTTGATAAGGGCTGTGCAGAAACTTTCTCTCCTGATGATAAGGTGTCTCAGGCCCAAGTCCAATTCTCATGCAGTCAAGTCTAGGTGGAAAGGCTGTTAGCACATTTTACTCTAGCCCACTTCCCCATTTGCTAAACAGATCCCTGTAGAATGCTTAATCCTGTCTTGGTTTCTGTTTTTTGTTCCATTCAAGCCTCCCTGGTGGTGAATGGAAGAAGTATGTAAAGCCTGAAGCCTGTTGCAGCTTTGTCTTTTGACTCTAAAATCATCAGCTGACAGAAAGATTGAACTATGAATCTAAGTGAGGAATGAGATTCCCCCATCTGCCAACACAAGAGCATCCTCTTTCTCCACCAGAAAGGCAGTGATGCACCACTCAAGCCACATTTTACCTCTGATTTTCTTGGACCATCCTTAGTATGGCAGCATGTTTTCAAGGATCTTCTCTGCTTTTAGGAGCTGCTGTTCTTGTTTCCCATTGAATCGTTGCTTTCCTTTATTTACTGCTCTTACTTGTCAGATTGTTATGAAGAGACAATGAACACAGCTCCAAACCAAGACACTGTTTCACTAGTTCCCATACTACTATTTTCTGTTTTAATTAGCTTTATTTCTTTCAGTCCTTCGTGATGACAAATAAAGAATTGACAGTTGTAGAATAAGACTAGCTACATAATATACATATATAGATGCCCATGGTTTTCCAGACAACTAAGATATCTAGTAATTTGCTGTGGTAATTCCCTTGCTGGCATTTATAGCTGGCAGGCGTTGGGGGTGTGATGTTGGGGAAGCAGGGTGAGGTAGGAATGAGACTCAGTTCAGGCTGGTTGTACTGTATCTGGTTCTGGGCCATGACTTCTTGAGCCTTGCCCAGATTATTTTTCTTTAGCCATATTTAAGCACAGCACAATTTTGGAAAAAAGTATTCAATTAACTTAGTCCCAAGTACACAACAATTTAAAACATGTTTAAACTGAGATTCTTTGCAAAGTATATGCAACTTCTTTCACAAGAATGGGTTCTGTTGACTCAGACATTGTGTTAAAGATGGATCTAGGAAGCTTGACGAAGGTAAACATAACACCTGTGGGTGTCTCAGGAGTGGACTAGCTGTAAGATACATAGAAGTCACTTAGGCTGTGGTAAAGCACCAGTGACATCACTCATAAATTGATTGTGCTTTGTGTTCTAAAAGTAATGCTCAAGGTCTTAAGGGGAAAGAATATTGTTGAAGGGGAAACAGAATTGTCTGGCGAATTCTGGAAGCTATGGGCAGAACCAGTCTCAACAGCCAACAAAGGATCACAGGGTTGTATGCATTCCTGGAATTCAAGCAAGAGCAGCTGTGCACCTCATTCCACTGAAGAGGTAAGCCGTGTGTTTAACTTTCTTGGCTTCCCCAGTGCTTACATATGTACACAAAGCTTTTTGCCCTCTACAATTTGTGCCCAGCTAACAGAAGACGTTTATCCTGTTATTAAGAAGACATCCCTGCCTGTTAGCACTGTAGAAAAGACACCTTGATCTGTCCATGTTGTTGTTATTCTGGTCATCATCATTGTTGGTTGTGGTGATGATTCGTGTGCAATAGTTAACATAAAAATGTGTATTCACCCTGCATTTTCCTTGTAAACACATATAGCATTATGATAAGGCATCTTCCCCAACTTTCCCCTGCAATATGCATTGAACTATTGCATTCCAAGTGTTTCTTCAGCACCAAAACTAATCCATTGCTATCCACAAGCGAGTGACGATAATCTAGTTTTAGGAAACAGCAAAATATTTTGAAGCTTAGAATTTACAATAAAAAAGTTAAAATATAGATCTTACTTCCAGATTGTGATTTTTATTGAAAATAGATTTTCTTCTTGCATAATATTTCCTCATTATGTTTCTCTTCCCTCTGTTTCTCCCAGTTCCTCTCCACCTTCCCCCATATCCAGATGCACTCTTTCTCTTTTTAGAAAAAATAAAACAAGAATCTATGAGATAATTATAAAGTAAAATAAAATATGTAATAAGATAAAACAAAATTGAATATATGCATTAGAAAACAAACAAAAACACCCCCCAAAAAAACCCTAATTCCACAACTGCTTATGGCCTTGCTTTAAACTGACTTTACTGTATCTAGATATGTTTTTTCTACCCCTAATCTCTATAGTATTTTTACCCTGATTTCTGCATCTAATAAAATAATCTTGTCATCTTTCTTTCTTTCTTTCTTTCTTTCTTTCTTTCTTTCTTTCATTCTTTTGTTTATAAAATGGATTTTGGACTTCCAGAATGGCAGTGGCCAGACCTTACAGTATCTGAATTGCAGAAGATCATAAAGACTGTGAATCCAGTAACCATCCTGGCTGACTGCCAAACACCGACATCACTGGTTCCCAGATGGGAGGGGACATACCGGAAGCCTGGACACACAGGTCCAGCCTCCCCTTCATCCTACCCCAGGCCTTCTCCAAAATTCAGGAGTAAAGCAGGATCCTGGGCTCTCTGTGTCTAACATTTTCTCCATACTAAAGCGTGGCTTCCCAGTCCCAGGGACACTCTGTTCCAGCAGCCAGACCTCAGATTTCTCCTGTTTCACTGAGGGCAGGACCTGGTTACCTGGATCAGTATCCCAATCTCCAATCCACCCACGGTTCTACTGGTCCCCCAGTGGAGACTGGTTGGATAATAGAGCATACAGGGTTCCGGTTCCAAAATGGCAAAGCCCATTCAAATCTCAGTGCCTGGAGTACAGTTATTTTCTGTGGCCACAGCCATGGGTTGTGTGTGTATTTTCCCTATTGATTTGTTCATTTGATATCATTTATTGCAGCATATTATTGAGGGTGGTTAACCACTTAAGCTAGAGGTTTCTTATTTTACCTTCTGTAGGAATAGAACTGTAGATAGATATTGTTTATATTTATTTTTTATGGAATGCTTGATTTTCTCTATCTACGAGGATTAAATATTTTGCTCTGTATAATAGTCAGGGGTGGAATGATTTGTGGTCTCTTACAGCCTGCAGCACATCTGTTGGGGACTTTCAGACTTTAGAAGTCTCAACTAAAGAAATCAGGTGTCATTCTAAACAATGTGCCTTTATATGTTACTTGCTCTTTTTCCCATGCAACTTTTAATATTCTTTCTTTTTTTCTATACATTTAGTGTTTTGATTATTATATGCAGGGGGAAATTACTTGTCTCGTCCATTTCTTTTGGTGTTCTGTATGCTTTTTGTACATTTATAGGATCTCCTTTAGTTTGTGTACATTTTCTTTCTGATTTTGTTGAAGATATTTTCTGTGCCTTTGGCCTGGGTTTATACTTCTTGCTTTCTTCCTATTATTGTTAGATATAGTCATTTTACATTTTCCTGGATTTCCTGGGGTTTTGAGCTAATGTTTTCTTTGACAAAGATATCCATTGCTCTCTCATATCTTCAATTCCTGAGATTCGTTCTTCTGTCACTTGTACAATGTTAGTGTGGCTTAACTGTGGTTCTTGTTCAAGGTCCTAAATTTTTCATTTCCAGATTTTCCTCATTTTGGGTTTTCTTTTTCGATTCTATTTTTCCTTTCAGAGCTACTCATTTCCTTTCACTGTTTGTGTTTTCATAGACTTCTTTAAGGTATTTATTTATTTCCCCTTTAAGAAGCTCTATTATATTCATAAAAGCTTCTTAAAGTTTGAACTTATACTTCAGATATATTACAACACTGAGGTTTCACTGTCACCAAGGCATCTGGAATTGGGAGGATGGTAGTTCTGGTTGCTGATATTTGGTCTTGTCTTTGTTGAGTGGGTATTTTGTTCCTTGGTTTCTGTTTCCCTTTCTGGATTTTAGAAGAATATGGGAGATTCTTTTTTTTATTATTAATTTATTCTTGTTACATCTCAATGGTTATCCCATCCCTTGTATCTTCCCATTCTTCCCTCCTTCCCATTTTCCCCTTATTCCCCTCCCCTATGACTGTTCCTGAGAGGGATTACCTCCCCCTGAATATGCTTATAGGGTATCAAGTCTCTTCTTGGTAACCTGCTGTCCTTCCTCTGAGTGCCATCAGGTCTCCCCCTCCAGGGGACATGGTCAAATGTGACGCACCAGAGTACGTGAGAAAGTCATATCCCACTCTCCACTCAACTGTGGAGAGTGTTCTGACCATTGGCTAGATCTGGGTAGGGGTTTAAAGTTTACTGTCTGTATTGTCCTTGGCTGTTGCCTTAGTTTGAGCGGGACCCCTTGGCCAAAATCTGCCTATCATAATGTTCTACTTGTAGGTTTCTAGGACCCACTGGATCCTTCTACTTTGCTATTCTCCCATGTTTCTCTCATCTAGAGTCCCAATAGGATGTCCTCCCCTCTGTCCCAGTTTCCTGGTAAGTGAAGGCTTTCGTGGGACATGCCCCTTGTGCTAGTATGCAGATATAAGTGAGTATATACCATTTGAGTCTTTCTGCTTCTGGGTTAACTCACTCATTATGATCATTTCTAGCTCAATCCATTTGTCCACAAATTTTGGGAATTCCTTGTTTTTAATAGCTGAGTATGGGGCTTGGAACTAATCAGAGAATTCTCAACATCTATTTCTGGTTATCAGGAGATGAGACTTAAGATTGTTTAGAGTAGCCTGTGGGTTTCTTGGGAGTTTTATTTTCTTATTTTCTTAATGGCTGTGTATACATTTGCCTTGGACTGGCCGTCACTTATGCTGAGATTATATGTTTAAATACATCTACTTTCCTATATATCAGAAAAAAATTCTGCAGTATTTTTATTATTATTGTGGTCTTTCCAAGTCAACAAATGTACTTTTGTATGACTGCTATTTGGTATCCTTAATATTTGATGCTTTCATTCAAGATTCCTCTGTTGAGAATTATCTTTGTTCACAGCATGACTATGAAGAGAAAAGGCATCAATCTCATCCAAAACTTACAAAAAGGCAGGGGAAAGAGGCTCCAGATTAGTATACTTTTCAGTTAAACATTTATGATGACATACCTTTTAGTTCTTCTACATCTCCAAGACAAAGACTTGCTTCACCTTTTTGATAGAAGGCAATTGTTTAGGAGGGCTTTTGAATCACCCATTAGTGAGACACTAAATCATACTATCCTAAAGAGAGGAAACCCATAACCTTTCCAACCATGTAAGAGGCTTGATGAAAAGGCTGACTCAGGAGAGTCTATCTCTTCCTATGTGTGAGCACCAGCAATCTTGCTTGTGCTATCAATAAAGTCTGGCTGAGTTCTTGGGACCTTACTTCTCTGTGTATTAGGTTTTTTTGGTTTTGTTTGTTTGTTTTGTTGGTGCTGATGTTGTTGTTGGGGGTTTGGAGTTTGTTGTTGTTTGTTTGTTTTGTTTTGTTTGACTTTAGTTTTGTTTTTACAAAACAGAGTTTCTCTGTGTAATCTTGGCTGTCCTGGAGTCTCCTTGTAGACCAGGCTGGCCTCGAACTCACAACGATCTGCCTGCCTCTGCCTCTCAAGTGCTGGGATTAAAGACATGCACCACCATGCACTGCTGTAATTGTTTTTTTTCTAATTGACTAAGAAAATGATTTCATTCTGAAAAGCTATAAAAATAACATCACCCTGACTGTATGAAAGCAACATTCAAATTTTGTAGGTTCAGTAACTTCAGCACTCTGCCTTTTAAAATACTTTCAAGAAAAAAAAAGAAAAGAAAAGAAAATACTTTCAAGATATTGTAGACTGTATATTGTTCTTACAAAGTTACATCGTCAGAAGAAGAATTATGTCTACTTAACATAATTGACTTTGTTCTTTAAGTAAGGAAATGTATTTAAAGAAGAAAGTTTGACTTCTCCTGTGGTATAGGATTAGCATGTGAAGTGATTTTTTCTTGTTGTTGTTGTTATATGTTTGAGTATCTTTGTATGGATATGATACATACCTCCAGGAGCCTTTGAAGGCCAGAAGACTTCGGTAGCTCCTTCATAGATGGAGGTAGCAGGAACTAGGAGCCACTTAGTGTGTGCTAGTAACTGAACTTAGGTCCTCTGGATATTTGCAAGCATTTGTAACCACCTAGCAATCCCTCCAACCCCTCTGTTGACATTTTCATTCATATTCATAAGACATTCTTTGCTGTCATTATCTACAAGTCTGATGTTGAACTGTAGGGTAGATTTTTACTGTTTGCTATTCCTGTCATTTTCTATTTGTGATTTGTTTGAATTAATTTAAGCTACTATTTATTTATCCAAAGAGATGTACATATTTTGAAATGTTTAACATGGTTTTACAGAAAAATTTTGAGTCATATACTGGTTTTTATACTTTTTATAGAATATACTGGAGACATTATTGTTAATATCTCATTTCACATGAGGAATACTTACACAGACATTATTGAAATGTGTCTAGATTGTCTCTTAAAACCCATCTGGATACTGTACTTTGTGGCTTATGTGTGTACTGAATAGATAGATGTACATATGTGTGTGTGTTGCAAGTGATTTTTCTCATTTCACCTCTCAATGCTAGGTTAATTTCCTCTGTTGCTGCTGCTAATAATTCTTTCGCTAATGTGGACTGTGGACCCATGACTGTCCAGGCACCTCCAGATCTTCTTTGCTAGACTGGAACTTCTAAGTCACACAACATTTTATACTGTGAAATGATCAGCTTCTTGGCTTTTCCTGTATCACCGACATTGGACATTTTTAGTTGATTTATTTATTCACTTTACATCCAAATTGTAGCCCCATCCCTCCTCTCCTCCTGGTCCCACCCCCTTCCTCTTTCCTGTATCCCCCTTCCTCTACCCATCAGAGAAGGGGAGCTCCCCCATACCTACCCATCCCAGAACATCAAGTCATATCAGGACTGAGTGCATCTTCTACCACTGTAGATGTGGGATGTACCACAGGGATGTGATGGAAAAGCATGCAAGAAAGTTGTTTATCTTAGACATCCCGTACTCCCCTTACTAGGGGACCAACATGAAGATCAAGCCGCCCATCAGGTACATATGTGAAGGGGGCCTAGGTCCAGTCCATACATGGTCTTTGTTGCTTCAGTCTGCAAACCCCTTTGGTCGCAAGTTGGCTCTGTTGGTTTTGTGGAGCTCCTGTCCCCTCGAGGTTCTTCTATCCTTCCTCCCACTCCTCCACACGTCTCTCAATGCTTGACCCACTGTTTGCTCTGTGTTTCAACATCTAGGGATGAAATTATTTCTTTATGCAAGTACTTGAGGCTTTACAAGGCAAAAAATATTACTGAGTTAACTTAGAAACCCTGGACATATGCATTTCATGTGTGTATAATGAATATGTAGGGCATGCATAATGCCCAATGTATACACACAACATATCATACATACTCACATTGACTATTTTTAGCCAAGTAAATTATTTACTATAGGCATTTTCTCATATTTTGGGCCATTTCCCATTTTTCCTTGCTATTTTTTTCTATCAGTGGCTACTAACTTAAACTACCTTGTTTTTTCATCAGAGCTAGAAAATCTATTGTACATATGCAGTTTACTAATTCATGTTGTGAGAAAAGCACAACCAGATGAGATGCAAGGTGCATACTTATTTTTTCATTCAAGCCTTTCATCATTCAGTTTCCAAATTTACCAAAGCCGGCTCATTTCTTCACATATTTATATGATGCATTTGCAGTACTAAGATTTATTTGTCAATATCCAATTTCTTTTTCTTTTCAGATATTGATGGATTTTATTTATATTCAGTAATTTCACTTACAGATTTTGAAAGCTATAATTCATTTGCATATACATACATATATATATGCAGCATCATCATATCATATGAAATGTAATGTACTTGATTGCTTCATATATTCCTGTCTTGTAAACTTGTCTTTTTCCTATGCTAAGCCTTAATTCAGACTGATTTTATTGAGTCTTTGCAGTTTTGTTCTTGCAAATTCTCACGTAAATCAAAGTACACAGTATACAATATCTGAGGCCGGGATTCTTTTACTAAGAAAATGAGTCTAATTCTAATGCCTATACTTGAAGCAGTCAATACACTGATAGTCTTCTTAATTGCCAGTACATATTGTGTTACGTGCATATACTGAAGTAGATGTACTCACTGACCTATACTCTATGAGCTTATATTTGTGGTTTCACGTGTGTTAACTTTAAGAAATGTAAATGCCTTTTTACTCTGTTTTCTCTTTTCTCTCTCTCTCTTCTTCACCTCTTATAGCACTCAAGATGCATCCATACTGAATGAATCAATAATGTTCCATGGGTATTGGTTGGTCTTTTCTGTATCTTTTTGCTTGTTTATCTCTTTTTCCTTTATGAGTGGATTCTATTGATCTCACTTCACTCCCTTTTGACTCATGATTTACTCCATTCTCTCACTTTTTTATTGTGTCTAGAACTTTATTTTTTACATTCTTACCTCTTTGATAACATTAGCTGCCTGATCTAATGTGTCACCCAACTTTTCCAACAGACTTTAACATGTGATTAATCACTTATTTTCAATTTCTGTCAATCTCTATTCATCATAATCCAGTACAGTTTTGGTTATTGTTTGTGTCTTTATAGTATATATTTCATCTATTTGCATGCATGACCATTTTATTGAATTCAAATATACCATATTTAAGATAATGGCTATAAAACTGGATCCATAAATTCTTATATAGGCTCATCCCTTCTGGGATACTTTTATAGGGTATATTGGAGCTAATAAAATATATAACATACATGATTTACAAGGTACTGGTAAACATCACTATCCTCCAAATGCGTCTAGTATTTATAAATACAAAACATATTTACATAATATTTTCTTATTAATAAAATTCAAATTATTTTAATGAAAAATATAGAGTTAATAACTGAAAATACCATTATTTTACTTTAAGAATATTAAACTAAAAATCTCAATATATGTAATATTTTATTTGGCAGCATAACCTAACAGCGTGGTTGCACATAGAAGCACCCAACTGTTCATCTGAAATTATAATATTTATAAAATAGAACTGAAAAATCTTGAGAGATTATACAAAAAGCATTATAATATGTATTATAGATTCATACACAAGAGAAATAGTAGATGAACCTCAATTATAATATTATGATGAAATTAAACATAAAGTGAGAATGAGAATAAGTGAGGAACATTTACATATTATCATTGTTTCAAAATGCATAGATCTATAAATTATCAAATTTTAAAATTATTTTATATTTTATTTTTTATGTAATACATATATATCTAATGAAATATCTGGATAGAAAAAATCAAAACAATAAAAGGCCTATACATCATTTAGAACAGAGGATAAATTATCAATACTTTTTGTTATTTAATGGAAACTCAATTTAAATCATACTAAATATCCTTGATTGAAATTTTGAAGTAAAAAAATGGAAAGAATATTAAAAAATTTGATAATTTAATACACACTAAATTAATCCACACTCAGTCCTTTATCACTGAAACATTTAGTATGTCCACTTAGCAAAATAATAACAAGTTCTCCTTTAGGGTCTATGAGTTTCCAAACCATGGATTCCTGGTAAGTTTTACAATACCTGACATATATTTTCTCCTGATGAGGAGGTCCTCAGCACTACACATGTGTTTCTTTAAATCTAACCCCAAAATGGCTGCTTACTCCCATAACATTTGTGTCCCCATTGTACCCATGGCATGTCTGACAAATGTTTAGTTTCTTGCATAGGTATATATGGACAAATCTAAAATTGCAAGTGAAATAATAATACACTTCTTTCCTTCCCTCCTTCTCTTATTTTTTCATTCCTTTTTTTCCTTGCTTCATTCCTCTTCCCTTTCTTTTCAGTTGGCATAGCAAGAGGTTGAACAAAGGGTTTCACATATGCTAGGCAAGTACTTTTCTGCTAAATCACTTCCAAAATCTACCAGATTTCATTGTTAAAACCTCTGTCAAATTATTATTTAAGAAATATGTGCACATGTTAAGATATAATCTATTCAAAGTATTCAGATACATATGATTTCTCCAATAATACAATTAATTGACTGTATTTATATCCTTAGTATAATTTTTCAGGGCAGGGTTGAGAAAGGATTTCTCTGTGTCCTATGTCCAGGACAGGGTTTCTTTGCTGTCCTGGACTTGCTTTGTATACCAGGCTGGCCTTGACCTCACAAAGATCTTCCTGCCTCACTCTTTCCAAGTGCTGGAATTACATTTGTGCATCACTATTTCTGGCTTCTTATTATATTACTCTCACTTTTTCCTCAATAAAATATATTCCCTTGGAATTTGCACACTACGTTTTTAGAATTTCATTAATTCACAATATTAAAATGACCGTGAAAAGTGATCCGGGATCTGTCACTTTTTTTTTTTTCAGAATTGCATCAGAAAAGTCACTGAATAGAAGCACATGACTTGCCAGTGTGTTACATAACTGAATTAATGGGTATGAGATGGCCATGGCTTGGAGGCTGTGAAGAAAAGTTAAGAGTGTAGCTTTAGATCTTTCAAAACCTACTTTATTTGGGGTTGTTAAACACTTCAAGCTCACTTTTAACCCACCTACCATAGCGGGGGAGAAAGAATGTTAATAGGAAAAGGGTTTGTAGATCTATTTAGATGTAGTTACTTGGGTCTATTCTACTCTGTATTGTCACAATACTAGCAGTCCACTCCATTATCCAACAACAAACAACAACAGGAATCCATAGCTGTGGCCCGATCCAGCAGAAACTGCAAGACTTTGCCAAATCGGCACAAGTCAGAGGAAGCAGACAGAATCAGCCAGAGTACCATAAGAAGTTCTCTGGAACATTTTTCTTGCAATGAAGACCAGCAAAAACAAGGCAAGAGTTGTATGGTGTAGCAGTGTAGCAATGCAAACAGCACCATCCCACTCTTCATGGGGTTCTATTTATACTCCTTCCAAATATCATGTGCCCTTCATGTGTCTACTCCCAGGAAAACATCATATGCTCTCCCAGAAGACATTTTTCAGAAAAACAATATGCTTCCTCTCATAAGACAGCTCCCAGGAAAACATCATATGACAAAACTGAGTCATCAAAATATTAAAAACTTACACTTCATAAGAAGCTCATGATCTTTTCTTATTTCGGCAATCAGTGGAACATATAACATCTATATAATTTACAGCGTTCTAATATACTTATAAGTATGCTATATTGTTAGGAGTAAATATATTAGTATTAATACATTATCATTAGCTGTGATAAAGATCGGGAGAATTAGCATAGTAAAAATGGCCATCATACCAAAAGCAATTTACAGATTCGATGCAATCCCTATAAAAATACTTACACAATATTTTAAAGACATTGAAAGATCAATTCTAAGTTTCATATGGATAAACAAAAAATCTAGAATAGCAAAAACTACCCTATACAGTAAAAGATCCTCTGGGGGAATCTCCATTCCTGATCTCAAGCTGTACTATAGAGCAACAGTAAATAAAACAGCATGGTACTGGCACAACAATAGGCTGGTGGATCAATGGAATCGAATCGAAGACCCAGAAATGAATCCACACACATATGGTCATTTGATTTTTGACAAAGAAGCCAAATCTATTCAATGGAAAAAGGATGGCATCTTCAACAAATGGTGCTGGTCTAACTGGATGTCTACATGTAGAAAAATGCAAATAGCCCCTTATTTGTCACCATGCACACAACTCCAGTCCAAGTGGATTAAAGACCTCAACATAACACCAGAGACATTAAATCAGTTAGAGGAAAAAGTGGGGAAGAGCCTGGAACACATTGGCACAGGAGACAACTTCCTGAACAGAACACCAACAGCCCAGGCCTTAACGTCAACAATTAATAAATGGGACCTCATGAGGTTAAGAAGCTTCTGTAAGGCAGGAGACACTGTCAAGAGAACAAAGTGACAGCCTACAGACTGGGAAAAGATCTTCACCAACCCTACATCTGACTAAGGTCTAATATCCAAAATATATAAAGAACTCAAGATTAAACACCACCAAACAAATAACCCAATAGAGAAATGGGGCTTGGAACTAAACAGAGAATTCTCAACAGAGGAATATCAAATGGCTGAGAAACACTTAAAGAAATGCTCAACCTCCTTAGTCATCAGGGAAATGCAAATCAAAACAACTCTGAGATTCCATCTTACACCCATCAGAATGGCTAAAATCAAAAATTCAAGCGACACTACATGCTGGCAAGCATGTGGAAAGAGAGGAACACTCCTGCATTGCTGGTGGGAGTGCAGTCTAGTGTAGCCACTTTGGAAATCTATCTGGCGCTATCTCAGTAAACTGGGAATAGGACTTCCTCTAGACCCAGCTATTCCACTCCTTGGAATATACCCAGAAGATGCTCCAGCACACAACAGGGACATATGCTCAACCATGTTCATAGCAGCCTTATTCATAATAGCCAGAATATGGGAACAGCCTAAGTGTTCATCAGTAGAAGAATGGATAAAAAAACTGTGGCACATTTACACTATGGAAACTACTCAGCTATTAAAAACAAGGACTTCCAGAAATTTTTGGACAAATGGATTGAACTAGAAATGATCATAATGAGTGAGCTAACCCAGAAGCAGAGAGACGCAGATAGTATATACTCACTTATATCTGGACACTAGGCCAAGGGGCATGTCTCATGAAAGTCTTCACTTACCAGGAAAGTGGGATAGTGGTGAGGACATCCTAAGGTGGGAGAAATATAGGACATAGAGAAATAGATGGATCCAGAGGGTCCTAGAAACCTATAAGAAGAACACTATGATGGGCAGATCTGGGCCCAGGGGTTCTGCTTGATCTAAGGCACCAACCAAGGACAATATGTGCAGTCATCATCAAACCCCTACCCAGACCTAGCCAAGGGACAGAATATTCTCCACAGTTAAGTGGAGACTGGGGACTGACTTTCACATGAACTCTGGGCCCCTTGTTTGGCCAGGTCCCCTTGAGGCGGGAGGCCCAATGACACACGGAGGAAGGATAGCAGACTACCAAGAAGAAACTTGATACCCTAGCATCATATTTAAGGGGAGGAGGTCCCCTTCAGTCACAGTCATAGGGAAGGGGAATGGGGTGAAAGCGGGAGGGGAGGGAGGAATGGGAGGATACACAGGATGGGATAACAATTGAGATGTAATATGAATGGTCTTATTTTCAATTTAAAAAAGTGCATGAGAGGAAAAAAAATTAAATCAATATTATTTCCAAGCAAAAATATACATAATCTTTATTATTTTAAATTTCATAATATTTTAATGGAAATAAGTAGTGACTCCTATTAAGTAATAGAAATTTGTCAAAATTAACCAATCGAGATTACAGTTGAGAAATGTTTTCACAAGGCTTGGAATTGAAAAAAATTCCTCAAATGTCCATGAGTTGGTCCCTTAATTGGCACTAATGAGAGGTAACTTCTACTTGAAGAGGATAGGGCAAATATGATTTTTACATGGTCACAGTCTTGTACTCAGAGTGTTGTGAGTTCAGCATGCCCTTTCTCTTCATTGGCAGGCATGATTTTAGTGGGAGTGCTTTACTACTTCCCCCTAGACTTGTCAACACAGTTGGGTGAACCGACGAGCATTAAAATCCTCCATAACCATGGGAGAAAAATAACGCTGTGCTTATTCTAACTTGATTATTGCAGACTTTGTTACAGTAACAGAAAGTTGATTTGCACAGTAGTAACAATGAGTAATTGAGATAGGTTTACAGATACTTTGCAAGTATTACCTTCATAAAGATAAATTATATTTTTAAAGTTGTATTTCTCAACTATATTATGAAAGTTTTTTTGTGTGTGCTTTTTGCCTAGCATTGGTAGTAGATCCCTGTAATCTCAAGACTGGGCTCTGAGGGGGTAAGATCATGAGTCTGAGGCCGGAACTTTGAAGCCATGTAGTAACAAAATAAAAAAGTCTTCCTTAATAATTACTGAGAGCTATCTGTCTTTTCTGGCTTTGGGGCATACATACATTATTATAAAATATCCAATACTATTTGTCTGACAAAAATACATTTTTATTTTTCATTCTTCCTCTGAATATCTTTTCTCTGATTCTTTTCTAGTAATACTGAGGTTAAACTATTGAATCCTGGAGTTTATAAAAAGGCTAAGTAAATCATAAAGAATGCTGTCCCTTTAGGTATGATTTAGAGTTTACATGAATGCCACCTTTGGAAATAACAGTGGACAAATCAGCTAAATGCCCATGTTGACACAGGGTAGTAACGTTGCTCTTGATATGTCAGAAACAGAGACTCTATAGAATGTAAAGTATAAAACTTGCTTCAATCTTGATAAACTACAAGTGAAAATATGTATATTTTTTATAAATTGCTTGTGAAGAGTTTGAACAATAATTTCAAAAATATTAAGAAATACTCTGACTATAATATATTATGTTCTGCATATAGGGTGTAATACACCAGAAAGCATAAATGAAAGATTGAGTAAATGGAAAATTTTTGTTGTTATGTGAACATTTTATTTATGAAACAAAATTTTAGTTTGGGGGAATGATGTAAACCATGTCAGCATTACATGTCTTCTTTATTATACCTTTTGTGAGACTTTCTGCAAAAGTATATTCCTCTATTACATAAGCTAATATTTTAAATAGTTCCTTTAAAGATTTTATAATGGTACTGTTTTTTCTTTTGATATCTTTGCACTGGAAGCCAGTCACTAAAAGATACAAGAACAAAAGAATAGTTAGTTATACTAAATACTTACTGAGAACTCAAATTAATTTTCATCCCCATCTTAGCTTTATTTTGTTATTCTCTACCCATCCTGTTACAAGTAACAATTCTTCACACTCTACTAGCCATTATCAAACTGACTTCAACATTCAATAGACTATTAAAATGCATTTACTTAATGTTGCTTGGCTTTTGCTACATACACATGAGTCCTCTCAGAAGCTTTTCTCAATAATTATGTTTAAAGTATTTCCCTGTCCCAGAAACAAACATTGTAGTCTGCACATTTGTATAAGTGTCGAATGTGTGCACAGATAAGTAAGTTTTGAATGGAGTCATCATGACTAATACACCAAAACAAGATACGATGAGTTAAAACAACATTTTATTTAACTAATGAAGTTGGCCTTGAAAAGGAAAAACTATATGTGGTGCAGTGGTAGAGAATGAATTTATTTGTGATAATATGCCAGTCATAAGGGTGTGATCACTTATTCCATAAAAGTGCAATGTGTCACGGACACATCATTTAAAAGAGAATAGAAGAATTCATATCAGCAATTCTAGCCAGACCATAGCGAAAGAGGATGCAGTCAGTCCTGATGTGACTTGATGTGCTCAGGTGGGTTGGTAGAGGTGAGATCAGAGGAAAAGTGAGGTAAGGGAAAGAGCAAAGGAAGGTGGGACTACGAGGTGAGGAGGGAGGAGGCAACAACTGGGATATAAAATGAGTACATAAAAAATATTTTTAAATGATAAAAATCTTCTATGTATAAAATCTTCACTTTTATTCATAAGTATATCACCTAAGATAAAGAGAGCTGAACATTTGTAAGTTTGATGTGCTAATTGGTGAAATTTGGTGGCAATATATGTGATATAATAGCATTTTCTTTTTTAAAATTCCTTATAGGAAAAAATGAGAAGATGATAGTATGCTAAGTAGGGAGGAGAGCAAGGATGATTTCTAAGGATATGGTAGCATGGCCAAAGAAGGCTCATGAGGCCTTAACCATATACAAAGAACTGTAGCAAACAAAGAAAAGCTGAGACCAGGAGAAATAGTCATCACAATAAAAAGCACACCAATTAAATATTGAATAACATAGTGGTCAGCCCAGAAAACGTAAGGAAGATTGTACAGACTGAGCACATTTTATTTAATTTTCAAAATATAAATATATAAGTGTGTAACAACAATTATTGAAAAATAGTCCATAAACTTGAAAAACATCAAGAAAGATTATGTAGGATGGCTTAGAGGGAGGAAAAGACAAGAGTACTGATGTAATTATATTATAATCTCAAAAAATTAAATAAATAATCTAAAGAAGAGAGAAAGATAGTTGTAAAGAAGCCAACATAATCTAGTACTTCTGAGAATGAATGTGGTTGCAGATTTGATCACCAGGCTCTGCATCTTTTCTGTCATGTGGGACAGCAATAACTTTACATCAGAATATCTACTATGTTTGTGTGTAAAATTTGCCTTAGCAGGTAATTGATTCTTTTTCTTTTTTAAATTATAATTTATTCAGATTACATCCCAAATGTAATCCCCTCACTTTTATCCTCCAGTTCCCACCCTCGATCCTTCTTTGCCTTAGTCCCCTCTCCTTGACTTCTGACAGAAGGGGACCTCCTCCTCCACTGTATGACCACAGCCTATCAGGTCTCACTGGTATAGCCTGTTTGCCCTTCCTCTGTGTGCCCCTGGGCCTCCACTCAGTAGAGGATCAGGACAGATGTTGGGACGGCTGCTGTACTCCAGGTGAGAGAGGTATGGAAGAATGGGCTCACAGGCCCCACAAAGAGACCATCAAGGCTATAAGATCTGGACTCAGGAGGGCCTGCACAAACTATTATACCAGCCAAGGACAATGCATGCAGTAAGCCATCCCCGTATTCAGATCTAGCCAATAGAGAGCTCATTCTCCACGGTTGTGGGGAGAGCATTGAATGCCTCTGACATGAACTCTGGTACCCACAAAATGATGCCTTTTCAACCTAGGCAGTTGATGGTTTAATGGATCACAAACAGCATATAAAACTAACACCCAATACAGTTCTAAATGTTGCATATTCAGCATACTTTTTCTGTTTTACTCAAGATACTGTATTATTAAATATTTGGTATACTCTCAATAATTTGTATTGACCTTTAACATCTTTAGTTTTCTCTGGAGATAGAGGTAATCTTAATATTATAGAATCATGATTATTAGATAGGTCCTTATTATAGTTATATAAAAATATGTAATATTATAAAACAGCCACAGAAACAACTGCTTTGTAAACATTTCCCTCTAAATTTTCTGATTTGATTTGAAATTTATTATACCAGGACAATATGATTTTCTACTTCACTAGTTGATTAATCCTGATTTTTTAAACCGCATCTTGCCATTTAGCACAAGTGGAGTTTAAACTTAATCTTCCTGCATATGCTGCCTAAGTAGTGGAGTTACTACTACTGTTCTGTGGCAGAATATTTATCATCAAAACATGCATAATTAACCTCTCATTCTATTGTGTATTTGTGCATATATCAGAGAGAGAAAACTTGATTTTAGAAATTAAAAATTCTATTTGATTTTTGTATATGTACAGTTATAGGAGAATATTTAGTGGTGAGTTGCTGTAGGTGTAACTTACACCTTAATTAAACTTCTTCTGTTCAGATCTTGGCCATATTTTGAAGGTACAGAGTTATTGAAACACTTTTAAAAACCTAAATAATTATTTTTCCTAAAAGGGTGGATGTAATAAAAAGTACTTGAAAATAACAGTGATTTGAATTACAAAAGACATTTTCTTTAAATTTTTTACTTGAAATTTTGAAAGATGAGCTAAACTACAATTTTAATCTAATATTTAGTCCTATTTTGAATATAGATATTTCTAGATTGTTCAGTATAGCAATAACAGACACATTTTTCTATTAGTCACCTCTTCTCCTTACAGTTCTCAAAATGTGCTACTGTTATAGCATTGGGGGCAGCCTGATAACAGAATGTTGAACAGATGGCTATATCCAGTTTTATTTTTCAGGGCTGCTAACATCTAAGGTTGGTTAAAAGATGCCTACGAAGACAGATTAAGAAAAGGATAAAAAATCATTTTCTTCTCAAAGGAGATGCTGTGAGTTGGGAGAAAAGAAACAAGCTTCATACAAGCATTTAGCAGCTCATGATAATTTTTAAACTTGAATCTAAATTGATTTTAATTAATAATATGAAGAGAAAAACAATAAATGAGGAGAGCAAAGTAGACGTAAGACAAAAGAGAAGATAAACCTGGGGTGAAAACTGATTTGTAGTTTCATTTTTCAGTGTATAATGATTTGTAGAAAAGAGCTATTTATTCTGCATTACATGAAATTTGTATTTCTTATGATGAGTGGTGAAGGTTTTATGAATTGTAATTTAATTATTTTCTTTTTAAAGTCTGTTTATCAAGTAACTTTTTAAAATTAAAATTAATAAGCAAATGTAGCATCACAAGTAATGTATGCAAAGTCAATTCCAATTTTGTAGTGTGGGATGTCCATACATTCAAATGATCTGCTCCTTTGAGATTCAGGCCAAATATTACTTTTCTTAGTCATTGTTTGATCTTGAGACATATATTCATTCTGTGCTACCTGCCTAGTGGGACAACTATGGATATAAAAGAGGTGATAGGAATAAAATATGTATCTGTCAGGCCCACAGCTGCTCTACTAAATTTTCTTACTCCAGAAGAAAGATTGTGAACAATTCACCAGGTTCTTTGTCCTACATTATTTTACAGCACAGCACTATCAACGATTTTACAATAGGGATAACATTTATTATTTAATTAAATTCTGTTTTCTAGTTTCTAGAAATATCCATAAGAGTGGCAATAATACTAGAGGCAGTCAGAAAAGTCATTATTTCAGCAAGTTTTAACTGTTGTTTTAATGTATTTATGTATCATTTTGCCTTTTTAATTCTTCCACCAATATTTTCACAAGAATGTGAGAGATTCATTAAATTATATTTATTTCCTTATGAACAGCTTTCTCTTTTTTCTCCAAGACTATATTTAGTAGTTACATTTGCTGTTCTTGATCATTGATAATAATAGATCTGTGTTTCTAGAGTTTTAAAAATATTTTGGCAGTTGTATAAGAGCTAATATTGGTTAGTTTATTAACTTATTTTAGAAATGTTTTTAAGAAAGTATGCAACCTTTATAATAGGCAATAAAATATATTTTACAATCCGAAAGTACACCAGTGCACCTTGAATGTGTTTCATGGTATCTTGTTATTAGAAGACTCGGCTACCAAAGATACACAAATTGATTGATTGTTCATAACATTCAAAGAACTTTAAGCTCCAGTTTGAAAAGATGCTGTGTGCTTTTGAAACTCAAGGCATTGGATTTCTACTCCAACCACTTAATTTCCAGAAAGTTTGTTCCGTGTTGTTGAGCGCAGGAATCATGATTGAGCATGGCAATTCAAAATAGTAATTATGTAACGCTGGTGTGTTACATTTCATTTATGTGTTTATGGATCACAATGAGAACAGGCATTTTAAAAAAGACCTTTTCTGCTTGCCATGTTCAAAGTCCAATATCTCAGAATACTTAATGTGCATGTATTCAAGGTACCTTAATTGTATTCCTCAAAGAATCTCGTTAGAGATGGATAAGAAAGCTCTTTTATGTCATCTAACTCAGTGTCTCTAAATGTTTGTCTGGACACAATTTCAAAGGGACCATTATTACTAGTAGCTAAAGGAGAGAAGATAGATCTGTAGCTAAATATATCCCATAGCCTACTCAGTTCAATACATAACTCATAGATACAGAAATTTCTTGACATCTTAGTATTTTCATGTATTTATTTTAAGCCATAAAAAGAAAATTAACTGCAATCACATTTAATCTGTAGTGACACACATTTTTATGAACTTAAAAAGAGATAACTGCCACGGACCACCGAGGGGGCTTCTAGCCGTGGAGAGCAAGGGTCCTAGAATATCAGGTGGGGACAGATTCGGCGCGACAGACAGACACGAACACAAGGGAGGTTCAATGTTGCTGCTAAGATCTTTACTTGAGCTCAGTGGTTTATACACAGTCATGACAGGAACTTCTGCTAGCTACAAACCACAGTTTAAGAGACGCAGATCAGGTTACAAAGTGTAAAGTACAGCAATAATCAGAAACTAAAAGTACAACAAGGTCCTCTGGCTATGCACAAGGGCCAGAGACAGACTGTGGTTAATCACCTCAGAAGGTGGCATGAGCTTTTCTTAGAATTCGCAGTCAGCTCGGCGAAGCTGGCTCCTTTCTCAGGCATGTTATTATTAACAGCTTTTACCCATGAGAGAAGTACAAGTCTGCACGTCTTCAGCCCATACTTAGATAAAGTTGTTACATTCCTTTACACATCTTAGTATTTCTGATAGTCCCATACATTGTAAACCAAAACAATCCCATGGGGTGCCATACTTTACTACCACCTTGGTAAGTTGGGTAATTATGTCATTTTTCTCTGCTGCAGTTAAAGTGCACCATGGAGGTCTGGCCCTCAAGATTCTTTCCCAGGGACTCAGGTCCTAATATCTTATCTTTTTACCATCCTTAGTAACCCATCGTGTTAAATCCTCATCATACACTCCTATATATGCTAATGGAGGGTAGGGAGTGGTTCTTAGAGCTATTGGTCCTCTGTATTTGGGTCTCTGTCACCATTTCCCTTCAATCCCGTCCTAAGTTGTCCCATTTTCTGTTTTACTGGGAACTCCCGGCCGGGACTGCTTCATTCTCCTCGCTATCCTCACATTCCTGGATATGCCTTCTCTTCCTAGAATTCTTTAGCCTATACTCCAGCTGTTGCCTTTTGTCAAGTGCCTCCTGCACAGTCCCATTTTCTTTCTGTATCAACTGCACAAACACCTTCACCCCCAAAGTGTAGTTTCATTTACAGTCATGTTTCTGGTAATGTTTAATATGAGACGTTCAGCTTTCTGCGGAACTACTTCATCCACGGCCGCCATTGGTTCATTTCCCGATGGACTCACATCAGGTTTCTCAGTTACTGAGATGTTCAGAGGGTAAGAACGGCCTTGCCCTGGAGGTGGACTTAATAAGAATGCGTGAGTGATTATAGAGCAAAGAAGGAGGAGAAGCAGAAGTAGGCCAATAACCAGGCTCTGTACACCCAGGACTCGGGATGCTCGTCTCAACAAATACCTGGGCTTCTGCCAGGGACCCTCGCGAATCTGGTTCCCCATCATCTGATCGATGTCAGAGCATCCTCCGAGCCTATAAGGTTGCATGTCACACAGACTCTAGAGGAGTGGGTGTGGCAGATAACATCAAAAATATTATTCTAAAATATATAATGAATTGGTTTAACTTCTAAGTAGGTTATATATTTTATTAGCATAAACAGTATAAATGAACGTAACTTATGTTTTTAAACTATAACAGTAATAATCTATTTGTTTGAAGAATGATATTTCTGCAAAATCTTAAATTCTGAAAATCAGTGAGTTATTCATATTACAATATACACTTTCTCAGCACCATGTATTATAATGCAAAAATGGTTGTAATTAGAGTATAACTTTTCAACTTATTGTCATTAGATTATGTACACTTAAATATAATGTACTCTTCCAATTGACTTTTAGCAAGATAATGAGAGACAGAGACACACACACACACACACAGAGAGAGAGAGAGAGAGAGAGAGAGAGAGAGAGAGAGAGAGAGACAGAGAGCACAGTTCTAAACAGAACTCCTAAATAATGTATAACAGCTTATTCCATGCAGACTGATTAACACAGTTTGACTCAGTGGCTGTATATGATTTTAATGCTTTCTCTGCCGGATGCATTCAACGCAGACATAATATGCCTCATCCCACTGAGTTCTCAAGATGTTTTCATTCTTGAAATGCACTAGATTACTTTTTAAATGGCAAAACAAAATAGAAAAACAGTAGCTAGTCAGCAAATTAAAAACATTTACAAAGAAATGTTGAAAAAAGATAGTGTCTCATGTTTATTTTTATTCCTTTCACATTCTAGTTTAATGTGTATTAAAAGAAAAATATTTAAATATAATATATAACAACTAAATACACTGATCACATTTGATTACAACCATATGCAAAAAAAGACTTCATGTTCTTACTCTGTTATTGAGAATTATACAACACATTAGCCTATTTTATTTCATAGAGTTAGTAATATGCCTGCATTTGGTCAATGAATGAGTCTCAAAAAATGCATTTTCATTTAAAAATTATAATTCCTTTTTTCCACAATAGAAAAAATGTGAGTATTTTTTCATATATTTGCTTGATATTTTTTCTTTTCTTTCTTTTTTCTGGTTTTTGCTTATTTGGAACTTTTATTTGTATTTAATTAATTTATTCAGATTACATCTCAATTGTTATCCTGTCCCTTGTATACTACCATTCCTCTCTCCCTCCCGTTTTCACCCTACTCCCCTCCCCTATGTCTGTGACTGAGGAGGACACAGTCCTCTATATGATCATAGGCTATCAAGTCTCCCCTTGGTGGCCTGCTTTACCTCCAATTGCAGCTCCTCCTTCTCTCCTTCTAGTCCCTCCTATCCCCCCTCCTTTCCTTTTCTCCTCAGAAAAGGGAGGTCTCTGCTGGATATCAATCCACCTTGTCTTATCTAGTTTCAGTAGGAATAGGCACTTCATCTATTGAGGCTAGACAAGGCAGGCCAAATACAGAGACTGACTCAGCTCTGGTTGTTAGAGGACCCACAAGAAAACCAACCTGGACATCTGCTACAAATGAGTAGGGGGCCTAGGTTGGCCCCATGCATGCTTTTTTTTTTTTTTTTTTTTTTTTTTTGTGGTTCAATTTCTGTGAGCTGCTATGGACCCAGGTTCGTTGATTCTGTAGGCTTTCTTGTGGTGTCCTTGACTCCTCTGGCTCCTTCAGTCCTTCCTCTCCATCTTCCATGGGGTTCTCCAAACTCTGCCCAATGCTTAGATGTGATTCTTTGCTTCTGTTTCCATTAGCTGGGTAAAGGCTCTCAGATGACAGTTATGCTAGACTTTTATCTGAAAGTATAGCAGAGTAACATTAATAGTGTCAAGAGTTGGCTCTCTCTCATGGGATGGGCCTCAAGTTAGGTCAGTCACTGGTTGGCCATTCCATCAATTTCTCTTCCATCTTAATTCCTGCACATCTTGTAGGCAGGGCACATTGTAGGTTGAAGGTTTTATGGGTGGGTTGTTGGTCCTCTTCATCCATTGGAATCTTGCCTGGTTATAGGAGGTGACCATTTTAGGTTCCATATCTTACCTAGGGTCACTCTAATAGATTCCTGGGAGCTTCCCTTGTCCTAGGTTTCTGGCTCATTCCAGAGTGTCTCCCAATTATAAAAGTAACTTTTATTTGTCTGATGCAATTATCATCTCAGAGGCTTATTGCCTCTGTATTCTAACCTAAGCATAGCCCTAGGAGCTTCTAACCTCTGTACAATCTTATCTAGGCCTAGTATGAATTCAACCTCTGAGAAGTACTTCTGAATAAGCTCAACATTTCTATCTCTTTCTGAATTCTGGTTGACTGAGTCATCTCAACTGTTTTGGCTCAAACACCACTCCAAGCTGATTAATTCAAATTGGCTTCTCTCAGTTTCTTACTGAATTGCTCAGCTTGGCCTAAAACTAACTCCAGCAATGTGTTCTAGTCTTCTGGATCCATCTTATTCTCTGGATTCAGTTGCCTCTACTGACCTGCACTGAACTACATGAACTCATGAACTAACTCATCTACTTTACACTGCATAACTACCTCAACAGAAGCAACTGAACAGAAGTGAACAGAAGTCAGAGCTCTCTATGCCTCTGTCTCCTGAGTGCTGAGATTAAAGGCTTGAAGCACCATGCCTGGATGTAAGTTTTTTTTTTTTTTTTTTTTTTACTGGAAACTTGTTCTATACTAGGCTGGCTTTGAACTCAGAGATCTGCTTGACTCTGTCTCCTGGGATTAAAGACATGTCTGTATTCCAGCCAGATCACACAGTCCTAGATGGTCTTTGTATGTGATCTCTTGACAGAGCAGTTGTGACTAAAAATTTCTCTACGCTGTAACCAATTTCAATTTTATTTCATAGTTCTCTCTCCTTCAGGTCTCCCCACACTTTATTCTTCCTGTTCCACTCTCTACTCCCTATTCCACCCAGTTCCCTCTCACCATTTACTTGTGATGCCTATTATTGCATTGCCTCTTCTGAGTGATACTCAAGCATCCTCTTTTAGGCACTCTTTGTAATGGCTAATATAAAATTTTTAATGAATAGGTAAAATATATGTCTTACTGGGTCTAGGTTACCTCACTTGAGATGATATTTTCTAATTCAATCAATTGGCCTGCAATTTCATGATGTCCTTGGTTTTGGTAGCAGAGAAGTGTTCTATTGTGTTAATGTACCACCATTATTATTATTTTTTTATCCATCCTTCAGTTGAAGGAGATCTAGGTTGTCTCCAATTTCTGGATATTACAAATAAAGCTGCTATGAACATAGTTGAACAAATGTCCTTCTGGTATGGTGGAATATCTTTTGGGTATATGCCAAAGAAGGGTATCCCTGGGTCTTGAGGTAGATTTCCCAATATTCTGAGAAACCACCAGATTGGTTTCCAAAGTGTTTTTTCATGTATGCACTTCCACCATCAATAGAGAAGTGTGTTTCCCTTTGTCCACATCTTTGCCAACATGTGCTACCACTTGAATTTTTTTTATCATAGCCGTCTTTATGGCATAAAAAGGAATCTAAAATACATTTTGAGTACTTAAGTGTTTCTCAATCCTTAGAGACTCTTCAGTTGAGAATTCCCTGTTTGACTCTGTACCTTATTTTTAACTGCATTTTTGGTTCGTTGGTAGATTTCTTCAGTTCTTTGTATATTTTGGATATTAACCATCTGGGAGATGAAGGGATAGTGAAGAACTTATGCCATTTTGTCCTATTGACTTAGAGAAGCTTTTCAGTTTCAGGAGGTCCCATTTATTAATTGTTGCTCTTAGTGTCTGAGCTGTTGGAGTTCTGTTCAGGAAGCTGTCTCCTGTGCAAATGAGTTGAACACTGTTTCTACCTTCTCTTTATTATATTTAGGGTATCTGGTTTTATGTTCAGGTCATTGATCCACTTGGACTTGAGTTTTTGTGAAGAATGATAAATAAGGATCTATTTGTGTTCTTCATGCAGACATCCAGATAAATCTGCTGCATTTGTTGAATAAACTATCTTTTTTCCACTGTACCCTTTTGTCTTCTTTGTCAAGATTCAAGTTTCATTTATTCATTCATTTCTGGGTCTTTGATCCAGTTCCATTGATCAACCTGTCTGTTTTTATGTCAATATCAATGTCATGTGTCTTTTCTTACTATTGCTCTGTCATATAGCTTGTAGTCAGGGATGGTGATACCTCCAGAAGTTCTTTTACTATTCAGGATTGTTTTAGCTATCCTGGGTTTTTTGGTTTTCCATATCAAACTGAGAATTGCTCTTTTGAGGTCTATAAAGAATTGTATTGAGCTAGTACCCAATTATAAGTGAGTATTTACCTTGTGAGTCTTTCTCCTTCTGGGTTATCTCACTCATTATGATCATTTCTAGTGCCATACATTTGTCCAAAAGGCATGTCCTATGAAAGTCTTTACTTACTGGGAGACTGGGATAGATATGAGGACATCCTACTGAGATCTAGGTAAGAGAAATACAGGAGATGGGGAAATAGAAGGACCCAGAGGGTCCTAGAAACCTGCAAGAAGAACATCGTGATGGGTTGGTCAGGACCCAGGAGGGTCTGCTCAAACTATTGGACTAACCAAGGACAATACAATAGTTAACATCAAACCCCTGCTCTGATCTACCCAATGGACAACACATTCTCCACAGTTAAGCGAAGAGCGGGGACTGACTTTGACGTGAACTCTGGTGCTCCATATTTGACCATCTCCCCTTGGTGGAGAGGCCTGGTGGCATTCAGAGAAAGAATGAGAAAGCTACCAAGATGAGACTTGATAGCCTATGACCATATAGTGGTGGAGGAGGTCCCACTGAATAGGGTGAAAAAAGGAGGGAGGGAAGAATGGGAGGATACAAGTGATGGGATAACAATTGATTGTAATCTGAATAAATTAATAAAATTTAAAAAAAGAATTGTATTGGAATTTTAATGTAGAGTGCACTGATTCTGTAGATTGTTTTTGGTGTGGTAGCCATTTTTATTATATTAATTCTACTGATACATGAACATGTGGGATCTTTCTGTCCTTTGATATCTTCTTCCATTTCTTTCCTCAAAGAGTTGAAGTTCTTATCATACAGGTCTTTACTTGCTTGATTAGAGTTACACCAAGATACTTTACATTATTTGTGGCTATTATGAATCGTGTTTTTTTTTTCCTAATTTCATTTTCAGTATATTCATTGTTTGTATGCAGGAAAGTTACTGAGTTTTTAGTAGTAGTAATAGTAGTAAAAGTAGTAGCAGTAGTAGTGTGTACACTCGTGCATGTACACATACTTTCTTTTGTTTCATCTCATGTGGGGCTATTCATTGCCTGTGTTTTCTTGCATGTAGTCAGCCTACATAGGTTGAAGTTTTTCTTCTACTATCTTCTGTAGAGCTGAATTTTTATACAGATTAAAAAAAAAATTAATGAAATAATTTGTTTTTACCATCTTGGTTATTTGAAAGTTTTGTTGGGTATAGTATTCTGGGATGTTATCTGTGGTCTCTTAGAGTCCGCACAATATCTGTCCAGGCTCTTATAGCTCTTAAAGTCTCAGTTGATAAATCTGATCTAATACTGGATAGTTTTGCTTTTATATGTTACATGGCATTTTTCTCTTGTCATTTTTAATATTCTTTCTTTGTACACTTAGTGTTTTAATTATTTTGTTGTGGGAGAATTTTATTTTCTGGTTCAATATACGTACTGTTTTTTAAGCTTCTTATATAATTATAGGGATGTTTTTCTTTAGGTTATAGACTTTTAGTTCTTTTCCCCCACATTCGTCATCTTCTGGACTCCCTTGGTTTTCGTTTTCTTTATTGGTTCTATTTCTGTTTTCAGGTCTTGAATATTTTTATTCATTTTCTTCAACTGTTTGATTGCATTTTCCTGTATTTCTTTAAATAATTTATTCATTTTTAAGGGCCTCTATTATCTTTATAAAATTGGATATGAGGTCATTTCTTTTTCTTCAGGTGTGGTAAGATATCTAGGACTTGTAGTGTGATAGCTGGGCTGTGGTGGTGCCATATTGTCTTGGCCCCTGCTGAATGCATTTTTACACAGGTCTTTAGCCATCTGGTTGTCCTTGGTTTCATCTGGCCACCAGAGAAGCCGGCAGAGTTGTGGTCTGAAAAACAGAACACAAGCAAGTAGGTTCATTTTACTGCTATTGGGTTTGCTTTAGGGGAACTTGGAAGGCAGGGTTTGGTGGGGAGTAGTCTAACCTGGATGGTCCTGAGGGCATTAGGACTCCCCTGGAGTTCAGGAAGGAAAATAGCCTGGGATATGGAGCTCAGAGGACAGTGTAGCTCACTGATGCTGTCTGTGACCCATGGGGAAACAACAGGCAGGAGATTGGGAGGGGGAAGGGGCTAACCTAGATGTGCCTGGGGACCAAAAGCCTCTATAGGAATACAGGTCTTGCCTGAATGATCTAGTGTATATTTCAAGGAAATGAAGAGACAGGATTAATTACAATAATGGCAATAATATTACAGAATAAAAAAGCGTATTCTGATTAGATTTGAGGCCCATTCCACATTAGAGAATATATTCCCTCATGCTTGAGCCTATTCTAAAGCTCACATTAGTGATGTTAGGAGTTCGAGGTTCCAACCTGCTGTTGTTAGTCTGCTAACTATCCTGTCAAGTTAGTTTCTAAATATGTTTGTATGAATAGAGTGAACTTCTTCTAACCTTGATCAAAACAATAAAGTTCTAAGAATAAAAGAATCAGTGCTCCCCCTGACTATGACTTTCATAGCAAGCCCATTCTTCTGCTAGGGCTCTAAGAATATCTTAGAGGAATGGTTGAAAAACACACCAGTTGAATGATGGTGAGGAATGTTCTGAAGTGTTGTCTTTTGAAAATGTCTGGATTATAACACTCATGAACTCACAGAAAAGGGGTTTTTCTGTGACTAGCACAGAACAGCAAGCCACAGGCTTGCTAGATGATCTTCAGGCTCTAGGACTTACTGAGAAGCTGCTAGCAGTTGATATCTGTTGGTAGAGTGGGGATCATTGTTTTTACAGATGTAGCCCTGATTACCAAGGCTCCAGTGGATGGGTCCACCGTCAGGCACCTAAGTGTGGCACTACTGAACTCAGTAGCGTATCTGCAAGAACAGCAGCAGCAACAAAATCATTAACAACAAAGATATGAATTTCAAGGCAGTGTTAGGATTGTGAAGTAGATTGGATGTGAAGACTGTGGGTAGATATGATAATACCTCATTGAATACATATATGAAATATTCGAAGATAATAAAAATTTAAAAAACTATCTCTCTAGAAAAAATATAACAAATATAATAGATTAATCAATCATAAAATAAAAGGGATCACACTAGTCAGTGTTATGTTGCATGTGCTAATAAAATATAGTGATGTTATATCTATATATTGAGTGGGCAAATACAGTGACACTACAGAATAATATTAATAATGTATGAATGAAATAAATCTTAGATCCCTGCAAATGATCAGGTAGATAGTATGAGGTATATTTTGCTATTTGTGAGGATAAATTTTACAGAAAAATAATGGGACATTATAATAACATTTTTTTAAAATGAATATAACAATGTCTGGGTTCAAATTCATCACTCCATCAATATAATTGAATAATCACTTTAATAAGTAATCTTATTACTTTAAGAACTAACCCTGAATCATGAACCAAATATTTCTGTGAATTGGGAAGAAGTATTGGTGAGGTAAAGTAGTGGTTAAGTGTATAAGTTATTTAAAGAAAAGAAGAATTTTAAATTCATCAATAGATTTTAATGGCATTGTACAAATGGAAAATAATTACAAGCTTGAGTTGCTTCAAATTGAAGTATATTCTGCTTTCAAAAGAATATATTACATTACATAAATATCAGAGGTTAACTCATAAATCTTGGGCAAGATAAAGTAATAAATTAAAGCAAGATACTTGGAAGCAAAAGATAAAATTAATTTACTAGCATTTAGAAGTATAGAAAACTCAGCCTAAAAGAAAATATATCAAAGCTAATTACCTAAAATTCATAATTTTCTGTTCAGACTATTATAAACATTGTACTTATTGAGGAACAATATTGTAGTATAAAAACAAGCAATAAATATCAGTAGAAGCAGTAACAAGGAATAGACACTCTTTTTTCTATTAGGCAGAGTTCAGTCCAAATTTTCTTTGTAAATAACAACCAAGATAGGAGCACTGGAAATAATTGCATTTCTGTATATACAACTGTAAAATTAATTAAAGAATTGACAATTGTACGGCATTATAAATAAATAAAAGCCCTGGAATTTGTTGCTTTTATTATACATCTATAATGCTCAGCATTCAATATGTGTTGCTATCATCAGAAATGAGGAAATTTTGATATTTTGTTAATTAGATATTAATGAATATTGCAGAAGTACTCCTATTTGGAAATAATTTTAAGTGCCATTAAACTAAACTGTTTTTGTTTGTTTGTTTGTTTGTTTGTTTTATAGAGAGTACTATATTCCACTTTAAAACTAAGCTGCTTTGGAAATAAGATAGATCTATTTTATTTTATTTTTTTACATATACATTTATATTATTGCACATATATACAATAAACTATCTATAACAAAAGAACCATAAAACAATCAGGAATTACATAAATGTTACATTCATAATGTTTTGACTATTTGTATTTGACAGCCTTGAAGAAAACATCTTTCCTCTTGGTGCATCTAAAATTCTGAATGTAAGTCAATATCTATCATACCTCATCTCTATCAACTTCAAATATTTATCAAGACCTAAAATCATTCTTTGATGAGTGTTATGAGGAGAAAGTTTTTCTTTGGTGCTATACAAAACAATGATTTTTTTTACATGCCTTCTAGTTTCTAAGCTTCCGTTTTGAAGAGATAAATAGATGAGAAAATAAATTGTGTTTTCATCTTAAAAGAGAAGATATAGATTTCTTGTATGAGAATACAAAAATAATATAGCACAGGGATATGGGTAATTTTTTTAAATTAGTGAATACCTTTCAATAAAAATTTTTTGACATGTGCAAGTAGGATTCATTGTTCCATGTGCCTATGAAGCATTGGCAAATGTGTCCATGCCTAGGTTGAGTCATGTAACAACTGTCCTTCATGACCTCAAGTCACTCAGAGAAATACCAAGAAAGCTGGTCCCTCTATTCTTCCTTTTAGTTAATTACTTGGATAAAAATATTATTTCTGTTCTTCAGTGCTCTACTAAGAAACAAAGTTAAGCATTTAAAAATATTTGATAAATCTTATTCTTGTAAAGGATACTATGTTATAGTTTCCATTTAATTATTATTTTCTCAAAGGTATATTTAAGAACATTTTTCTTAAAACGCTTAATCAACTTAGAAATCTTAGTATGTTTAACAATATGAGAAAGATTTTGACAACATTGCAAACACTTCTGCTCCTTGTTCTTTGATTTTATGCTCAGTTAGATTGTAAATGTGACAGATTAAATTGTCACAATCATCAACATCATTCAGAGATTTTATGAAATGCTTGTCACACTTCAGATTACAATTACCAGCCTGATGTATTTTTAATTCTTTCAAACACTGAAACATTAAATACCTGAGATTATAAGAGTTCATATGCCATTTTCCAAATTAAAGTCATTTTATAATTCTGATTTTTATGGTGATTATATCATATATTATTCCCTTTTCAGAACAGCAAGTGTATTTCATGAGAGCAGAATTTCTGATTTACATATTTCAGAGGCTCAGTTACAGTCTTAGAAATCTGTTCTCTCCACATAAGCAATATTCTATAGTGTTGTTACACTTTTACAGACTAAAAATAAAGAAGAATTATACACAGATATTATTTGAGTATCAATCATTTGGGAAACTATATACATTATAAATTTCAAATTCTTTGAGAGTTGCATGCTATATTTTGCAAAATTACTGGGTTCTGATACATTATTACAATACTGCCTAATGATATATTTTTAGCTTTTTCATCAGACCCTGAATTAGTTTTCAGTGTTTCAGTCAATCAATAATCTATCAAGGACTCATCTGGTCAAACTCCTCCATGCTGAACTAAGAGATATTAATAGATGCTAAGGAGGGGTAGACATGATTATCAAGTATGCACTCGAGGATAAGCTCACCATGTTCCAAAAATTAAAAGTAAACTCTTGGTCACATCAGCAGCCCCAGATAAACTGAGTGAGTCACAAACAAGGTAAGAATACATGTGGGTGGGGAAAATGGTTTCAGTGGGTGGAGTCATGGGGTAAAGGAGGTAAATGAGAGGACAGTTGTGACAATTATCAGAATACACTTCATATATGTGTGACATTTTCAAAAGAATAAAGTCAATAAAGAACTTTTTTCTTTATTGAATCAAGAAAATTTCCTTTCTCATAGAAATTGGGAACTAAGTATGCCATCATGTCTCAAGCTCAGCCCATTGTGTAATGACTTATTTTTAATCCCATTTTAATAGGTGCTATCAAATGGAAACTATCTCATATCTGTCTTTATTGTTTTTAGGTGGGTTACAAGATAGGTTTCCATTTGTCCCTCTTGTACCACCTTTGTTTTGGTTAACCTACTTCCTATATTCTCATTTTACCAAGCCTCCCACTACCTTCCATGTATAAACCTTTTGACCCCAAGTAGCTTCCTTCTGCTCTTTCATTTTATTAAAGTTTTTAATAGTTTCCTCTCGTAGACAATGGGACATATAATCTCTTCCATGCCTTCCACCTTGGCCTCTTTCCACAGATGCTCCAAGTTAAACACACATAACTAATGATAAGATGCTAGGAGTAACTTTAGAGAGATTAAACACCTTTTATCTTTCTGAGCCTAGTGAATTATTTTTTTCAGTTTCACTTATTTATGTAAATGTTATCATTTCTACAGTTTAGTTAAACTGTTCACCATATTCTCATTATCCTTTAAACACCTCATAGACATCTCAGCTGCTTCAAGTTCCTAGATATTGTGATTAATGCAAGAATGAACAGGGTTGTACAGATATCTCTAAAGGGTAATAGAGTCATTTGGGTATGTTCCCAGAAAATATATAGCTAAGTCATATGGGAGTACATATATAGTTTTTTGAGAAAGCTCCATTATCTTTCCAATGTAGATATTTTGTTTATACTCCCACCTGTTTATACAACAAGAGAAATCATCATGTCAAGCTTCAAGTTGTTCTCCACGGTATAGCAATGAAAACAACCTGATACTGGCGCAAAAATAGATTAATGCCACGGTATAAAGGATCCAGGCTTTTCATCCATATAATACACATTCAGGGGCTACGGGTCAGGAGGAAAAATCACCTGAAACATAATGGTGTCCTACTACATTTTTCTTTCACACTCACAGAAACAAACTACAAATTAACGGCATTCTTAAGAAGAAAAATAAATACTACTAAGCACCTAAAAGTTGTCTTCATTCTTACCCATCAGGAAAAGGAAGCTAAGAGCGATTTTATTATTCAACCTTACTGTATTTAGTATGTTTACCTTCAAGAATACAAATGACGGTAATTGTTGGCATGGATGTAGAGAAGGGAAAATCCCCTGTAAATATGTATTTGGTGGGTGTATAAACTAATTCACCATGAGTTTTCGTATTTTCTCTCCTGTATGCGTAGGCTTCCTAATAGGAAGAAATTTGTCCTGAGATGGACTAAACTCCCCTATCAGAATCAGCCTCTAAAATTCTACTTGATTCTGTTCTGTACTCAGTGCATATGTTGTAACTTGGCTTATGAGGATTGGATGCCCCTTCCTAGTTTCTACTCATACTATTGTTTTTACCGACAACACCAGTAAGCATAAACCTCTGTATACTTATCTAACTGTATCCAGACTCCTTCAGCTGTAAACCTGCTAGCTTTCACAGCCAGGCTTGCCGTGGGAGCATTGCTGTGTCAAGTAAATCTAGGCATGGGGTGGGGATGTGTGATAACTAGAGTAGCTCCAGGCAAGGATGCCATGGATGCCTCATGTCTGACCTAAATTTGAGCAGCTTTAATACATGGATGCTTTTTTTGGCTAATTTCCCTGTGGCCTGTTTCCAGAGAATGAAATTGTTTCTGTGACTTTTCCCCTGAATTTTGTTTTCTGGGCAGAGATTTGCTAAACTCTTCAATAATCCTATACTCCCTTGGTAGATGGAACTTTGTCTGATATTCTTCATCTTTTGAGTTTCATAAACAATTAGAATTTACATACTTTGCACAAAGTAATTTTAGTCAATAAAAATAAATTGTTTTGATTTGTTTTATACTTTTTAGAATGCTAGTTTGTGGAGATTAATAGTTTAACATTTTTTGGTCAAATTCTATTTAGTTTAGACTGGTAACAAATTCCTGAAGCTCGACTTGCACCTGCCATGTTTTGACACATATGTGTGTGTGTG
>OU015748.1:9855699-9892540 GCA_907169655.1 Acomys percivali
GTGTGTGTGTGTGTGTGTGTGTGTGTGTGTGTGTGTGTGTGTGTGTGCGTGCGCGTCTTAACTCTTTATTTGCATGACTTCTTGCCAGGACACTGGAACACCCGGTCCAACCATACCAAGTTCTTCTGCCTTCATGCAGTTTTGCGTACTTTTTCACTTAGTTCACTATTCTCTTTTTAACCCCTGAAACTCACTCAGTCTGCTCACTGGAAATGATACTACCTTGATAGTTAATCCCTTCTATTACTTTCAATGCTTCTCTTTGATCTTAGCTAAAACCAGTATTTCTTAACAAGTAGTTCCTAACAAGTAGTGGGAACTGATTTCTCTCAGTTAAACCTCTCCTTACAACAACCTGCTTTCCTCTGAGAACCGCATTCAGTACCAGCAAATGTCACTGGATACTGCTCAGCTTCCACTTCAATCCCTGGTCCATCAGGTTTATGATGTAATACATACAGGTAAACTTATTGTCACTTAATTAACTGTTTAACCATGACAAGCCTGTCCTTAATTCTGTTTTGCACTGATAATCAAAGTTATTGAATTTCCATTGTCATATTTCAAACCAACAACTTATCCCTTATCATGATTTTAAACATTATTTTGCTATCATTTCATGATCAGTCCAATTCTTTGATGTTAGAAAGCCTGTAACTGTATGGATCTTGGTGCACTTCTTCTTTGTTAAGCTGGACAGATTTGTGATAGCAAGAAACAATGAAATGTGTTCCATCACCTTCCTGGAAGCTAGTTATTTTCTTAAGGTTAGCCTATCATTTCTGGGGATGCTGAAAAGAAAGTCTCTGCCCCTGGACAGCTTTCCTGCCTTGGAAGAGGAGTCTTGTTTCAGTAGCTCACTTCATTTCTCACTCTACTTGCCAGGGTCCTTACTAACATTTCATATAAAGACATCAGTTACACATGACCTGGGCTGATTCCATCACTTTAATGTTACCACACCTATGAGAATGTTGTCTCTAAACATGATCGTATTTTGTTTAGCACCATATGGCTAGTTCCAGCCAATTGTCGTCCAAGTAACATTGTTTCTATCCTAAGGAAAATAAATCAAACACAGAAGACATATCAAGTTTTTTAAAACATACAAGATCTCTCTATATATTCATATATAACTTATATGTAGATATATATAATTACATATATAAATTTTGTATAGTTATATACAATTTATATATATATATATATAATCTGTCTATCTATCTTTCAATCTACACTCAGACTAGATATGAAAGTATAAGGCAATTACTAGACATGAGAACAATGTCAAAAGGGAAGGTTGAGGAAGCACAAGTTATATGAAAGAGAAAAAGGAACAATGTACATCCTTTCTCTCATTCAAAATTAAGAGTGTATGTGTCTGTGTGTGTCCCTGTACACTTGTGTGTGTTTCTAAGATTTCAAAGGAGAATAGACACATGGTTTTGGGAAGAGGACTGGAGGGCTTAGGAAAAAAAACAGGGAAAGTGGGAATAATACAAAGCATGGTGCAAATATGTATGTTTTATATATAGTATATATATGAAAATATAATTTAACATGTTTTGTATACTTAATAAATCAACTGTTTGGCCTTAAATACTGGATATGATCATATTTTATAGTGCTGAGGTTTAGAAGGTTAACATCAGAATTTTGTTAGAGCCACACCCCTGGGAAAAACATTTCACAGTGCTTCACCTATTAGTATACAATTCATCCAAGGCATCTTCCATTATCATTCATCACTAATTTTAATCTATTTAACAGAAAGAACATATGACATGAAGTTTTAAAGAATAGTTTACAGTGACAGATGGCCATAGGATAAGTTTTGTTACTGGATTATCTTTGTACTAAATTCTCCTTAGACATTATGAATGCTATAATTTTTGAACATATGTGAACATGCACAAAACCCTACTTTCTTAATAGACAAATTATTGTCAAGAAATATTCAAAACTCTGTTCCATGGTTCTGAACCCTGTAAGAACAAACATAGCAACTACAGATGTAGTAACTGTAGACAGCAGCTGTACACACAGATCACACACACACACACACACACACACACGTGTACATACATATGTACACATATGCATATATGTATATATATATGTGTGTACTTTGCCTCTTTCCTTTCCTCTCTCAATCTTTCCTAGGTACCCTCCTTCAACAACTCCCTGCCAATGTCTTCTGAAACTACAGTTAATGCTCTCAAGACATGACTGCCCTGGTTCACTGCATTTGGTGAGTTAGCTTAATCTTGTGTGAGTAAACTGGTCATCATATAACCTCACCCAACTGACTTCTCGTATTTTATCCATCTTCCATTAGCAGATACTTCTTATTTTAGTAAGTACATGGGTGGTATTTCTGTTTGTCATCTTCCCTTATTTATCTTCAGAGAGAACAAATTATGTTTACTAAACTTATTTGAAAGAGAAATCATCAGACCATATTTGGAAGATCTATTCATAAAGGAAATGTTTCCTTTTTTAATTATTTTTTAAAAGTTGTAAGATTATAATTTAGTTACATCAATTACTTCTTCCTTGACCTCTCCCAACGTCTCCTTTATAATCTCCCTGTTTATTTTCAAATTCCTAGTGTTTTTAGTATTTGTTTTTACATACATTTATGTGTAAACTTTTAAAGCTTGTGTTCCTATTATTAGAGATTATATATATATATATATAATATATATATATATATATTATATGGTGTTCATATCTGATTTTTTTATTTTAATATTCTTCACAGGATTTGAGTCAAAAAACAACTGTTGTGGCATATTAAAATAGAACTAAGATAATTTCTGAAGGACAAAAATGCCATAGACTTTACATTTGAAGGCCAGGACATATCTTTTTTTTTTTTTTTTAAGGAAAATCTGATTTTTGCATCAGTTTAAAAAAGCCCAACAACCTTATTTTGTTAACATGAGTGTTTGCCTACATATGGGTATGTGAAGCACATGCATTCCTGCCCTGCAAAATTCAGAAGAAGGCAATGGATCTCCAGGAAGTAGAGTCAGTAAGAGCTGTGATACAGCATGTGTGTGCAGGGAACCAAAGCTCTTAACCGCCACCTCTGCATGAGTGTGAAGGTGTTTGATGAAAGTATGTGCTGGATTTTCTTAATATAGCTCACAAACACCATTTCCACTCTTCATTGAGTCATTTAAAGCTATGCCTTGAGCATTAGCAGGAGAAGCAATTTAATGAACCAGATACTGATATTTATTAATGATGTAGCCAGAGATTTTTAAATGACTTGGAATTGTGGGAAGTAATCCTCTAGGTTATTTCATATATTATATTAAAGCACTTAATAATTAACAAGCTATAACTACTCCAAAGTACATTCATACCTCATGTTCAAACATGAATTTCCTCATAATCGGATATCAATATTTTATTCTTATTGAATACCACAAGCATTTAAAACTCATTTCACTATGCCTTAGGCAGTAACTGTTTTAACTACCCAATGAGAGAAATCTGAAAAATGCATACATAATTATAAGTTCTATTCTTAAAATTTTTACAGAACATAAAAATGTATTTGCATTTTACTATTTTGTATTGTAAGTTTAATTACACTTGAAGTTTGCTTAAAACTTTCTAAGGTTTTTAGTAACTGTTTTATTTGTGTGTTGGTGAGAGAGAGAGGGGAGGAGAACAGAGGAGGGGGGAGATGCATGCAGGTACGGGTGCTGTTGTTCAAATGATTGTTTTATGGCAATGATTGTCACCTTCCAAGTTTTATAAGATGGAATTCAGTTTGCTAGTATTTATATGAGAAACATCTTTACTTTCTGAGCCATCTCCACAGCTTGCTTACAAACTAATATTAGAAAAATGGTTTAATTATATGACGTAGTTACACATGGTGACATATGTGAACAGGTGGTGACTGAAGGGATAGAACCCAGTTGTAGCAAAACCTCCTCTCTGAACCTGGAAGGTTAAGACAGAAAGAAGATCAAGCAATGCCACTGATTTACTTTTATTCACATAAAGCAGAGGTCACACATAACTCTTGGCTTAGAAAGATGAAAATTTTGACCATTTCATTTTTGCACTTCAATTATGCTCTGTGAATTGCTAGCAATTTTATCAGCTCAATCCTAAAAGGCAGGTGGAAATGGGGAGTTTTACAGTAAGATGTTTAAATAATTAGGGAACTAAAAATCTCTTTTATACTATCTAAATTATTTGGAATTCTCTCCGGGAACTGAACCAACCTAACAAATGTACAAAAGAAAGATAGAATTCCTTAAATCAACTTACATTGAAATGGGAACACCTGTCTCAACAAGGGAAGATGAGAAACCAGGAATCCTTTGGTCCTTGAGACTGCATGCCTCAGCTATCACAGTCGTGCAATGGCTAGCCTGTTGCAGGATATTTGATCCCATTGTGATCCCTGAGGTTGTAAACTGTTGTAAAAACCTATCTTTGATCCCATTGTGATCACTGAGATTGTGAACTGTAAAATCTCTCTTTTGTTTAACCAGGTTAAGCCTTAGCACACACCTTTAATCCAAGAACTTTCTTTTATTGTAAACAGGGTATTAAGGTGTGTTTCACCCAGCCCTAGCACACACCGTTCTGTATAGAGGAATTAATAATGTTAACCCTAGATCAGGAGGCAGGGCATGAAACCAGCTGACAGGGATTAAAGAGTAGGAGGGACTTTAAATTGAGAGGTTTGTAAGACAGCATGTATATGTAGAAAGGGCTCTTTGGCTGTTGAGTCTTTAGCTTTTAACTCTATAGCTCTTGAGCTCTTCAGCTCCTTGGCCTTTGGCTTTTGGGGATTTTTGGGTTTTAAGCTAACAAGCCTTTGGCTTTGGGATTTTTAGCCTTTTCCTTCTGGGCTGAACTAGTGAGCCTTTTGGGCCTTTTCCATCTGGATATGAGTTGAGTAGGAAGGTCAGCTGGGTGCTTTCTCTGCCTCTCTGAGTAGCAGGATTTGACTGCAACATCTGGCTCCTGAGTCTTTATTGGTAAAATAGAAAATTTGGGATTTCCATTTAAAACAATATTAGCTCTTAAAAGAAAGCCTAAGAACCTGCGTAAGTGCCTGATACACAGAGCTGGGACTTTGCCATGGTCTGAGTCTGGTACCCAAAACATGAATTATTTATGGAGAAATTCAGGTCTTTGCAGAGCCTAAAAGCCTGGAAAGAATGGGTCTGTTTTAAGCAAATAAATCAGCAGTAGCAGCAGTCAGATGCATTATTTACTGCAGGACGATAATGAAAGACAAGCAAGCAAAACGTGAATAGCTTCCCTTCTTCCTGCTCTTTTTACCTGCGCTGCTAACAGAAGATGTCACCATATTTCTGTGTGTCTCCAAACATCAATTAAAGAATCAAAACAATTTCTAAACTGAGGGTGATTCTAAGTTGTGGTAAGATGCCATTTAAAATTATCATAGTATCCAATGTAGTTTGTGACATACCGACATTTTAGAATAAGCTAAGAATCCAGTCCATAGTAGCAACCTCTAAATAAATAGGCAATAGAATTATCTTTACAGTTCACGCTGGAAAAAGAAGGCCTATTGAAAGTGAATGATGTCTGTTAGCCTACTCTGTATCACCTTGCCTGTTAAAAATAAGATGTATAATTGAAGGAAAAATTGTCTTGTCTTTGATGAGCTCTTACATCACACTGGTTTAAATCACATCCTGTGTCTCTTAAGTGCAATTGTGGTTTTTTGGTGCTGTTTTCTTATACTCAACCCAAGAACCTAAATTTTATATATAAATGTTCATTCCTCAGCCTCTAACTACTTTAAAATATTGTCTTAGACAGTCTATTCCTGTGAAGAGAAACCATGACTATGGCAACTCATATAAAGGAAGACATTTAATTAGGGCTGGCAGACACTTCAGAGATTTAGTCCATTATTATCATGGTGGGAAGCATGGTAGCATGCAGGCAAAGATGCTATTGGAGAAGGAGTACAGAGTTATACATCCAAGTAGGAGACAGCAGAGAGAGAGAGAGAGAGAGAGAGAGAGAGAGAGAGAGAGAGAGAGACAGAGACAGAGACAGAGACAGAGAAACAGAGAGAGATAAAGAGAGAGGGTGAGACAGAGAGACAGACAGAGACAGACAAACAGACAGACACTGGGCTTTGCTTGAGCATTTGAAACCTCAGTGCCTACCCCAGTGACAAACTTCCTCCAACAAGGTCACACCTCTTAATAACACTCCCTAACCACTCAAATAAATGACCAGGCCAGTCATATTCAAACTACTACAATTAAAGTACTGGTAAAAAGGAAAAAAATAGCTATTACAGAGATGGACAAATGCAGTGGAAGAATATGACAGACATAATACAATTTAACTGTGTCTATTTAAAAGAAATGGTAGGCCAGAGAGATGACTCAGCAGATAAAGACAATCAAGCATGGTGACCTGAATTTTATTCTAAGAGTTCCACAGTAAAGCGAAAAAGTGACTACAAAATAGGTGTTCTCTGATCACCACATCTATGCCATCTTATGACTCCCAAAGATGTAAACTTAAAAGAAGTAAAAATTAAAAATTCTGTAAGAATTGTTATCACCAAAAAGGCTTTAAATATATAGAAAGTAGTTTAGATCAATCATTAAAACATCGTAGGTGCACTATCCTGGGCCAAGACCCATAGCTGCTTTGTGTGGTCAATATTTCCTTTCCTTGAATCCAGTAAGAGAGCACAAATCTACCTCAGAACTTAGTACATTCCACACTCAGCCTCAACTACGGCAGTTACTCCAAAGGAGACTGTTTCTGTCATCAGCCTTCCATGGAAAAGATGTGTTGATAGTGACAGATGCTGTGAGGGCGAGGCCCTGTCCTCAGTTGTGATTCCAGTGGACTTACCAGGCTGCAGTGGATGAGTACAAAATCATGGTTACACAGTTGGCCCTGGTAAGCTCTGTGGGTCACAAACAACACAGACATGAATGGGAGGCATCAATTGCAGGGGAGGGATGCATAACCAAGGAAAACAGGAAAATGGGAGCAGTAGAAGAAAGGAAAATGGGACCAGTAAAAGAGTGATGAGCATGCATTATTTTCATCTGCATAATTGTCAGATAATGAATTCAATTAAAAAAATAACAAGAAAACAGAGAAAAACCACAGGCATCAGTATATTTAAACTCTGCAGAGCCCAAGTAAAGAGGATTAATTTCTTTACAAAGACTGATGAAAGAGATCACTGCTGTCATTTTTTTTCTCATCTATTTCTTATATTATCTTTCACTCATTTTGTATCTAAGGAATCTTTTAACATTGGCAATTAATTCTGAAAATGTAGTTGTAGTTATTTCAAATTGGGCTTACATTTAAAATTATTTCAACATAATTCAATTTGCCAAAATTTACTCTTAATTAATATCAAATTTTAATTATTCATGTATGTTCATAATAGCATAGCCTACTATGGCTTTTGAGTTGATAAATATATTTAAGAGATAGAATTAGAGGTGTATTATAGGTCCACAGCCTAAGGTGCGTTCTTAATGTTCATCACTAGGTATTCATATAAAATAGTTATTAAGATTTTAAAGAAGATATAGTTTATTCATGGTGGTGTTGCTGTTAACTTAAAAGTATAGCCTGAAATGTTTATTATAAGGCTTAGAGTTACTATGGTGGGTATTATTTAACCCACTTTCACAATCAATACAGAAACAGACACTTGATATATTTTAGAATAACATATTTCACCTGTACCATGGCAGATACTAATTCCTAACCTACCTTCCAGTATATCCCAACCTCCGTCCCTTGCCAACTGCTTCAAACAGTTTCTATTTGGACTACCTCCCATCCCTAATCCCAAATTGCTTGCTAATGTTGTTCATCTGAGCCACTTCTTTGCATACAGAGCTTCAGAGTCCCTTCTTTTGGCTCACCTGGCTCTTTCCCATCCCATAGTGAGACTCTTTCTTCTTCCTCCTCTGGTACTTGTCCTTTTCTAGTTCCCAAAATCCTTTTCTCCTAAAGCTTGTGAACTCTGGCCCTGTCAAGGTCTCAGCTTTTTATTGATCAAACAGGGAATCAATGTTACCCAGTAATATTTGGGGTATATGATTTTATGTGCATCAGGCCTGCAACTAGATCTTGGGAGCCAGTAATTAGTATCAGAATACAAAACATTAGACCAACTCCCAATACACTGGAGGAATCACAAGATTCTCAGCATAGAATGCAGTTTACAAGAATTAACATGAATTTAAAAAGAAGTTCCTAGAAAATTGAGGCATATTTTGTGTTACTAAAGAGCATGTCAAAAATTTTTTTTTTAAAAATGTAATTTAATGACTGGGTAGGAGAATACTTAAGGTTTCTATTAGAAAAGAGATGTCAAATTAATAACCTAGACTTGAAGTTTACCAACCTAGGTGGATAAAAACTCAAAGCAAATTTAAGAAAGGGGGAAAATCAATGAAACTGAAGGAAGGAAAAAAAATAAGTAAGGGAAATCAAAAGCCGATTCAGTTCCTCCAAACTCTGCTAAAATCAAGACATCAGCAAATCTGTGTCCTTGTATGGAGGCTTGTTGCCTTTCAGCTGCTGGAGCTGTTCTTGTTCCTGGGTCAGACTCTACTGCAAGTCTACAAAACTAAATTCTCAAAGAACTTGTAAAAGCAGTATTTTAAAAATATAAAAGGAGGGAAGGAAGTACAGAAAGACCTGAGAGTATCAGAGTAGTCATCACTGAGAATAAACATGCCTGGTAGACACCAAAAACAGGATGGAGACTTTGAATTCAAAGGCAATATCCACATAGCATCTGTTCCTAGAGGACTTTTAGTCCACACATGGTTGCTCTGGCAAGTGATCACAACCAAAGACTCAGGTCTATATGATCCAGCTGGAGTGCAGACACCCCCAGAATTACTGTATGATCTGGCTGGATGGAGTACAGACACACCCTTAGTATACACCTTTAAACCCAAACAATGAAGATAAGATTCCTTTCTAGAAGGAAACAGTCACATTTGAAAATGACATCTAACTGAGAGGCAAAGTGACAGAACAGATTTGACAGAATGAGAAGGAGGTAGATAGGCCATCTCTCAGCAGAAACTACTTGAGAAAGCTCAGGGAAAGGCGGTTGAGTTTGTTGACTTAAGCTCAGATGGGTTGAGTCAGTCAGTTGGGAATCCATGTAGTAGAGGTGAGGCAGTTGAGTAAGTGCAGTGCATGCAGTGCTGTGGAGCTGAGTTCATTGGTGAGTTTCTGCACATAAGTGAGGGTCACCAGAAGCAGTTGAAGACAGAGAAAGGGAAGGAGCCAGAAGATTAGAACTAACTTCCAGAGTTCATTTGAGGCCAAGCAGAGCAATTCAGTCAGAAGCCAATTTGTATCAGTCAGCAAGGAGAGGAGTTATGGCCAAGATGACTGAGTTGAAGCAGGCAGTTCAGAAAGATCTAGAAAAGGTGAGTGTATTCAGCAGTAAGCCTCTAAGACAACAATTAGATCAAGTGAATAAATTTTACTTTGACAGATATTAAGAAAAAATGGCATGTTTGCATGTTTGAAAACAGCATTTCAGGTTCAAAGTTCATATCAGCATGCCTGGAATGAAGCCTACCTGGTCATGGTGAAGGATAATCTTTGTTATGTTCTTGTACTCATTTTGCAAGTATTTTATTGAGGATTTTTGCTTCACTGTTAATAAGAGAAATTGGTCTATAATTCTCTATTTTTGTTGGGTCTTTGTGGGGTTTAGATATCAATGTGACTGTGGCCTCATAGAAAGAATTTGGTAATGTTCCATCATTTTTATCTTTTGGAGTGGCTTGCAGAGTATCAGTATTAGCTCCTATTTAATGGTCTGGTAGAATTCTGCACTGAAACCATCTGGCCCTGGGCTTTTTTTTTTTGAGGGGGGGATGGGAGACTATCAATGAGTACTTCTATTTCTACAGGCAAAATAGGGCTATTGAATTTGTTTATCTGATCTTGTTTCAATTTTGGCAAATGGAATCAATCAAGAAAATTGTCCTTTTCCATTAGATTTTCAAATTTTGTGGGATATATACTCCACCACACAACAAGGACATATGCTCAACCATGTTCACAGCAGCCTTATTCATAATAGCCAGAATCTGGAAACAGCTTAAATGTCCCTCAGTTGAAGAATGGATAAAGACATTGTGGTACGTTTACACTATGGCATACTACTCAGCTATAAAAAAACAAGGAAATCTAGAAATTTGTGGACAAATGGAAGAAATTAGAAATGATCATACTGAGTTAGGTAACCCAGGAACAGAAGGACTCACATGGTATATACTCACTTATAATGGGCACTAGCCCAAACAGCATGTCCCATGAATGTCTTCACTTACTAGGAGACTGGGACAGATGTGCGGACCTCCTATTGGTACTCTGGGTAAGAGAAATATAGGAGATGGGGAAATAGAAGGATCCAGAGTCTCTTAGAAACCTACAAGAAGAACATCTCAATGGGTGGATCAGGGCCCAGGGCCCAGGAGTGTCTGCTCAAACTATTTCGTTAACCAAGGACAATACAAGTAGTAAACACCGAACCCCTACTCTGATTTAGCCAATGGACAGGACATCCTCCAGAGTTATGTGGAGAGCAAGGACTAACTCTCACATGAAGTCTGGTGCCCCGTAATTGATGACCTCCCCTTGGTGAGGAGGCTTGGTGGCACTCAAAGAAAGAATAGGCAAACTACCAAGATGAGGCTTGTTAGCCTATGACCATAAAGTGGGGGAGGAGATCCCCCTCGGGCATGGACCTAAGGGAGGGTAATAGGGTGCGGGTGGGAGGGTAGGAGGAACGGGAGGATATGAGTGTAATCTGAATAAATTGATAAAATAAGTAAATAAAAGTGCACACCACCACAACTGGAAAAAAAAGTTCATATCATCAGTCACATGCATGGATAATTTTTCTCCTTTGGGCTTCTCTTCTCAGCAGTGTCTAACATCTGATTCCTATATAACTATGAGAAAATACAAAAGAAATACAAAGGGAAACAATTTGTAAAATGACCTCTAAACATTGACAGGGTCAAAATAATACAGGAAACTACAATGAAGAAAGTCCTTAGATAACAACATCCTGTGACGAGGTGACAATGAGATGCAGCACAGTACCATGAAGCTCACAGCAGAATACTCACAGAAAGTCTCAAATAAATCTGCATTTTTTTCAGCATTACCATCACAAGATTTATTTCCTAATTTTGCCAAATGCTGTATAGCTATACAAGGTGTTAAGAACGTGGGCAGAAGGGAAATCTAAAACTCTCTGATAATTCCTGTGTAATTGTTTTATCCAACCAAAATTCTTTTCTTAAAGTGCAAAGTGTAGTTGCTAACTTGCAGCTCCTTAGGTGGAGGGGAAAATAGATGAGATAGACTAATTATTGTTTTGATTTCAATGATAAGTTTCCCACTAAAGGCTCATGTACCAAACGGCCTCTTCAGTGGGAGATGCCATGCGAAGAGCTTCCAGAAGTGGGAGAAGAGATGCCCTAAAAGGAAGAAGTGCCTCACTAAAGCCGAGTTCTGAGGACGGTACTATTGCAAGCAAGCGCTGTCTTCTCATTCCCTCTATTCCCTGTTTGCTCTGAGGTAAAGAAACATCTCTCCCCCATGCTTCTGAGGCAATGAAATTCTTCCCAACTACATGTAGGCGAGCAACCCTGTGAGGTTCCCTTCTGAAACCCTGGCCCAGATCCATCTCTCATTCCTTTTCTGTTGCTCTCTTGAGGATTTTAGCACACAGAGAAAAGAAACTTTTGTATGTCTCACTAGGTTATGCTGCTTAAACTTCCCTTTTCAAAGAGATATGTGATTCTAGTTTTACAATGTCTACAAAAAAAACCAACCACATTCTACTCATTTTGTTATATGTTTACGGCATTTCCGGAGAGTTCTAGGGCCTCTCTCTTGAAGAGCTAAGACAGATTTTTTTTTTAATTAAAATTACCAATTGTTCCTCCATTATTCTCTAGCTTTCTAACGAGGATGCATCCACCTCGCTTACTAATTTGATAGGTTTCAAAGAGAAGGATAGTGATCTTACAGTCAGGTGCTCAGAGGAAGATAACTGTAGGAGGTGATGGTGAGTTTTGGGTCACAGTATTTATAAGACTTTTAATTCTTCATCAACTTTGTCATGCCATTAGATACTTGTGCTCGCTATTTGATTATCAGAAACAGTCAACAAGGACTTGTGAAAAAATAGTATTTTCCTGACAGTTTTCCCACATGGTGCCATTTGTTTTCAGTTTAATTATAGAGCTTTCATCCAATTGGGGACGTGGCACTGGTAAAATCACACAGGTGACATCAGTATGATGGGACAGTTAGGTCCTTTCAGTCAGAACCGTTTACTCCCGCACTGAGGCTCCTTTGTCACCCTGGCATTTTCAATTGCAGAAGGCTCTGGCTGGGAGAGAGAGAAGTCTGAGTCTGAGCTAGCTCTGCCTCTCCTAATAACGTGCTTGAAAGTGACATGAAACGTTTCAGGTTGGGAGAAATGCCCACTTTTAGAAAAACAGTAGAATATCCTTTCTCCCACACAGAATGCTTTAAACCTCTCCCCTGTAGGGGGGAAAGGCAGCCTTAAAAGAAAAATAATAATCCCTGAATTATTGAAATGCAGCAGTTTTCCAGATCTTCACTGTTGTCTCCACCATTGTGCTCTCCCAGCAGCTCTGTCAGGTTCAGTCCTGGGCTTGCCTGCTAGGTGAGATGAGGCTGGAAGTGCTCTTTTAATGGAAACTAGAGAGACAGGATCTCAATTCACTGAAAGGAAATCAAGCCAGAGAGGACCATAACGGTGAAGAAAGATGAGCTAATACAATTAGAAAATTAATGTTGTTTTCCTCACAAGTTACATTAAATCAGTTCAGTTTTTTTCAGAAGAATGCTTAAATGGAGACTAAACTGTAAAGCTGTATTTCTTTTGTCTTGTGAAGATGCTGAATTGCATCATAACAACAGCACTTTAAAGATTTCTCAAGTTTCTTTAAGGCATGTGTGTATATGTGTATGTCTGTGTGTCTGTGGGTGCATTTGAGTTCCAGTGTCCATGGATTCTAGAGGAGGGGTGGGCATTACAGGTGGTTGTGAGATGTCTTATTATGGGTTGAGAAAATACAATTTTTGGAAGAAAACTCTTAACTTCTGTGCCATCTCTCTAACCTTACTATAACTGTGGAAAAGTTAAATATATCTTGTAGGAATCTATTTTCTATTTTACTTAGCATTCCATATTTATGTACTGATTGGCTACACTATTTTGGATCACATGATATGTTTGCCCAGTAGAACAAGACCTAATATTATGCTTTTCCTGCTGTTGAACTCAGAATACACATTAGTTTTTTTTTTCTTTTCTTTTCACCCTTAAAATGGTCAGCCAATCTTTATAAGCATACTGGCATAATAGAATAGGATGTAATGGAAACACTAGTGAGCAGCATGAAAATTAGTAAGAAAAGTGCCATTTTCATCATATCAAAATAATTTAAGCTTAGCAATGAGACAGACATAGGATTGTTATTTTAAGCCAATACAGATGAGTAAGGATGTTCTAAAGCTGAAAATTTAAAGGACACTTGTGGATATTTTTTAGTCATATTCAGGATGAGTTGCAGCATGTGGTTCCAGAACAAATAGTTTCCACAGCCCATGATAGCAGTTCATAAAGCTGGCCAGGGTGTGGATACTTGCCTGAATCTTCAATACTAAAACTAATCTTCAAAGTTTTGATATATTAGCTAGCATAAAAGGGCACATATGAATCTTAATTAGAGTAATCTATTTACATTGAAATATTTCTTATCAGAAAAATGCTGAATCCGAGTAGGCTTGTATGAAATCCAAAGAACCATAATTTTATATGAAGTTATATTATAGATTCCATGATCTATCATGGAGCTGTACTAATGAAACCATAGTAATGAAACCAGCGTGGTGCTGGCACAAAACTAGACATGCAGATCAAAGGAAAAAAGTAAATGAACCACTTATGAATGCATATAATTATAGTCATTTAATATTTGATAAAGATGCCAAAAATACACACTGAAGAAAGAATAGCACCTTCAACAAATGGTGTTGAAAACAAAATGTGTACACGTAGAATTAAATTAGAGCCATCTCTATCATCTTGCAAAAAATTAAGTCCAAGTAGATTAAAGGCCTCTGTGAAACATGCCATGATGAAACATCTGGAGGACAACATATGTCCTCAGAAGTATATTTTGAACAGGATTCCATTTGAGGAGGAACTAATTTCCACACTTGATCTTATAAATCTAAAAAAATGTTTCTGAGAAGCAGAAAAGCAATTAATCAAGAGGAAGCCTAAAGACCAGGAAATAATCTTTGCCACTATGCTTCTGGAAGAGGATTAATATGCAACCTATAAAAGAAATAAAAAGAGTCAAGAAAACAAGTGACTCAATTAAAAAGTGCACTGTGGATTTAAACCAAGTTTACAATAGAAGAGATAACAATAATTATTAAGAAATACTTCAAAGGGATTCAACAATCTAACTATTATGAAAATATATAACAAATATATGTTAAAATTTTATATTATCATTATCCAAGAATGTTTAAGATTTAAAAGAAAAAAATAACAAAAAGTACTAGAGAGAATGGGAACCCCTAATTCACTAGTTCACTGTTGGTAGGATTGCAAATTGCTGCATCTACACTGGTAACTACTGTCACAAATCCTCAAAAAAACTAAAAATAAATCGACCTTATAACCCAGGTCTATCTACTAAAAAGAATGGACATTATATCCCATAGATATATGCTCAAGGTACTTTGTAAGTAATTTTCATTGTCACTATAATCTCCATAGTAAGGAAATAGGAACTACTTCTATGTGCTTTAATTGATGAATGATTAATGAAACTGTGGTATATATGTGTAAAGGAATACCGTATGCTTAGAAAGAAAGTGCAATCAAGTGATGAAATTCAGTCCCAAGTTTTTCCTTATATGATGATGGTAGCTCAAAAATCTTTATGTGTGAATACAAAACCTTGGATGATCACAGAAAACAGGGCTATAAAAAATAACCATTAAGGGTTTGGAGGACACTGTTGCTAGTACCAGGAATATGGTAAAAACAGGTGGGGTATCCTTACTTGGGGATGGAGTGTGAAGGTAATACAGAAAGAGATAAATAACTTGAAATGTTGGGGGGAAATTGAGAATTTTATTTTTATATTTTTTAATTTTGTAATTTCTTTAACTTTTAATTTGTTTACTTACATCCAAATTGTAGCTCCCTCACGCCATGCCTCCAGGTCCCATGATCCCTACCTCATCCTCTCTTCCCCCTCTCCTAGTCCACAGGAAGGGAGCCCTCCTTTCCAAAAATCTGACCTCAGCCTATCACGTCTCATCTGCACTGACTGTATCGTCTTCCTCTGTGAACTGGCAAGGCCGCTCTGCCAGGGAGAAGTGATCAACTTGTGGGCACCAGAGTCCAGGTCAGAAGAAGTCTCTACTCCCCATTGTATGAAACCCACAAGGAGATTTGCTGCCTATCTACTACGTCTGAGTAGAGGGTCTAGGTCTTTCCCATGCATGATCCTTGGTTGGTGCATCAGTCCCTTCAGCTCCCCCCCTCCTCTGACTGGATTTGTTGGCTCTATTGGTCTGGTTGTCAAGCTCCTGTCCCCTCCATTCCCTGCTGTCCCCAAACTCTTCCACAAGACTCCATGTGCTTCACCCTGAAGTTTGACTGTAAGTCTCAGCATCTGCTTGGATTCCCTGCCAAATGGAGTCTTTCAGAGGATCTCTGTGGTAGGCTCCATCCTGTTCCTTCTCTTCAAGTGCTTTTGGTGTCTATTCTATTTGCCCTTATGAATGAGAATTAACCGTCCTCCCTAGGGTCCTTGTCACTTCGCTTCTTTAGGTCTGTATATTGTAGTATGGTTATGCTCTATTATATGGCTAATATCCACTTATGAGTATATACCATGCATGTCTTTCTGGGTCTGGGTTACCGCGCTCAGGATGATCTTTTCTAGTTCCATCCATTTGCATGCAATTTTTCCTGGTTTTTAATAGGTGAGTAGTATTCCATTGTTTAAATTACAACAGTTTCTTTATCCATACTTGTTGAGCAACAGCTAGGTTATTTCCAGATTCTGGCTATTATGAGTAAAGCTGTGATGAATGTATTTGAGCAAATGTCCTTGCTTCAGAGTGAAGCATCTTATGGGTATATGCCCAAGAGTGGTATAGCTGAGTCTTGAGGTAGCACTATTCCCAATTTTCTGAGAAAGTACCAGATTGATTTTCAAAGTGGTTGTACTAGTTTGCACTCCCACTAGCAATGGAAGAGTGTTCCCTTTCTCCACATTCTCATCAGCATGTGCTGCCATTTGAGTTTTTGAACCTAGTTATTCTGGTAGGTGTAAGAAGGAAACTCAGTGTCCTTTTGATTTGCATTTCCCTAAAAACTATGGAAGATGAATATTTCTTTAATAGTTTCTTGGCCATTCAGTTATCCTCTGTTGAGAATTCTTTGTGTGTCATTTTTTAAATTGGATTATTTGCTTGGATGGTATTTAATTTCTTGAGTTTTTTATATTGGATATTAGCCCTCAGTCAAATGTAGGATTGGTAAAGATCTTTTCGCAGTCTGTAGGCTGTCATTTTGTTGTGTTGACAGTGATCTTTGCCTTGCAGAAGCTTTTTAATTTCATGAGGTGCCATTTATTAATTGTTGATCTTAGAACGTGAACTTTCTGTTCAAGAAACTGTCCTGTGTCAATGAGTTCAAGGCTCTTCTCCACTTTTTCTTCTAACAGATTTAGTGTGCCTGGTTTTATGTTGAGATCTTTAATCCAGTTGGACTTTAGTTTTGTGTAGGGTCTGTTTGCATTTCTCTACGAGTAGATTCACAGTTAGACTAACACCATTTGTTGAACATGCTATCTTTTTTTTTTCATTGCATGTTTTGGCTTCTTTGTCAAAATCAAATATTCATAAGTGTGTATGTTTATCCATGTGTCTTTGAATTGATTCCATTGATCTACATGTCTGTTCTATGCAGGTACCATGCCATTTTTATTATTGTTGCTTTACAGTACAGCTTGAGATCAGGGATGAAGATACCTCAGAAGATCTTTTATTGTATAAGATTGTTTTAGATATTCAGGGATTTTTGGTTTTTCCATATGAAGTTGAGAACTTTTCTTTCAAGGTCTATGAGGAACTGTGTTGGCATTTTGATGGGAGTTGCATTGAATCTGTAGATTTCTTTTGATAAGATGGCCGTTTTTACTATGTTAATCCTACTAATCCATGATCATGAGGGAATGAGAGATCTTTCCTTCTTCTGATATGTTCTTCAATTTCTTTCTACAGAGTGTTGAAGTTTGTTTTCATATAGGTCTCTCACTTGCTTGGTTAGAGTTACATGTAGATTCTTTATATTATTTGTGGCTCTTGGGAAAGGTATTGTTTCCCTAATTTCTTTCTCAGTCTGTTTTTCTTTTGTATAAAGAAGAACTATTGATTATTTTTAATTGATTTTGTATCCAGCCACTTAGATGAAGGCATTTATCTGATGTAGGAGTTTCTTGGTAGAACTCTTGGGATCACTTATGTACACTATCATATCATCTGCAAATAGTGATACTTTGACATTTTCCTTTATAATTTGGAGCCCCTTGATCTCCTATAGTTGTCTTATTGCTCTAGCTAGAACTTCAAGTACTATACTAAAGATGTATGGAGAGACTTGGCAGCCTTGTTGTATATGTTATTTCAGTGGAATTGATTTAAAATTTCCTCCATTTAGTTTAGTGTTGGGTAGATGCTTGATGTATACAGTCATTACCATGTTTAGACATGTGCCTTGTATCACTGAACTCTCCAAGATTTGAACATGAATGGGTGTTGGATTTTGTCATATGTTTTTTCAGCATCTAAGGAGATGATCATGTAGTTTTTTCTTTCAGTGTGTTTATATGATGGTTTACATGGAAATATTAAAATGCTTTAGGTTCATATAACAAAAATACTTGCATATTAATATATAATATATAAAATTTCATATAATTATATGTGTCTATACACACCCTTTACTAAATGAACAATCTCTCCAGCTCCTTATTTTTATTTTTATATTACAGTAATTAAAACTGTGCAAAGAGACTTTTTTTGGTGACATATTGTTTTCTTTAAAGTACTCAGTAATGCCATTTTTTCAAAAAGAGAATGAAAAATACAAAATGGAAAAATTTCACTTATGAGTATGGTCAAACGGATATCGTTGAAACACAGACATGCATTATGTATTCTCCTTTCATTTGTAAAAACTATCAATACAAAATTTAAAAATTAAACATGAGCCTATAGTTCCTTACCACATAGTACCCTGGTGGGATTTCTGTTGTCTTCCCCCTTGGAGATGGAAATTAAACATTGTTCTAAACAATTTAACCCCTTTGAATCTTAGGAAACTTTGAACATTTATGGTGCAGAAAAGAGATGTTAAATTTCCTGTTACTGGGGCAGGAGGAAACTCAGGCAATCAACCAGGGACAAGGCTGCTGCAGTTTTTTGTTTTTTGTTTTTTGTTTTTTTTTGCTACATTGAGAAATTCAGACTGGGAGTGTTTTGCTCTGTTTTTTCTCTTTCTGGAATATTTCCACTAAGAAAGCTGCTTGTCATTTTCTAATGTCAAATCAAGATTGATGTTTCGCCTCATTGTTCTACTGCCTTTTCATCGTGGAATTCTCAGATCTTTACATGACGAGAAGGCAGTGGAGTGTGGAAAGCAATTTAGTAATGGAAAACTATTTTGAAGAAAAAAATGAATAAAACACAAAATATTTAAATGAAGCAATAAGATTCATGATTCAGCTGCCAGTACCAAGTGTCTACGACATGGCAGTAACATTTTATGTTTCAAATATTTAGGGATGCGTGAAGTACAAAATGCTATCCATAATGATTTTATGAAGAAGAATATAAGACTAACACTTAACTTCAAATATGTGTAGAGAACATGATCTATCAATATTTAATTATATTATTTGTAAGTGGCTGAAATACAATGGCTGTCAAGGTCTTTGTATGTCATTCTTGAGGTTACGAAAATAAATAATAAAAATATAAGAAGAAACAATGACATTTTTACATTGGTAAAGTATAATTTGTTGACAGATACCTCACATACACAAGCACACACACACACACACACACACACACACAGCTTGGCTGACATATTAAAAAGAAAACATTTAAAAGTAATATGTAGACTTAGTATATTGAATGCACATACACACTTACATATATACATATATATGTGTAAAATATATATATGAACATTTAAAGAAAAAGAGGCCGAGGCCACATATTTAAGAAAGAGCTAGGAGATGTATATGACAGGTGTTTATGGCATGTAAGTAAGAGGGAGGAATGATGTAATTGTACTTTATTTTTAATAAACCCTAAGTACTTAAAGGTTTTGTTTACTACCTACATAATTAGATTTCACAAGTCATAGAAAGTAAAATTATTAGTCACAAGCATATTATAGAAGACATAGAAATTGATCCATTACAGGAAAATATTTTCTTTATGGGTAGCAAAGCAATTAACTTTATAATTTTGTCACAATTTCACAAGATATGATGTAACTTGTTGACTTTTTTATGATTCTAGCCATTTTTATATTGCCCTGGCTAGTGAAAAAAAAATGGCTTGGTTTCTTTTTTAGTTAATTTCATTGATGTTGTAATGGGTACATATCTGACAAAAACAATTGAGAAGTGTCAAAGGCTAATCAGTGTCATCATTTACATGGTTATAGTTCAACCAGGTTGGAAGAACTTGCTTAATGTGGACACTTTATCTCTTGGCAGACTATGAAATGGCATTCTGCTAGTTAAATGGCTTTCTTCTCCACCTGTGTATGCAATCTAAAACTCTGTCCCTTTGGCACTGTTTGCCATTTTCAGGATGCTTCTCCCACCTGACTTCATCCTGTTGGGACTCGCCCTCTGTGACAGGCATTCCCACAGACATGCTTCATCAGTTTCCAAGATGATTTGAAATAGAGTGAAACTGATAAGGTTGATTAAGTATCACCGTACTTTGTATATATTTCAAAAGATATATAAATATATACCTATATTGAATCTATACTTGGTTGTTAGTATCCAATAATGAGATCCCATAACAAACCACAACTATCATAGTGAAGAGATTCATCTGCACAACTGACTCCTTGTAAAATCCATGAGAAATTTTCATTAAATCTTCAAATCTTCAGATTAGACCAAAAAAAAAAAGATAGATTACAAATAAAGTTTTAATTATTGTTTTCTCCAGTTATTGTAGTTTGAAAGTGAATCAAGAATCGTTTTATAAGGCTACTGTTTCTAAATATTAAGTACTAGTATGTTTTAATCAGAAAAAAATTAAATGGATGGCCAAAATAATGATGAAGTTTTTGTTCAGTGACATATAACATTTTAGCTACATTAAAAGCCATTCATCTTTTTAAGTGTAATGATTCATGTTCTTCAAATACATTTGCCAGAACAACTATCAACTGTGAAAACTTAACTGCAAATGGAAAGCTTTGTTTTCTCATTCTCCAGTTGTGCATCTTCGTGATTATGATGCACTAAAGGAACAAGCTTCTCAGATGAGGATTTAGCATTGCTCTGACCTATAAGTATGGCAATATGTCATTCTTTAAGAGTCATTTTATTATGTTCCTTCAGTCACAAATGTAAAATATTTACCAACAACACTTCTTGAGGCTCAGAAATCTATGTAGAAGAGAAGAGGAGGTAGAAACTTATGAAACAGAAGTTGTAGATGACTCCAAGGAAGCAGTGTCTTCCAGAGTCAGCAGGACTGATACGTGTATGAACTGACAAAGGCTGTGACAGCCTGTGCAAATACAAACCAGCAAAATACAACTATGAAGAAGGGGAAATATGCGTAATACAAACCATAGTAAATTAGCTGTAAGCAATTGATTTTTGCTGGGAAATGAAAATTCAGTTTTCTCAAGGGGAGTATCAGTGGATAAATTTAACCACATTCCAGAGCAGACCCCATGCTTAGGTTAATGCACCGTGTGTGGGGGGGGGGGGGGGGGTGGGGGATTGGGGGGGGGGGGGGGGGGGGGGTTTTTGTAGGAACCAGGCCTGACTGGGCTGTCTGCCTGTCTTGCTGTTTCATGTCCTGTTTCTAGCAGCTTCCATGTCTGTGTTTATTTTGGTTAGCTAGTCATGTTTACTGCTCTGAGAACAACCCCCTCTCTTCCTGGAGACTTTTCCTCCTGTGTGCGATCAGCTCTTGAGAGATTTCACCTGGGAGGGGGATTCCTGTTTTGCTACCCGTAAGAAAGCTCTTTGGAACTCTGGGAAAGGGAGAAGAATAAACCGCTGCCTCGGCTGCTGCTGCTCTCTTAGCACGAAGGACCCACTATGTTAGAGAGAGAGAGAGAGAGAGAGAGAGAGAGAGAGAGAGAGAGAGAGAGTGTGTGTGTGTGTGTGACTTAAATCCACAGCTCGACTCGGAACCGCGGTGGCACGGGCGCCACAGGTTTTGTAGTATTTTTTCATCATATTGATTTTCTTCCTTATTTTTGTTTTGATTTTCATTTTTTGTTTTATGTCATTTTTTATTTTCCTTTTTATGGAAGAGGGAAGGAAAAGACAAAGAAATTTAAGAAAAGAGGAAAGTGTGGAGATGGGGAGGATGTGGGAGGAACTGAGGGAGGGGAATAACATGATCAAAACATACTGTATGAAAGAACATTTAAGTAAATGTTAAAATATGTTATATTTTAAAATAAAAATTTTTGACAATTTTATATATTATTAACTTTTACAAATTCTATTTGTATTAATGTAACTTGTAAGAAAGGGTTAAGTGGAGAGAGAAATAGCAGAAAGATGATTGGGTGGTTGGAATTATCATATTCATGTATGTACAAAAGTATAACTCTATAAAAATTTAGACAGAAATGTACTGAATTGTGTAATAATAACATTTTATTAACATAAAGTCTTATTCTCCAAAACTGATAAAATTGTTCTGAATATTTTTAAGATTTTATTTTGAGACAACTACAATAATTAATAAAAATTGGTCTATAAAACTAGTCAAACTAAATTATGCCACACAGTTCTAATGACTCATTTGTTTTATTTGTTTAAGACAAGTCTTACTATTTTAAGTAGAGTGGCATTGAAATTGTCATCACCCTCCCTCAAATTCATTGGAGACATGTTGGTGTCATACACCAGTATACTTGGCATGTTAGTTATATTTCCATTAATATAGGAAAATTCTATATTCATGTGCCTACCTCTGAAGTATTGTAAAACTACCACATAGCATTGTCATGCAATGATAGTGCAAAGAAATAGAGATTTGTGAAATAAAATTATCATTTCAAAGAGAAGGTGGCAATTTCTAAGGATACTTTTATCTTCTAAGAATGGTGTTTGTATGGAATACCAATAGTCATATTTGAATAGTGTAAAAAGTTAAATTTCATATATAAAAAATGATGGCTTTAGAAGGTAACTATATGTTCTCAATAATTGGAAAGATATATATTTTAAGCTCAAATTTTCATCAAATGTGCTTCAAATTATTTCCGTATATGTGTTTTTTTAATCAATTCTAAGCACAATAGACTCTATGTATCAGCACATTCTTCACGCTCTCTATTTTAACCACCTCACTATCAGGTTTTGAGTTATAATATTGTATCAATTATAACCTGGATATTAATAAGTAAATTTAATGTAGATATTCAATAGCATAGTTTATATATATTTTTTAAAAAAATCACACTTTAATACCAGAAATCAAAACATTTTAATAATGGAATTGTGGCAAAGTGCCTTTATAATATATAAACTTTAAGAATATACTTATTTAATTATTTCTTTAAACATTTTAATATCGTGTATATTTTAAGAGTGAAATGAAAGCCCACAAGATGATTTATGCCTATGATGTCATGAGTTGTGAGGCTAAAGAAGAATGTCCAGGAGTTCAAATACATTCTCAGCTACATAAAGAGTTCTAGACCAGCGTGGACAATGAGGCCCTGTGACTCAACACCTTCCTCATTCCGTCTCAAAGGACGACAGTGATTAACCAGTGTTATTACTGTGTTATTACAGTGTTATACACAAAGAACTGTATACCTTAAGGCAGAGATAGCTGCGTATTTGTGCTCATTGTTGTCCTATTCACAATAGCAAGGAACTGGACGTAGCTGAGGTATCTATCCATCTGCTGAAAAATGAATAATGGCAATATGGTGTGTGAGTGTTTGTGTGTTGTGTGTGTGTGTGTGTGTGTGTCTGTGTGTGTGCACGTGCGCGTGCAATATTATTCAGCTGTGAAGAAAAATTGAAATAAATAATCAATTTGTAAGGAAATGAATACAACTGAAAAAAATAATATTCAGCAAGATTACTCTGGGCCAGAAGAACACACAGTACTCATTCTCTAATATGGATCCTAATTTCAAATAATTTATTTGTTATTTAACCTGAAAAAATTCTGATGGCCAGGAAACTGGCAAGAGAACATGAGAGGAATAAGGGTTGGCTCAAGGGCATATTACAATATCTGTAAAAACATGAGTAATGAATACAGTGGGTGTCAAATTTTAAGCACTGTAAACCCAATATTATGGGAAGGATGAAGGTGTGGGAAATGAGCCACAAGAAAGAATATCATAGACTGCTGTATTGTAGGCTAAATGAAAAATATAAAAGAATGTTGGAAAGGAATTACCCTGTAAGACTATATTATTCTTCTCCTAGAAATAGTAGGTTATAGAACATAGTCACAGTTCCAGAAATCATCAGAGACCTCCCCAGGGGTAGTCTAGGAGCCCTCAAAAATCTAGCAAGTTCTTGTAGGCCTTCTTGGCTACCCATGAGAATTATAGAATAAGATCATACTACAAAAGAAACCATGCACTTTAGTTGTAAGAAACAGAGCAAACATATTGAAAAAGATCTAGAATCTTCCTTATGCTGCCTAGCTTTAGTCCACTGGAGGTTGCTGAACAGGATGCTGAGAGAGAAAAGGTATCTCAAGGAGTGACCAGCTAAGAGATCTACGATACTAATATCTAACCTGTGAGTCAAGATACTTTCACATGTTCATGTGCACAAAAGCAGTGTAGCTGTGGTATGTTGTGGTAGGAATCAACTCACTCTTCCCACTGAATCTGTGGCTTGCTTCACTGGCATCGGGGATGTTATTGGGGTATGACCAATGCCTGGTATTGGTAGAGTGATTACCAACATGGTAATTACCAACATTCTTACCAATGCTCAACTAATTGACAGGGAAGACCATTTCTTTCTAAAATGCTTGTGTTTATGCTCATACTCTTAATCAGGAAAACTCTCCCTACAAATATCTGCTGTGAATGAAAGAGCTCATAGCTTCCCACGACTCAGATAAGAAGCAATGTTTGTGGTCACACCCAAAAGAAAGCATGTGTACCATTCTTTCTAATGCTTAGAAGCATTGAGAAAAAATTTGTGCAGGAAGCACATAAAAGCTAGATGATTGGATAACTCGACACAAAACACCATTGTCCAGATGAAAGCTATTATGATAATCATTAATGTACAGCAACTACAGTGGCCTTCACTGGTCCTGTCAGGACAGACTGGCCTGATTAGCCATCAGTCAAAGATACGAAAGGCTCATGATATCCTATGGTTTTGCTTTTTACTTTTTGTTTTTGTTTTTGTTTTTTTTTTTCTTTTTCTTTTTCTTTTCTATTCTTTTTTTTAGAATTTTGGCTGGCTATGAGTAGATTTTGAGAGACAGGGACCATTACCTTAGTGGCATATAAACTTCTGATCCCACAATGCTCCAACAAATAGCTCCAAATCCATGTTGATCCAGGTATCCTGTGTTAAGGTCAGTGAGTCACACAGTTGGATAAATAGCCTTGAACATAAGCAGGAGACTTCTGTTGATTAATGGGTGTTGATATAGGTGATAAAGAGGTGAAAGTGAGAGTGGTTGGCACACATTGCATTTAAAGGTGATGTTCTCTAAAAAAAAATTAATTAATAAAAATACAATAAAACCTTTTTGTAGGAAAATAAGAATAGTATAAAAACAAAAACAGTGAAATATAGTTTTAAATTCCTATTAGACTTTGTTCTTTTGTTGTGAGTGTTAGTGTTTAAGTAAGTAAAACTAAGTGATCCCAGATGCAATAATGGAAAAAGACTAAATAATTGTACAGAGAGACTCAGATTAAATATGCTGGAAATGACAAAAAGGACACATCACCATGTCAGATATAAGGTGTATCTCACCATATAACTTCATTTTTAGTCCCCTTATCCTTGTCATATCAGAGCCACCAGCCATCATTGATCACACTGATTCCTTTTCTCTATTCATTGTCATAGCCGAGCCTGTCTCTCTGCTCCCGGGAAGGATTCTCATGTAACCCTTTTTCACGTGTTAACTGGTTTTCTTTCCATCATTACTCTTTTCTCTGAATTCTTCTGAAGGAAAATGAACTATCTGTTAAAAGAAAATCTCTCTTTGGCACATACCCCAGAAAATCTATGGTGAATTACTGGAGAGCAGAATGACCTTGTTTTCACCTCTCTCTACTGATAGGTTCATGACTTGTGTGCAGGAAATCAAAGTTATTATAGATTACTTAGTGTTTTATGATTTTACAGTTAATTTGCATATATTTTATTTTGTATAATTTAATTTATTGTCAGGAACAATATTTACTGAGTTTAATGAACCTCACATAAAATTTACTTTTAGTTCCATATGCTTATTGAGGAAATCTGAATGTTTTATTAAAGTAGATGAGGTGATATATTAAGTGTAAAAATGAAATAAAATATACTTGATAATATTTTCTGAAAACATACAATTTAAAAAGCAACAAGAACACTAACAGGTTATTTTATGTAAACTTCACTCCAACGATCATAAAGTTCTTTTAGAGAGAAAATTTTAAAAGGAAGTTGATGTTTTTCTTTTCCTAGAAACAAGTGAAAGAGGTCATTTCATTTACATAGCAATTTTTTAAAGTAAAGATTTTCATTTTGTAAATCAGTTTAAAAAGACTTAATTCGTCTGTTTTACAAGTAAGAATGAGATGTAGCCAATTACTTGTAGATTCTTTTCAATATATAATTGAAACTTCCTTACCAGCAAGTCCAGTTTTAAATGTGATGAATTACTAACTTAAATATGCTTTATTGGGATAATCGTTCATCTAGTCATTCAGATTTCCTGGCTGCTTGTGATTTTTTTTTAATTTAGGATATCAACAGTTGAGGAAATGGCTTGGTTATATCACATTGTAACATAATATGACCCTAAGTTATACTGGAGAATTCGCTGTTAGCCTCCAGGCCTTATAACATCTGTTAAGATACTTTATTGACAGCTGCTTTGTCAGAAGGGAAAATTCCTAGTCACTCTTGAATGTGATGCTGCTTCTCCTTATTTCTGTGTATAAGCCAAGGTGCCATTATGGTTGTGCAAGCAGTGAACTCCCACAGGGCTGTGCAGAGACATTATTGCTCCTGTTTTAATGCTACATAGTCATTGTCTTAGTTATTTGAGAAAACTCATCCGAGGCACTGATTTATATTTACACTATGTACATGTACCTGTGTTGTGGCAGTTAAATTCCTCATCTTTCTCTCTGAAGATGCTGTTTTAGAGATTTTAGGTGCCAAACCCCTCTGCTTTTTTCTCAATATTGTGACTCTCCCTAACACTGGCCACATGTCAAGGAGGTCTCTCCAGATGCCTTTTACATCATGATATTTGAAGTTGGCTAGAAAGGCCTATATAATTTGTATTACATAGATACATGGCTGATAGTCTTTTGTGTTCTCTCAACCAACCCACTGAGCCTCTTGCTTTCATATTCTGACCATGAACAGGATCCCGGAAAAACAGGGACTCCACTCCTCTATTCCTTCCCTTATCTATTATGTAAAATTTATTATATGTAATAAACAGTATGCTTTGATCACATTGTATTTGGTCATATCATAGCCTATTTTTCCATCATTTCCAGATGCATTCCCTTCCCTACTTACCCAACTTTGTGTTTTTCTTTTCTTAATGCTTCAAGATCTTTTTGTATTGCCCAAATATTCTTGGATACATGATCTTCCACTGGAGAGTTAAAAACTTGCCAGGTGCTACAGAATTTTCAAAAACAGTCCCTCTTCTCCAAGTAACTAACAATTGCTGGGGTCAGAAGTGGGATTGTGATCCAAAATCCCCTTTCCATGATAGAATTTGGTCTGACTTTGACTTGCACAGATTTTGGCATACCATTGCAGGTGAGTTCATATGAACAGAGTACTGATGTGTCCCAAAGCTAATGTTTAAATCCCCAGCCTCTGAATTTTACACTCTTTCTCTCATCTCTTCCATAATTATCCCTGAGGACTGAAAGTTGGTACAGTACATCATTTCCTTTAGTGCTATCATTTATTTTATCCTTCTGTAGTCTTATTTTCTACACTTTCACAACTATTCGGCAATGTGTTAAGAATCACTTACTGCAAGTAGAAGAGTTTCAGTTGAGGCCTGATATGCTGATCTATGTTTATAATGTTAAGTAATTATTCAGTTTAACATAATGTCCATTTAGCAGCGTAAAGCAGTAGGTTCTTGCCTACTGTCTTTTATTGCTCTAGCCACAGGTACTTTGACAATTGCACCAAGTATGGATTTTATCTTGTGCTATAAGACATAAAACCAGTTAGCACACATTTGGTCAATCCTGTGATGTTAATGCCACTGTTTTACTGGTAGCCATAATTTTTCAGGCTACTGATTACAGTATTTTAGTCACTTAGCTCACAAAGTTTATTTCTGGGTTTGATTGATAATTACTTTTCCTCCAATAGTTTGCAATGCAGTTTTCAGCATCAATAGATATGAAGCTTTGAGGGCCATACCAAGTTCATTTTGTCCTATTATATGATCCAAGTATATGTTGTCTTCAGCAATAGAACCTATATTATATACTTTTTGTTTCGGCATAAAATGTACACATGATGATGTAGTCGGATACTTTCTTCTTCATATACAGAAGCTAAAATGTCAAATATAAATTCCCCCTAAATAATGGAAATTCTTCATAACATTGCCTTGATTTTTATTACTGTTTTAGATATGAAAAGTAGAAAACTCACTTTTCAAATCTCTATGTATGCATTCTTTAAAAATACAAAAGTTGTCATTTAAGTACATGCTCCCATTGCAAAAAAAAAAAAAAGTATTGTATCAGGATAGAAAGGAGGCTGATTTTTCTGAAATATTAAAGAAAAACATCTATGATGCTCTGTTATGGTACAATTATTTTGGTGTAGTTAGTTGCACATTTCATACATATAAGTTAAATTAGTACGAACAAAATCTTTCAAATATTATTTAGAACTACAGTATCTTAATAATAAGGGTTCACTTTTCCACTCTATTGCTTAGTGATTCAAAATTGCCCTACAATAAATGCTATCATTAAGTAAATTCTCATGCATTATCTGCTAAGAGTCAAATTTTCTTTTCTTGTGCCTTGAGAAGAGTCATGATAAAAGACAAATTATTTTAATTTTCTACTTTTGTCTTCAGTTACAGGTAGTTGACTTGTTATCTGTCTATTTAGCTTTTAGAATTTCACATTAAGCAAAGATCTATTGAAATCTGTCATGAATAAATTGATACTAAGCCTGACAATAAAGGAGGAACCAGGGCCATCAGAATTTATAGTCTCACCTTTTGGAAAAATAGCTCATAAATTTTATTCCAGAGTCTTCATTTATAAAAAGATTAATTATTTCCTTTTCATTTTATATGCTAACCACTTTAAAGACAATATCCAGCTTTAAATTTATGAAAGTCATCTTTACTTGGAATATTTTACTATAAGTCAGTGTGATTTTTCAATTTAAATATTTTTATTTGTTATAATTCATTTATATTACATCCTGATTGTAATCCCCTCACTCCTAACCTGCTGGTCCCACTCTCCCTATCTTTTCCACACTATTTCCCATTCCTAGACTTCTGACAGAGGGAGGGGACTCCTCCCCTACTGTCTGGCCCTAGCCTATCAGGTCTCCTCAGGATAGTCTGCATCCCCTTCCTCTGTGTGCCCACAAGGCTGCCCCTCCAAGGGCCAGTGATCAAATTGAGGAGGCCAGAGTTAATGTCAGAGGCAATCCCCACTCTCCCCTTCATCCCCAATGTGGAGAATGAGCTGTCCATTTGCTATATCTGAAAAGGAGGGGTCTAGGTACTCTGCATGCATCGTTCTTGATTTTTTCGTCAGTTTGTACGGGCCACCTGGGGTCCAGATCCTCCTTTTTTGATGGTCTCCCTTAGGAGCACCTAACCTTTCCATGTCTGTCCATCCCCCACTCTTCCATACAACTCTCAGCTCTCCTCCCAGAGTCCAGCTGCCCAATCCTAGCCAGGGTGGAGTCTCTCAGAGGACATCTATGTTAGTCCAATAGCCACTTATAAGTGAGTATATATGTACTATGCATGTTTTTCTGGGTCTGGGTTAACTCACTCAGGATGATCTTTTCTAATTCCATCCATTTGCCTGCAAATTTCAAGATTTCCTTGTTTTTAATGGGCAAGTACTATTCCATTGTGTAAATGTACCACAGTTCCTTTATCCATTTCTGCTGAGGGACATTGAGGTTGTTTCCAGCTTCTAGCTATTACAAATAAAGCTGCTATGAACACAGTTGAGCAAATGTCCTTCTTGTATGGTGGAGCATCTTCAGTGTATATGCCCAGGAGTGGTATGGCTGGGTCTAGAGATAGCACTATTCCGAATTTTCTAAGAAAGTACCAGATTGGTTTTCAAAGTGGTTGTACAAGTTTGTACTTCCACGAGCAACGGAGCAGTGTTCCCCTTTATCCACATGCTTGCCATCAGGTACTGTCACTTGAGTTTTTTATCTTAGCCATTCTCATAGATATAAAGTGGAATCTCAGAGTTGTTCTGATTTGCATTTCTCTGATGACTAAAGACTCAGCATTTTCTAAAAAGTGATTCTTGGCTTTTGGAGATAGATGTTTGGGGCTTTGGGGTCCCCGACAGGCCTTCCAGTTGTTCTGCCGTCACTGCTGTCCTGCTGCTCAGTTACAGTGAATATTTATTGGCGCCATCTTAGATCCCCTTCTTTATTCGTGCCAAACCCAGTATTTTATTAAAATGAAGTTCTTTTTTTCATTACAGATAACATCATGTAATTGTGTGTGTGTGTGTATAATATGTGTATATATGTAACAATTGTAATATATACTCATAGCAATGTTTTAGCTTAAATATATATCACCAGTAACCCATTGTACATATTATCTTTTCAATAAAAACTTTAAGTGTATTTTTATTTTTAGATTAGAATATTATATCATTTCTTCTTTACAGTTTTTACTTCCAAATTCCCATGTACCTCTTCTTTTCTTCCAAATTCTTGGCCTTTCTCTTTGAATATATATATATATTCAACAATATAGTATATATAATCTGTTTTCAATAAAAAATTTAAATATTACTTTTAAATTTTTCTTAAGAACAGTTCAATAAAATAACCTTGTAAAAAACTGAGGAAGGTAGTAAGTCTAGGATAGGTCAATAAAAATTGGTAGATAATAAGGGACACAAAACTAGAAAACAGAAAACTTTTCTCAGACTCACTAATAGAAAATAAAAAGCTGATTTACATATTGTCAGTACAGAAATATTGACAAATAAAAGAATGAAGGAATGTATTTTTCAATTTTTAGTGTAAATAGATTCTTCTATCATCCAATACATCCTGACCAGTTTCCTCTTCCTCTTCTGTAATGGCATGTTTTGGTGTTTGTATTAGACTGTTAATTATTTTGCTCCCTGAGGTCTCCTTGCGGTCTTTTATGAAGAGGCACTCACATGTCCCAAAATGAAATTGTAATCTTTGCATCCAAATTACCCATGATTGTCTGAATAAATGCCTACACACTTGGACAAGGCAGAAGTGAGGCAGGAGTGACCAAAATCTGAGTGCATGGAGGGAGAAGGATTACAGGGAACGGTGATGGACAGAGATAAAGGTGGGGGAAAAGGAAGGAGATCCACCATGGATGAGTAAAGAAACACGTGGGCTGCGAGGAGTGGACTCTAAGAATGGCATGGAGAGGAGCAGTCCACATGGGAAGCATGCAAATACTTATGGAATTATGAATGAGGACTGGCCCAGGTAGGAATGATTTAGAAAATAGTATGGGATGTGGAGTTGAGTGGTAACCGATGTAACTTAACAGTGCTCCCACAGACCAGCTCCAGAAACAACGAAGAGGAGAGAAGAGAGGTGGATCCATGGTAGGGAGAATTGAGCAGGTGGTGAACAGCTGGTTAAGGGAAACGAACCATTGGTTGAACAACTAGATAGAGGAACTAGTTGTTTAGGGGAAGTTGAGGAATATAGGAAAAAGAGATACTCGGAGACTCAGGCATACGAGGTACAAACTGTAGGTCTTAAAGCCCAAGGGAACTTTATTTTCTGGCTCTCTATCTGTCTCTGTCTATGTCTTGCCCTGTCCTTGCTCATTGTCACCCATCATTCTTCTCTCTTCCTGCTTGTTGTTATCCATCTCTCTCTCTCTCTCTCTCTCTCTCTCTCTCTCTCTCTCTCTCTCTCTCTTATTGCTGGCTGTCACCCATCTCATTCTAGCTTACTTTCTCATGTCTGTTACTTGCTTTCCATTCTCCTTAGGCCAAACCCAGTATTTTATTAAAATGAAGTTCATTTTTTTCATTACAGATAACATCATGATTTTTCTCATCTTTTACAAGCAATAGGGCATTCAAAAGCAACAAAATAAAAGAACAGTCTAACAAAGAATACAAAAAGTTCTGTATAACCTATAATAAAGCATACAGCAAAACTCAATTTCCAAGCAATGATCAGCATAACCTGATTATTATTTCTTAAACAATACTCAGGAACGCTTAATCATATATTTCCCAAGGCTAAAGCCAATGTGTTTACAAGATTGTCATAGCAATATAGCTTGAGCTAAATGTTCTCTAATAAAGAAAAATGTGACTTACTCCCAGTCCCAAACCAATAGGTGTGTTATCCAAGCCTAGGCTAACTTCCAAGGGATCCTTTATTGTAAAGTATCTGTAAAGCATGGAGTTCCAAGCCCACCTTCCATTGCTTTCAAAGCAGATTATAAAGAAATGTATCTACAGGTAACAGCATCTGCCCAGGTAGTGTTATGTCAAGGAGTTAACTTTCTTTCATATATTTCTGCTTGAGTGCTCACAGTCAGAGGAGAAAACTCTATCATTGTCTCAAGCCCTTGGCCAGATTCCCTCTTTCAACATTCTCTGTGGGAAAAAGTTTTCCCTGTACGAATTTCCTTAGGGCTGAGAAATAAAGAGAAAAAGACTATTTTAGGAGAAAAAAAAAGATTTCTAGAAAACATTATACCTGGACCATACATAATATTTACAGACAGTGGTGAATAGCCAGAGATCTTTGGAATTTCGTCAAGCAAAATCTCTATGACTTATCCTTATGTCTGGAACAGAGGCTTTACATCTGTCCAGCCCCATGGAAATCAAGGCTTATCTAAAAATCTAACAGGCATCTGTGTCTTTTATTGTTTGGCAGCAGTTTAAATAAAACCACCATAATAATTACAGGCTTTTAATAATAAACATTATTAGCCATTTTTTATTTACTACAACACTCCTATCTTTCCAGTTGTATCTCACCTCCTCTCTACCCATGTCCACTCCTCTTCTGTCTCCCTTCAGAAAAGAGTGGACATCCGAGAGACAACCAACAAACTCAACAAAAAGATTCAATAAAACAAGACAAAAATCTCTCATATCGGGGATGGACAAGGCAAGACGATAATAGGGAAATAGTACCATGTGCTGGCAAAGAACCAGAGATGGCTCTCACTCTGGGAAGTCTCATAAAAACACCAAGCTAACAGCCATAACATATACACAAAAGACATGGTATGGACCCATGTCAGCTCTGTTCTTGCCTCTTCAGTCTGCGAGTATGTAAGAGTCCTGCTTGGTTGATTTGGTGGCCATGATCTCCTGCTGTGTCCCATCCCCTTTGACTCCTTCCTCCTCCTCTCAGTTTTCCATGACTCCCCTGAGCTTTAAGGAAATGAAAAACTTGTTTCTTTTCTTAAACTTTTAAATCAATATTTTAATATATAAATTACATTTATGGATAATTCCATTTATTTTAATACTTCAGAGTTGAAAGCTTATTTTATTAAAATATTTATCCAAAAAAATGTAGCCATTATTATAAAAATTCTTCTGTTCCTGTGTACAAAATAACACTGAGGTCTGTTGGTTATTTGCAACTTTGATATTTTTCCATACAAAAAAATTTCTCATTTTGACTTGCCAAAATTCAGCCAAGACATATATGTTTCATACTTTTAATCTGTCATTGGAGCCGAAACTTTCCTCTCTAATCATTCTTTTGCATCATGTTCAAATTCATTCCTATTTGTTAGTATTCATGTGACAGTAGAGTGCTTCGGGAAACAGTATGCAGGGCAGAGGTTTAACCTGATCAGCATTTTATTGTTTTCTTTCTACTGTCAAGAAATAATAAAATCCCAATAGATTTGGGTATTTTTCAATATGTACGATGACATGGTGGGTGAACTCTATTTTTCTATGAGATACATTACCATAGCCTATAGATCTTTAAAATCATCATATTATATAGTACTACATGAATCTGACATTTCATGGGTTGTTTAGATGTTTGAATCTGTCTATGTAATTTAGTACTTTCAGTTACCAACTTCCAGTTTCAAATTTTCACAAGGTAAAAATAGAAATCAATATTCCAAGTGTGAAAATACCTGATTGCTTAAAGCTCAAAAAGCCTAAAGTACTATCATTTTACAATCTTTGTTTATGTCTTTAGATGATAACTAGAAACAAATTATGAGTGATTTACTAAACTTGAAGATTTGAAAAAAAAGCAGTCCAAATGAAATTACTTTATATAAATACATTGAAAGTATAGAATATGAAAGGTAATCCCAGTGCAGCTTGGTAAACATGATGTAATGTACAAGAGAAGAAGGAGAAGAAGAAGAAGAAGAAGAAGAAGAAGAAGAAGAAGAAGAAGAAGAAGAAGAAGAAGAAGAAGAAGAAGAAGAAGAAGAAGAAAAGTGAGTAACAAGAAGAGAGAGAGGGAAAGTGAGAGTAAGACAAGGGAATTTAGAGCCACTATCAAAGACCAATAAATAAAGATCAGTTCATCTGGAAACCTCCACTCTAATTAATAGTTCTTATCTTATGAGAAGGAGCAATGGGAAGTGCTGAGGGAGAATGGCAACTCTGATAGTCCTCTCTATTTCTAAAACCTATGATGACAATAGTGACTGGACCAGCATGATATTGCAAAAGTGCAACTTTTTATTCAGAGCAACCAACAGCTGTCTATTTAGACCTAAGAAGGCATGTTCAACAGAAACAAGTTTACATCCAGTACTGTAACTCTAGATATCTATCTGGCTCTGGAACAACCAAAGATTAGGAAAAAGAATTTTCAATGTCCAGTCTCCTAATCCAACAAACTTTTTGTGTGCTAAGTGCCTATTCTTTTACCCACAGATAAATATAGCTTTCACCCATTTTTGAAAAAGCCTCACTTCACAATATATGGAGGCTATTACAGACATACACAATTGGTCAACAACAACAACAACAAAACAACAACCAAAAACAAAAAACAAACAAAAACAAAAAACAAAAAACAGAGACTATGTAACTCTGGAGTGCTGAAAAACAACACACACACACACACACACACACACACACACACACACACACACACACACACACACACACATACACAAACACACACACTAGATACCCTTAAGTCCAGGCTCAGGTAACATCACAGGGGAATGACAGCTACAGCCATTGTCTTATGCTTATTGATAATGATGTATATGCATGCTAAGGAATGCAAATGTGATTTATCAAAATTAAGGTTGTCTGGCCAAGACTAGCACAGTGACACTACTAGTTGGCATGCCGGTGTGGACAGGGAAATTCCACATGGTCTTATCCCTAAGGGAAGAGTAACAGATTGTCAGTGGATTATAACAGTGGAGAATTAGTTACCTCCAGGAATGAAGTCCCACATTGTCAAATCCCAAGTGGTAAAGCCTAGAAACACGCACATACAAGAAAAGTTAAAAGGACTCAGTAGGTTATGTATACGTGTGTGCATATGTAAAATGTATGTGTATACGTATATTATCTATTATACACATGTATATACGTGGAATAGCAATATATTTTAAAATCATGGATTTGGAATGACTAACACAGTAAGAGTTTTAGTAGAGAGGGAGAGATACAGCAGCAATGGAGATGTAATCGTCTATAATATGACCAAAAACTATTAAAATCTATTTATTATGTGTCAATATTACCCTATTGTTTTATATAGTATTTATTAACCATATATTACATATATGAAAAAGGTCAGTTCATATTTGCACAAAACATAAAAAACTGATTTTTAAAAGATACTAATTAAATTGGAGCTAGGGGGTATCAACAATTGCAAAAATTCCTACTTTGAAAAAATGTTCACACACACATCCACTTTCTATGAAAATTACCAAGAAAGGTTGCAGTAATCAATTTTCAATCAGTTTCAAAACCATAGATAATGTCTGTGATTCATCCTCTCCTCCAACAATTTAGCTTAGAGAATATTCCTTTCAGGGACTCTCAAATCGCTACAGCAGTTGAAAAGCTCTTACAAAATTTATGTGAGAACTGCTTTACTTCTGAGAACCTAGAACCAAGATATTCTCTGTTAGTGTTTTTTAAATATTTTAATAATTTCTACCTAATTTAAATTACACCAAACTGTGGGAATAAAGAAAAATATAAGGCACAAACAACATTCTAATTATTTTCTCATTATCAGTGTGCAGTTCATGTTGATATATAGTACTGAATAGAAAGTTTTTCTGTTCCATTTTGATTTCTACAGGAAAGATGCACACTTTCAGGATGCTGTATTTCAACTGTCATGATTGATATTTTAATTATTAATTTGTAGTGACTATTTTGTACTTTTTCTGAGGTTTCTTTATTGATATTCCAGTAATTTGTATATTTTTGTGACATTAAATATGTCATTATTTAAGTTTTTTAAAGAAAATTTTACTTTTTTAGTATTTCCCTTTTGGAAAATCATGGTTTCAAAAGAAAACATACAGCTTTTTAGCTAAAGACCAATCTTTTCATAAAACTTAAAGTAAAAGTGAATCTCTTGCGTAGATTCATATCTGAGTTCAAGTAACTAGAAATTCATGTCTTTGTGATTTTTTTTTTTTTTTGGTTTTTGTTTTTTTGTTTGTTTGTTTGTTTGTTTGGTTTTTATTTTTTTTGTTTTTTTGAGACAAGGTTTCTCTGTGTAGCCTTGGCTGTCCTAGACTTGCTTTGTAGACCAGGCTGCCCTCGAACTCACAGTGATCTGCTTGCCTCTGCCTCCCGAGTGCTGGGATTAAAGGCGTGCGCCACCACGCCCGGCTGTCTTTGTGTTTTTAAATGAACATTAGGATCATATCAATGTTGAGAGATATTCATACTCAGATAGAGGAGCATCGTTTGCTAAGAATTTTAAGTCCTTCTTCTTCTTCTTCTTCTTCTTCTTCTTCTTCTTCTTCTTCTTCTTCT
>OU015748.1:9892550-9980699 GCA_907169655.1 Acomys percivali
TCTTCTTCTTCTTCTTCTTCTTCTTCTTCTTCTTCTTCTTCTTCTTCATACCATCTCTTACAGTCACATAGTTCTTATCAGTTAGCCAGGCCTCGAAATGTAAAAAAAAAAAAAAAAAAAGATTTATTTCTTCATTGTGTATAGAGTTTCACCTGCATATATGCCTGCACTCCAGAGGAGGAAACCAGATCTCAGGATAGATGGCTGTGATCCAGCATGTGGTTACTGGGAATTGAACTCAGGACTTCTGGAAGAGCAGCCAGTGCTCTTAAACTCTGAGTCATCTCTCCAGCCACCTTTAAATCATTCTTATGAAATTCAAATTTTCATTTAGAGATTAATTTATTTCTTGGAGCTTCTTATTGAAAAATAATCACTATATCACAGTTAATCTTAGAGATTGTTTTACTTGTGTGACCCACTTTGTTAGTAGTGCTACAGACAACGCAGACGAATATTTCCATGAATATGTTTATAACATACTGTAATAATATAGAACAATACATTCATTCAATAACATTTTCATTACTGTAGAAATTCTGCTAGTATTCTTTTGTTCTGGGTTATATAATTAGAAAAAAATAATTGTGACAGTATCACTATTCTTGAAACCACAATGGATTACCTGGAAGATCTCTATAACAGTCTTCAGTTTCCATTATAGACAGCACATTTGGAGGTGGTACATTTGTACCATCTATTATGGAACTGGTATGCAGGTCACTAAATGACCGTAATATAAATAAGGATGTAATTGCTTAGTTATATTATTGCTAAACATTGAAAGAAATAAAATTTATCATGAATTGTGGCTTTTGTACATCTGTAGAACTTAAGGAAAATGAGAATTGTATGTTAATTCAAATCAAAATATACACTTTATTTCTATCTTTATGTCTAATTAAGCCGATTTCAAACTTGCCATGCAAATATATTAATATGCTGACTTGGGATAAAGATAAAATTTAAGTTATCTGGCAATTATAGGGAGTCCATAAATATGTCTTAGTAAGAACTGAAAAGGAAAATTTTTTAAAACATGGATTTATCATCTTGCTGTTTTTATTATAAGGAATAGCAGAAATTATTTAATGAAGGCAAGTAAAATATTTCAAGCACAAAATTATAGCATTGAAAGTTATTTGAAAACAGAGTAAAGGAAACAAAATATTTTTCTTGTGTGGAAGAAATATAAAGATATCAGCAATCATACCTTCACCAAATACATGATTTTGTGATTGATGCCTAAGGAAAAAATAAAATATTGGATGTATTTTATTTTAGACAGAGATGACGAAGTTATTTTCCTAATACACTCTATCAACACAATCACTGTAAAGCACTAACTTGTATTTGTCATAACTCTCCAATGGGATATGCAATTCTAGCATGAGTTGGTGGGTAAGCATAACAGGAGGCAGAGGTGCATTCACTTGCTAGCTGTGTGTGCTCAGTTGTCTGACACATCCAGTGCCCAACTCCTGAAATCATCAAAATCCAAGAAGAACTGAGTAAGAGTTAAGTATTTAGCATAGAACCTGAAAGAAGAGGCACCTGGACATTGGGACCATCACTGCTGAATGAATTTGAAATACTGACTAATCATTGTCGGCTTCATTCTTAGTTCTGCTTCCTTAAGATACAAATAGGGAAAGCAAATTTTATTTGCTTTTTGTAAACTCAAGGTGGAACTTGAAGGAAGTAGCTGTCTAGACAGAAAATCTACTAGACTTTTTGTTCTTTTTTGTCATCCTACTATTAATGCATGTTCTCCATTGTGTGTAGGTGTATTTTATTTTTTCAAGAAGTCAAACTTCAACTCAGATCCACAGTTCTAACCACTCCCTACTTGTCTGCTCTGCAGTAAGTATGTCTTTTAATAGTTACAGAAGATTCACTGAGCAGGACACATGCATATATAGATATACAAAAAAAATTACATACACTGTGTTTTCTTGTCTCTCATACTCATGTTTAGATTCAACTATATAGTGTAGTCTGTTCCTTCGAAAGTTTGCAAATACATAGGAAATGAATCACTGTATCTCTAAAAAATTATTAGGATAAATTTCTAGATGTCATCATGCTCCCAACTTTTTTGCTGGCACATACTATTTTTTAACAAGATTACAGAGTTGGGAAGAATTGTGCATAGATGTGTTCATTGTAAAATATTCATCATTTTGCTCTAAAATTAGAGTTCTTGTTATAAAATTGGACTTCAGAAAAAATATGAGGCCTAATGAAGACTTAGAAAAAAGTTATCATTACAGTAAAATATATCTGCATGAAAAAATGTGTGTATTGTGCTTTTTTGGTAGTATAATGTTAATACATATGATGCTTATTTATCATTATTATAAATTTATATATTCTACTAATAAATGCAATATAAATAGAGCAGCTTTATAAGAATTCAAACAAAAGGCATTTATTTGATAATGTAATATTGAATACAGCACACAGATTTGGTTAGAAAAGAGGCCTATGTGGCTAGTATAGCAAAATAAATACAGGAACCTGAATTTACGGTGTCAGCTCTGCTATCTGAGTTATCAGTTGCACATCAGTACACTGATGAAAAGTAACAGGATTTTGAGAATTGGTACAAAGAATAGTATAAGGAAATGGAAGATAGTCTGCATATAAACTTAGGCTATTAAGCAAGTATCTTTTCAACTTAGTAAAGCACTAGAAAAAGAAAATAACTAAGTCAACTTAGATCATAATAGTTTATTTTAGCATTTTATGCAATAAAGTGTAATTTCTTCATATGCTGATGCAGAAGTGAAAGAATAAAAACTATAGTATAATGGAATGGATGCAGTTAAAGCGACAGAAAGATAGGTATGTAGTGTGAATTAAGCAGCACCTGGATTAGAAAACAAGTCTACACTCACTACCTGAATTGATTTAGACTAAAACCTCATTTCATATAAATCAAACACAACTTCCATCTTCTGACAATATATAATCTGGTAACATCTCATTCTTGACATTCTTCAGCCATTTGCTCAGTACATATATGATTGTCTCTCTCTCTGTAGGTCTGAGATAACAGCTGCTCAAGCAAATACATTGTCAATTGATTTCCTTACAGCTTTCATGTGCAACATGAATCCCCATGGGACACAGCAGCACAATTTCACCTACTTGACATGACGGTTTTATGTTCAACTGAGAGATCCAAACAACTTACCCTAGCTAGGCATGTTCCCCTTCAGAGTGACTCCTCAGGCTGTACTGTGGATTTCATTATTTAAGAAATATGATCTCCTGAAACAGTAAAGTGATTCCAGGTTTAGGGATGTTGATAGGAAACAGTTTGAATTTATAGTGGAACTGTTCTGAATCTTATCAATTTCTAGAGTCAGTCATTGAATAATCTCCATGCAGCACTTTTGTCATCTTTTCATATCTCTTTTTCCTTATTGTTATTTATTCTTTTGCATTGGTTTTGACACAGGGTCTTCCTTAACCAGCACTTTGTAGCAAACTCACTGCATATCTGAGAATGGCCTAGAAATTCCAATTCTCTGCCACTGCTTCAAAAGTGCTAATATTACAAGCATGTGCCCATGAGTGACACTGTTCTCAGAAAAAGCTGATAAAATGACTATTCGTGCCAGAAAAGCAATCAGTCGTAGACCAAAATTTGGATACCATTATAGTCCATGCAGGTGAACAAATGACCTTGTTGAGATTACTTATAGGAGCAAGGATGTCTCAGAGGCAGTTGCATCACTGAAGCTTTCCACTAGCATGGATGGTGGTTCTGGAAATCTTGAATCTTTGAACTCACTTTATGGCTTACTTGAAGGCAGACAAGTCAGAGTGTCACTTCCAGGAAGGCCAGATGGTGTGAGTCCCTCCAGTAGTTTTGCTTTTTATATAATCTTGAGGAGGGAGACATCTTCTGAATCTGGTCAGTTATAGGGACTTCCTGAGATGTAAGAGTTGTTTACTTCTTGAATTTTAATGAGCCTCTCTTTAGAACATCCAAGGTTTTAGTAGCTTTTCTTCTGGATATAATGTTTCACATGCCTTTAAAACACATTCAATTTTAATGAACTTCCCTTTAAGAGTAAACTCTTCATTGAGGTTACTTCAGAAACTAAATTGCACATTGAAAATTTATAGAAATAAGATGTTATTGTTGGCTGTGTTCATAGGTGAGGCTATTAAAACAAAACATAAGCATAATTCATATGAAGATGAATGTTAAAATGCTACAGTAGAGTTAAAGTGCTAGTAATGTTAAGAGCAAAAGCTGTAGATTCTGTCTTTAAGAATGAAGACATAATTCATAAGATTATTGATGGCCAAACTGTCAAAAGTTGCATTGCCTTAATCAACAGTTTGTTATGACTATAGATTAAATAATATATTAATAACAATAAATGCAAAAACGTCAGACTCAAAAGTGGTGAATTCAATACTCATTTAGCTTATTATATAAAAAAGGAAAGTTTGGTACGATAGTAAGTGTTATTTTTGACATTATATCAATTTTAATATATTTCTATAAAGTGATAATTATAAAATAATCAAAATCATCTTTGTGGGAAAGATTCATTTCAGTGCAACTGCATAGGTCCTTTTTCCTTTTATTTATTTTTTAAATCATTTTTGCTCCTAATTTGTCCTCTTCCCCTTCTCCTCTCAGTCCCAACCTCATACTCCTCCCTCCTATTGCTCCCCTCTCCTTCCTTTGAGAGGAGGGGAGGTCCCCATGCAGTAAGAACCCACCCTGACATCTCAAGTCACTGAAAGACTAAAGGTTTTCTCTCCCATTAAGGCCTGTCAAGGCAGCCCAGCTAGGGAAAAAGGATCCAAAGGCAGGCAACAGAGCCAGAGACAGCTTGTAATACTCCTTTTGTTAGGAGACCACATATTAACCAGGCTGCACATCTGATGCATATTGCAGAGGACCTAGATCCAGCTCTTTGGTTGTCAGTCTCTGTGAGTCCCCATGGGCCCAGGTTAGTTTATTCTGTAGTTCTTCTTTTGGTGTCCTTGAACCCTCCAACCCCCCGCACCCCAGCTTCCTTTGTCTCTCCTTCCACTCTTCAACAAAACTCCCTGGGCTTGAAAGACCCCCGAAGGGAGACCCTCACTCAAGCCTCGGGATGGCGCGCACCCAAAGATACACAAGCGACCGTCTTGCTCTAAACGCATGAGGTAGTTTATTGGCGGAGCTCCGGGTCGACACGTATCTCACGCAGGAGACAGAGGGGTCGACCCAGAAGCCCAGGGGTTTGGGGTTTATATGGGCAAGGGTCGGGAGGAGCAGGATGTTTTGGCACAGCCACACACGATTGGTTGTTTCAAACATTTGAACATCAGCAAGTTGCATAGGCAGATCTGAGGTAAGGTCGGACTTAGTCACAAGGGAACAGTCCTTGGTTCCTGTTTTCCTCAGAACCCAAGGGTAGATGTTTATCTGAGCTAAGGACACATCTGGTTAAACTCAAACCTGGAACATTGTGTGCGGGCCTCAATGGGAATTACGCAAACACCTTAAGATCGGATGAGGGATCTTGGCTCATTAGTCACTCGACCATGTCCGGTACCTGTTTCTCTCAGGAATTTGCCCTTGTGTATCCTCCCTATCTTTTACAGCCAGCCGGTCCCTGGAACACTCAACAGGTCTTTGTCTCCTAGCTCTGCATTCTTTGTGACTTATCATCTGGGGCCTTGGGCTAGCAAACCTGCTGACCTGCACTCTCAACTATTTGGGCTTATGAGTTAGAGAGCTAATTAAAAATTCTTTCTCTCAGGCTCTGCCTATTGTTTGGCTGTGGGTCTCTGCATCTGTTTCCATCAGCTGCTGGATGAAGCCTCTTCAAAGACGGTTATGCTAAAATAACCACGCTACAATTCACAGACTAAACAACCAAGAAGGGCCCAAGTCAGGATGTCTGAATCTCACTCAAAAGGGGGAATAAAATAGACATCTGAACTAGATGGAGAGAGAGAATCGGATAGGAGATGGGGTGGGGAAGGTAGCAGCGGTGGAAATCAGTAATGGGGAAGGATGGGTGGGGGTGAGGTGTGTGTGGGAGGACTGGGAGAGAGAACAGAAATCAGTGTGGGGACATCTCTAGGACAGCAGAGGATCCAGGGAGTCTACAGGGATGACCCTACCTGAGACTCTTAGCAACAAGGATTAAAGAGACTAAAGTATCCACCTCTTTTGCCAGGTTGGACTTTCAATGGAAGGACTTTCAACATATCAATAAACCCTTCCACCCAAAAGTTGTCTTCCCAACAAGAAGTGTAGAGATAAAGATGAATCAGATGGAGGGAATGACAAATCAATGATTAGCCACCGTGAGACCACCTCATGGGAGAGAGCTAACCTTTGCCACTAATAGGAATACTCCTCAATGCTTGCAGACAGGACCCTAGTACACTGTCTTCTCAGAAGTGTTAATTTTTCACCTGGCAGAAAGTATCTTGTCACTTAGGAGACAGGCCTCAGAGTGTATCTGTGGGTCCTGGAACAGGTGGCTCATTTTCTTTGTTAAGTGAAGACTCTCTTAGTGTATTGCTTCCACTCCTTATCTATATCCTGGATTTTGTAAGTAGAATGGAGGAACAGCACCATTCCTGTTCTCATTGACTTCTGTTGACAGTGCATCATGTGATCAGCTGACTCAGCTCCTCTGCCTGGACCTCCTTGCCATGAGAAATTGTACCTTGAATAGGAAGCTGAAAAATACAATGACATTCTACCTTAAGTTGATATTTCAGAGAGGTGTTCTGTGTTTGTTTGTTTGTTTGTTATTAGATATGTATTTAAAATAGGTATTTTCAAACTACACTTTGAGTATAGTGTTCCTTTAAGAGAATAACTTGAATAAGTGTTCAATGTCCTTAGTCATCAGGGAAATACAAACTAAAATGACCTTGAGAATCTATCTTCATTTTTCAGACTGGCAAAGATCAAAATCTCAAGTGACAGCACATGCTAATGAGGATGTGGAGAAAGGGGAAAACTACTCCATTTCTGGTGGGAGAGCAAACTTATACAACCACTTTGGAAATCAATTTTGTGCCTTCTCAGATAATAGGCAATAATTATACCTCAAGACCCAGCTATACAACGCCTGGAAATACACCCAAAAGATGCTTGACCATACAACAAGGACATTTGCTCAGATATGTTCATAGCAGCTCTATTTGTAGGAGGCAGAATCTGGAAACAACCTAGGTGTTCCTCAATTGAAGAATGGATAAGGAAACTGTAGTACATTTACAAAATGGAATACTACTCAGCTATTAAAAACAAAGAAATCATGAAATTTTCAGGCAAGTGAGTGGAGCTAGAAACGAACATTCTGAGTGAGGTAATCCATACTTTGAAAGAAACACATAGTATGTATGCACTTATAAGTGGACTTTAGCCATATAGCATAGGATTCACATACTACAGTGCACAGACAGAAAGAAGATAAGTAACAAGGAGGATCCAAAGGAGGATGTCAAATATCCCTCAAAAGCAGAAATAGAAAAGACAGAGGTAGTGCTAGAAGAGAGAGAACATGGCAGGAGAGAGATATGAAGGTGGAGATCTGACCTGAGGAGAGATGTGGAAGGACAGATAGCCTGCAGAGAAAAGAGAAAATGTGGGTGCAAGCATCACTGTTGACCAGCTGGAGATCTATGTCAGGGTAAGCTCTAGGGAGTATATGAGGTGAGGACAGAGGCAGTGACTCCTGGCACCAATGGCCTTGAAGGCTAAAGAGGATGCCCTCTAACTAGACAAGACTCCTAGTGGAGGGAAGGGAGCACCAACTCATGCACAAAAACTTCAACCCAATATTAACCCTGTCTACAAGATGTGCAGGGATAAAGATAGAGCAGAGATTGAAGGAATGTCTAACCAATGCATGGATCAACCCAAGACCCACCCCATGTGAGAGAAACAGCTCCTCACAATATTAAAGATACTCTGTTATGTTTGCAGAAAGGAGCCTGTCCGTCCCGGCCCATGGGAAAAATCGAATCAGGGCTCACCTGAAAGAGGGAGTGGAGATTGAAAGTAGGATACAGAGACACGAGAAATAACGAATCAAGTCAGGAAATTTCTGATCAAGATTCCTCCTTAATGCAGATAAGTAAGACTTCATGTAGTAAGGTCAATAGTGCCTATTCTGATCCCTCTCTCCCTAGCTCCCAAGGTAAGAAGAACACAATAGCCTGAATAGCTCTCTGTAAGAATTTCCTTTTACTGCGTAGCTCTCTGAAAGGAATGCCTTAACCCTCCAGGTGTTTCTCAGTAGGGACTTCCCTACTTCTTTCAAAGGTAAATCATACAAGGATGGCCTAGAACACAAAGACCTCCTCCAACAGAGCTCAGCAGCTGGAAGGTCACAGCGTGCAACCTAAGCACGTGATTTCTGACATGGCAGAATTTAGTAAGGCTCCCCACAGGAGCCTAGCAAAGCTGTCCTCTGATAGGCTCCACCCAGCAGCAGTTCAAAACAGATGCTGAGACTCACAGTCCAACATAGGACAATGCACACCAAGTCTTGAGAGAACAATGGGAGAATAGCAATGTAGAAGGATCCAGTGGGTCCTAGAAACCTACAAGTAGAACATTATGATAGGCAGATTTGGGTCAAGGGGTCCCGCTCAAACTAAGGCACTAGCCAAGGACAATACAGGCGGTAAAATTTAAACCCCTACCCAGATCTAGCCCATGGACAGGACAGTCTCCACACTTGAGTGGAGAGAGGGATTTGACTTTCTCATGTACTCTGGTGCCTCACATTTGACTATGTCCCCTGGCGGGGGAGACCTAGTGGCACTCAGAGGAAAGACAGCAGGTCACCTAGAAGAGACTTGATACCCTATGAGCATATACAGAGGGAGGTAATCCCTCTGAGGAACAGTCATAGGGGAGGGGAATAAGGGGAAACTGGGAGGGAGGGGAGAATGGGAGGATTCAAGGGATGGGATAACCTTAGAGATGTAACAAGAATAAATTAATAAAAATAAAAATAAAAATAAACTGAAAAAAAAAAGAAAAGCGGAGGGAAGAAGAAAAGTATTTGATGCTGACAGGTACTCCACAAGAAAACCACAGAAGCATCTAGCCAGGGGCCACAGGGGGCTTGCAGAGAATGAAGCACCAACCAAGGACCATTCATGGGCTGTTTCTAGGACACTGACTCAGATGTAGCCAATAGTTGGCTCAGGCTTCAGGTGGGTCCTCTAGTAAAGGGAGCTGGGCATGTCTCTGACATGGACTCTGATAAGAGCTTTTTATCAATACTCCCTGGTGAGACTGCCTTGCCAGGCAACAGGAGAAGAGGACAAACACAGTCCTGATGTGACTTAATGAGCTGACGTGGATGGGATGAGAAATAGGGAGGAATTTCTGAGGAATAGGGGAGGGGAGAGAGGGTGTGACTGGGAGGAGAGGATGTAAATTTAATAAAATAAAAAAATTTTAAAAAATGGTGAAAATTAAATGAAAAAAAGCAAAAGAAAATAAAACTATTCTGAGATGAAGAACCTTCCAATATATACTTTAATTCATTTTGTGTTGAGGTCATGGAGCCTGCCCTCAAGTGTGGTTTGTATACTCATTGCTTTTTCCTCTGTGAGTAATTGTTAGTTGGAGATAGCTTCTGATATATGGACAGGATCTTGGCATTTTATAATAGCTAAAATAAAAGAAACTAAGACAGTTGGTAAATACAGATTTGAGAGCACTCAAATATGACAGCAAGAAGAAATCATTGGTCCTGGCCTGCTTACCATTGTGTCATGCAAGGTACTCCTAGACTAGAATGAGTTTTAAATTGTGAAGGGCCAAAGCATTTGATGATAGCATAAATACTGACCTTTTGACTGCAATGGCTAAACTGAATTATATAGAAGAAAGTTCCTGCATTTACAAACTGTATCCTAATTATTTAATAATAAGTGTAGACCAGCGAGAATATAAACATTTTTTCTCACACTCTTACACTATCTCTGTCTCTTGTCACTCTCTGTGTCTCTGTCTCTGTGTCTCTGTCTCTCTCTCATGTGTGAGTGTGCTGTGTATGTGCATAAATGTGTACATGTGTGTGAATAACAATTATGTGATTGTGCACTGTGGATTGGAATTCTAAAACATCTAGGAAAGCTTTGAGCAGGAGTTATGGTTGAATACAAATGGGCTGGATTTCTTTCCAAGAAAATGCTTCAGTTACTATCGAGCATTTCTAATAACTGGATTTAAACAAACCAAGTTGAAGAATTAATTCCATTTATACATGCAATGGATTTCTTTTATTTTACTTATTTCAGATATGCTTTCAGATGGTGATTACTTCCTTTCCTTAATTGAAAACCTCTCTACCAGCTAAATAGACAGTTTTATTATTCTCTTCTTTTTGAAATAGGTATTTTATACTTTGAACTAGCTGGCATTCATCTCCAGGAGACTATGAAATACTCATTCTAACTAATGATAGATGTATAAAGCATATACTCATATCACAGCATCAGAAACATTGGAATGATTCTTAGTAATTGTAGAATAATCGAGTGATTAAACATTGTGCGAAGCAATGTTTGAACAGCATGTACATAACTATGCTAGTAATTACCATTTTTTGTTATCATTTTAAGTGTAAATAAAAACATTGGCATTATATCAAGATATGTTTCATAAACTAAAAATAATTATATTTTCTGATACTGTTATATTATGTTTATCTGTCTAGTAAGTTTTGCTGAAGCTACAAATATATAATTGATTGATAACAAAATTGAAATTGTTGTGGAAGTATAAATCAGCAGTAACTAAGTTACTTCAACTCCTCTTAAACACACATATGCACACACATGCACAAGCACACACACACAGAGAAACAAATCTTATGCATCTTCATAATTTTACAATTATATCTGAAAAATAAAATATTTCATTTTTTACTATATAGCTATTCTTTTTTCTAAAGTAATTTATTCAGATAACATCTCATTTGTTATCCTCTCACTTGTATCTTCCCATTCCGCCTCCCTCTTTCATCCTATTCCCCTCCTCTAGAGAAGCAGACCTTTTCCCCCATTATATGATCACAGCCTGTCTGGTCTCTTCCTGGTAGCCTGCTTACCCTTCTTTTGAGTATCACCAGGTCTCCCACCAAGGGGAAATAGTCTAATAGGGGGCACCAGAGTTCATGTCTGAGTCAGTCCCTGCTCTCCACACAATTTTTGTGTGTTGGCTATATCTGGGTGGGGGTCCTAGGTTTACTGCATACATTGTTCTTGGTTGGTACAGTAGTTTGAGCTGATGTATCTGGGTCCAGATCCACCAGCCTTAATGGTCTTCTTATAGGTTTCTAGGACACTCTGGATCCTTCTATTTCCCCATTCTTCCTTACCTCTCTCACCTAGAGTTCCAATAGGAAATCCCAGTATCTATCCCAACCTCTGCGTAAGTGAAGACTTTCAGGGGACATCTCTGTTGGGCTAGTGTCCAATTACAAGTGATTATATGCCATGTGCATCTTTCTGGGTCTGGGTAACCTCTAGTTCCATCCATTTGAATGTAAATTTCAGAATTTCCTTGTTTTTAATAGCTAAGTAGTATTCCATAGTGTAAATGTACAACAGATTCTTTATCCATTCTTTGACTGAGGGACATCTAGGCTGTTTCCAGGTTCTGGCTATTATGAATAAGGCTGATATGAACACGATTAAGCATGTGTCCCTGTTGTGTGGTGGAGCATCTTTTGGGTATATTCCAAGGAGTGGAATAGCTGGTTATCACGGTTGCCCTATTCCCGGTTTTCTGAGAAAGGGCCAGATTGATTTCCAAAGGGGTTGTGTAAGTTTGCACTCCCACCAGCAACAAAGGAGTGACTCCTTTCTCCACATCCTCGCCAGCATGTGCTGTCACTTGAGTTTTTGATCTTAGCCATTCTGATGGGTCTAAGATAGAATCTCAGAGTTGTTTTGATTTGCATTTCTCTGATGACAAAGGACATGTTTTAAGTGTTTCTCAGCCATTCGATATTCCTTTGCTGAGAATTCTCTGTTTAGATCTAAGCCCCATTTCTATATTTGGTTATTTGGTTTGGTGGTGTTTAGTTTTGTGGGCTCTTTATATAGTTTGAATACTAGTCCTTTGTCAGATGCAGGGTTGGTGAAGATCTTCTCCCAGTCTATAGCTGTTGCATTGTTCTGTTAACAATATCTTCTGCCTTACAGAAGCTCTTCACCCTCATCAGGTCTCATTTATTAATCTTTGACTTTAGAGCCTGAGCTGTTGGAGTTCTGTTCAAAAAGTTATCTATCTCCTATGCCAATGAGTTCCAGGCTTTTCCCCATTTTTTTCTTCTAACCTGTTTAGTGTCTCTGGTTTTATGTTGAGCTCTTTAATCCACTTGGACTTGAGTTTTGTGCATGGTGATAAATATGGATCAACTTACATCTTTCTACAAATAGACATCCAGTTAGACCAGCAGCATTTGTTGAAGATGCTAACCTTTTTCCATTGAATAGATCTGGCTTCTTTGTGAAAAATCAAGTGACCATGTGTGTGTGTGGTTTTATTTCTGGGTCTTCATTTTGATTCCATTGGTCAACCAGACTATTTCTATGCCAGTACCGTGCTGTTTTTATTACTGTTGCTCTATAGTACAGTTTGAGATTGAGTAAGGAGATTCCTCTGGAGGATTTTTTATTGTACAAGATTGTTTTAGCTATTAAGGGCTTTTTGTTTTTCTATATAAATTTGAGAATTGATCTTTCAATGTCTTTAAGGATTTCATTCGATCTGTAAATTGTTTTTGGTAAGATGGCCATTTTTACAATGTTAATTCTCCCAATTCATGAAGAAGGGAAATCTTTCCACCTTCTGATGTCATCTTCAATCTCCTTCTTAAGAGACTAGAAGATTTTTTTCAAACAAGTCTTTTACTTGTTTGGTTAGAGTTATTTCTAGACACTTTATGCTGCTTGTGGCTATCATGAAGGATATAGTTTCCCTAATTTCTTTCTCAGCATGTTTGTCGTTTGTATACAGAAAGGCTACTGATTTTTGGGGTTAATTTTTTATCCAGCCATTCTGCTGAAGGTGTTTATCATCTGTAGTCCTCTAGTGGAATTTTGGGTGTCACTTATGTACCCTATCATATCATCTGCGAATAAGGATAATTTGACTTCCTCCTTTATCATTTGGATCCTCTTGATCTCCTTTTGTTGCCTTAGTACTCTAGCTAAAACTTCCAGAACTAGATTGAAGAGATATGGTGGTATTGGGCTGCCTTGTCTGATCCCTGATTTTAGAGGAATTTCCTTGATTTTCTTTCCATTTAATTTGAAGTTGGTTTTTGGCTCGCTATATATAGCGTTTTTAAGTTTAGGTATGTGCCTTGTATCCATGATCCCTCCAAAACTTTAAACATGAATAGGTGTTGGATTTTATAAAATTCTTTTTCTGCATCTAAGGAAATGACCATGTGTTTTTTTCTTTCAGTTTGTTTATATGGTGGGTTACATTGGTGGATTTCCATATATTGAACCATCCTTGTATTCCTGGAATGAAGCCTACTTGGTCATGGTGAATATCTTTGATGTGTTCTTGGATTCGGTTCCTAAGTATTTTGTTGAGTATTTTTGCATTAATGTTCATAAGATAAATTAATCTGAAATTTTCTTTCTTTGTTGGGGTTTGTGAGGATTAGGTATCAAAATGATTGTGGCCTCATAAAAGGAGTTTGGTACTGTGATATCCGCTTCTATTTTGTGGAGTAGTTTGAAGAGTATCAGTATTAGCTCTACTTCGAAGGTCTGATAGAATTCTGTGCTGAAACCATCTGGCCCTGAGACGTTTTTGGTTGGGATAATTTTAATGACAGCTTCTCTTTCTGCTGGAGAAATAGGACTATTTAATTTGTTTATTTGATCTTGATTCAATTTTGGCAAGTAGAAACGATCAATAAAAATTTCTGTTTCCCTTAGATTTTCAAATTTTGTGGCAGATATGCCTTTGACAAAGGACCTTATGATTCTTTATATTTCTTCAGTGTCTGTTGTTATGTCTCCCTTTTCATTTCTGATTTGTTGATTTGGTTAGTGTATCTTTGTATTTTAGTTAATTTCACTGTTTGTCTACCTTGTTGATTTTCTCAAAGAACCAGCTCTTGGTTATGTTGATTCTTTGAATTGTTCTCTTTGTTTCTAATTTATTAATTTCATCCTTGAGTTTGATTATTTCCAGCCATCTACTCCTCTTGGGTGTTTCAGCTTCTTTTTTTCCTAGACTTTACAGATGTGTTGTTAAGTTGCGTATATAAGAAGTTTCCAATTTCTTTATGAAGGCACTTAGTGCTATGAATTTTCCTCTTAGCACTGCTTTCAATGTGTTCCATGAATTTGGGTATATTGTTCCTTCATTTTCATTGAATTTTAGGAAGTCCTTAATTTCTTTCTTTATTTCTTCCCTGACCAAGTTGTCATTAAGTAGAGAGTTGTTTAGTTTCCATGTGTGTGTAGGCTTTTTATTATTTCTGTTGTTGAATTCCAGATTTAGGCCATGGTGATCTGGTAAGATACAAGGTATTATTTCAATTTTCTTATATCTCTTGAGGTTTGTTTTGTGGCCTACTATATGATCAATTTTGGAGAAGGTTCCATGAGGTGCTGAGAAGAAGGTATAATCTTTCGTGTTTGGGTGAAAAGCTCTATAGATATCTATTAGATCCATTTGACTCATTACATTGGTTAGTGTCATTATTTCTCAATTTAGTTTCTGTTTCATTAGTGAAAGTGGTGTGTTGAAGTCTCCCACTATCAATGTGTTGAGGTCAATGTGTGATGTAAGTTTTGCTAACATTTCTTTTGTAAATGTGAGTGCACTTCCTTTTGGAATGTAGAAGTTCAGAATTGTGGTGTAATCTTGGGTGACTTTACCTTTGATGATTATGAAGTGTCCAACTCATCTCTTCTTATTAGTTTTGGTTGAAAGTCTGTTTTATTAGGTATTAAAATGGCTACACCAGCCTTTTTTCCTGTGTCCATTTGCTTGCAATACCTTTTTCCAGCCTTTTATCCTGAGGTACAGTCTATCCTTATGATTGAGATGTGTTTCTTGAATGCAGAAGAATGTTGGATCTCGTTTATGCATCCATTCAGTTAGTCTGTGTCTTTTTATTGGAAAATTGAGACCATTGATGTTGAGAGATATTAATGATCATTGACTGTTAAGTCTCTTGATTTTGATGTTGGTTGAAGTATGTTTGTGTGGTTATGTTTTTGTGACAGTGTAGTTATCTATTTCCTGTGTACTTTTGGTTGCAGTTTATCACTTTGGGTTGGAGTTTTCCTTCTAGTAACTTCTGTAAAGCTGGATTTGTAGATGGGCATTGTTTGAATTTGTTTTTGTCATGAAATATCTTGTTTTCTCCATCAATGGCTATTAAAAGTTTCACTGGTTATAGTAATCTGTCCTGGCATCTGTGGTCTCGTAGGTTTTGCAAAAACATCTATCCAGGTCCTTATGGTTTTTATGGCCTCTGCTGAGAAGTCAGGTGTAATTTTGATAGGTTTGCTATTATATGTTACTTGGCCCTTTTCCCCTTGCCATTTTAAATATTTTTTCTTTGTTTTGAATATGCTGTGTTTTGATTATCATGTGACAGTAGGATTTTCTCTTGTGGTCTATTCTATTTGGTGATCAGTAGGAATCTTGTATGTTTATATGCATCTCCTTCCTTAAATTGAGCAAAATTTCTTTTATGAATTTTTGAAAATATTTTCTCGGCCTTGAAGCCAGGCTTCTTCTCTTTCCTCAATGCCTATTATCCACAGATTTCATCTTTCCATGGTGTCCTTGATCTTTTGGATGTTTAGTGTTAGAAAAATTTCAGATTTAGCATTTTCTTTGATGGTTGTTTCACATTCTACCATTGTGTCTTCTACTCCTGAGATTCGTTCCTCCATCTATTGAATTCTGTTAGAGAAGCTTACCTCTGCATTACTTGCTTACTTCTCTAAATTCTTTTGTTCCCGGCTTTCTTTTGCCTGTGCTTTTATCATTTTTCCATTTTAATCTTAAGATCTTGAACTATTTTATTGATTTCCTTCACCTGATTGTATTTTCCTGAATTTCATCCAATGTCTCTCTATAGGCCTCTTCAATCTGTTTGGCTGCATCTTCCTGCATTTGTTTACATATTTTTTTCATTTCTTCCATTATCATCTTCATTGCTGTGGATTTGAGGTCATTTTCTTGTGTTTCACTTATATTTGAGTTCTCAGGATTGATAGTTGGGATCAGGAGATGCCATATTGTTTTGGTTTTTGTCGTTTGTGTTTCTATGCTGGAGACAGTCATCTTACTGTCTCTTGGGGGGTAGTTTTTGGTGTCCTTCTCTGGATTAGGCAGGTGACCTGGTTTCAGCTCCAGGACACTTTTGTCAACACCCTGTGCTCCCCACTGAGTCAGCAGAGGTTGGTGCTGGTGCTGTGTATCCCAAGAATCAAATTGAGGTAGTGTAGATAAAGTCAGTTATCCTTCCTTTGGCTGAATTTGAAAACCTTGCCTAGGGCACAGAGTCTTTGGAGGCCTAAGCTCAGTTCACCCTAGAGTGCCAGAACCGTGCTGCTTTGTGGGGTTGACTAGGATTTTGCCTGATCAGTCCAGGCTGTGGGGCCTAGGTTCAGTACTGCCTGAGAGAGCAGATACTGCCCACTGGCTTGTGGAAATTGGCTTGGCTTCTGCCCCAATCCCTTCAGGCTGTCAGTCATTTCTGGGAATGTAGCATGGATGGGCTTTTTCTGCTGGGTTGTGGCAGCTGTTCAGGCTCTGCCAGAGCTTGAGGGAATAGCTTCCTCATAAGAACAGGTGGCTAGATTTTTGCTGGATCCCCGACCTCCTCAGGCCAGTTCAGACCCTCCTGAGAGTGTGGGAGGCCCTGCTGAGCTAGGCATCTGTCCAGTCCATTCAGGCCAGATCAGTTTAGCCCAAGGGTGTGGGGAAAATCTGTGGAATGGAGGTTTCCTCTTAGTCCATTTAGACCTTGTGACTTAGATAAGTCAACCAAAGTGTCAGGCTTTGGAGCTATGGTTGGAGGGAGTGTCTGCAGCTTCCTAGGCTCCAGTGTGGACTGATGGGCCAGATCCACACTCTTTGGTTCCCTTGGGCCAGCCACCACACAGATCTATCCGAGAAGGAGACTGAGAGCACAGGTAAGGCATGCATGCTCGGCTGTGCTGGGCTTTGGATTTTTTGCCCATGTGGTAGCCTGCCCCGGGTTCTTTCTCAGGACTCAAGGTTCACTCTGAGGTCAGAACCACCTATTTTCCTGTGTTTATCCCAGGCCTGCAGCTCCAGGCTGGAGTAACACCATCTATAATTCAGTCTCAGATACCGATTCCCTGATATAGGGTAAGGCAGAAACTCACTGGGGGATAAGGGTCAAGATCCTGGGGACTGGCACCTGTCCTCCTTGGGCCAATTAGATGGCCCAATGCAGGAACCACCTGTGCTCTGAAATTTTCAGACCCTCTCACCTATGTACGGCTCTTCATGTCTTGGGGTCTGTAGCTTCCAGCCTGGTCCTTAGTCTCTGTACTATAGATCAGATACACTGTGTGTTTGGCGCCATCTTAGATCTTCCCTCAAGATAAAATATTTCAAAGTGTCATTTATCTAGACATTCCCTGCGTCATGCACATGCATATTATCATTTATGATTTCATCAGCATTACAGTTTCTGGGGTCAGTAATTTGGACTTCACATTGCTCTTCTTGCCATGCAAATTTCAGGTCCTTCTAGTTAAATCAACATAACCTTAACCATAACAACATTACTATATATGTTTATTCAATGCACAGTATTGTTTCAATATATTAAGGTCTTTCTTTTAATTGTATCATACACTTGAAGGGTTATTTTCCTTAATTTTTTGGATGAGCCAATTGATTATCACAAGTTAACTGGTACCCTTCATTTCTCATCACTGTTTCTGCTGGAGCCACAGAGAGATTGCAAAGCCATATAAAGCACCTTTCTATTTCCTGGACTTATTTTGCTTTCAAGTCTGTTTATCTTATAAAAATGCATTGAGTCTTTGGCGAATTTACATTTTTATGTTATTGCAAATAAACACATGGGGATTATATTATCATAGAATTTTAGAGAGCAGAAAGGATAAACACAAATTCCCACTTTAAAGAAATTAAGGTCAATAGTGAATTCAAATCAGGTCTGGTAGCTGCTGTACTACACCAAGTATAATTATTGAACAGTGCTAATTATATAACTCCATACCCCAAACGGTTTTATAATTCATTTAGTTCCCGAGAGTGTTCTGTGGTCCCTAATGGTGGCACAGGCACACTTCCGATCCCTTAGCAAGTTAATGTTTTTACTTATCATTCATAGGAGATTCCAATGCAAGAATGGGACATATTTCTTTTGTTGAGGTCTATGAGCATTTTACTAGTCTTCAGGTTTGCCTACTATCCTCTCTTTTGTGTATTTTGAGTTTTAATCATTAATTCTGAGAGGCACCAGTGTTACAGGAGATGTGCCCTGATGATAACTACCCTCAGGTCCTGAGGCCACATAATGCTTTCTCTAAGAACCTAACTATGGATAACATAAGACAGAAGCATCGTTATGTTCCAGTGGTATTGTCTTCTTTTGCTATTGGCCTGATTGCTGTGGTCGATAAGGCTAAAGTGATCTTGCTCCTCATTCTAGAACTTTTTGACCTTTTCAAAGAAGAAGGAAGGTTAGCCTGCAGCCTCACCATGAGTCTAAACCTTTGGTAATTGTGTTTTCTAGGAGGACAAAAGCATTTTGCTAATGCTTTCTGAAGAATGCCTGCTTTTCTTTAATTCCACCATCTACAATTTGTTACTACTTAGTGAACATTTCATTTTTTACGTTTTTATTGTTTTCAGGCAAATACTAAAAATAATTATTAAAAACTTTGTAAGCTCACTTGGGTGATTGGGCCCCTTGACTGTGAATCACAGTGCAACTGGCAATGGAGGTATGCATACAGGTGAGCAGGCTCAAGGGCATGCGAGTCAAAGAGCTGTCCCTGCAGCTTACAGAAGGTGACATTGGGTGGCCTTGTCAGAGCAATGCTAGAGAGCTCACCCTTGTGGTGTGGATAAATGCAGAGGCCTCAGCATGCCCAGCTCAACTACCAACCAGGCCCAGATACAGAGCTTTGAGTTGGCCCACCCCAAAGTCAACATCACCTGTGAACTATTGGGGTACATAAAAAGAGTGGTCCTACTTATCCAAAATTGCTGGATCTCCGTGATACAGAGAAACAACAATAACCTGGAGGAGTCCTGATGAAGATCGAAAATTGATGGTGTCCCAGAATCCATAGACCTTGAGTAAACCAATGATTCATTGCAATGTACATTTGCAAATGAAGATGTGTTGATAGAGGGGTATACTGTGGGACACACTGTGACACACCATAGCTTCCATGATGAGATGTTTTCCTTGCATTGTTCAGATATGTTTATTTGTGTGTGCTTTTTTTTGTTTATATGTGTATGTTTTATGTTGGCAGGGAGGTTGCAAGGGCAGAAGGTTGGGAGATGAGTGGGACTGGGGTGCACAATGTGAAATTTATAAAGAATCAATAAAAAGAAAAAATGTTTTTGAAGTCAATATAGCCTGTTTTATGCTTGCAACAAATTTAGAGACAAATTCTAATAGTTTTTCTAAAATACAGAGAATAAGTTAAACCCAAGTAATTAGTGAAATCTAGTTTAACATTTTTATCAGTCAGTAAAAATTTATTTGCCCTTTTAAGATAAAATAATAATATGCTGATAACGCATTGCTAAATTAAATATGTCTTCTTTTTGTTAATAGTGAATGACTTTAGTAAACTAGAACACTAGCATATTGTCATTATGTATCCTCAAAGAAGATGTCACTCAAAATGGCAGAAGCAAACACTATAAAACTTTTAAGAAAACTGTGTTTTTATTCTCACGCTGATGTCATTACCTTGCTGCTTCAGTCACAGCATCAGCTAGTCACACCGCATGCAATTTTACACCTTTTTGTAAAGCTGCATCGTGTTTTATCAACCTCTAATCTATTATTACGACAGTTTAAATTTTATTACACTAGACAATACTGAGAAAATCTTTTGTTGTTCACATAAAGAGAGATTATCATTTCCCCAAAGAAAGAGAGCATAGAAGACAACTTTAATTTAATTCGGACCGTATTTGCCTTATATTTTCACCTGAGCAGAGGTTTATTAAGCTTCTGATTTCGATATACGTTCTTACTCAGAGTGCTTAGGAAGTGATACTACAATCATATTTTAACAAAACTCGACACGGGATTTTGCTTGCAGAGTTAGGGGAGGTAAAATTTAAACAAAAGTACAAGCAGTTAAATATATAATCTTAATCATGATAAACTACTACAAACAGCACACTGCAGAACCCTGATGCAGGATATTCAACTGATTTCCCTTGTGTCATATTTCAGGAACCAAGAACAGTGCTTAGCACAGCAAAGGAAGACTATAAAAGTTTTTTTTAAATGATTTTAAAAACCAAGATGAAATTTTATGTCTAAATAAGTATAAAACTAAGTATTTCTTATGAGAAAATGTATCACTTGATATGAAAAATTAATAAAAATAACCATTCAGTAAGATAAATTGCAACACAACAGATTTATGTGAAAATCTGGGCCAGAGGAGTTAACTTGAAAACACTCTGTTGGCCTCCATATAGAATGGAGAACTTTATTCAAATTCAAGTGCTGAGGAACTGTGTCATTTAATATCCAAGGCATTTGATTTGGAGATTAATAATAGAGAAATTATGGGGATGGAGAAAGCAGCACTGCATGAATTTTCAAGTTGAGAAAGACAAGAATAAAAGCAAAGCATAAATTTATATAAAGTTATAGGTTTCAGAATGTTATGTCGTTTCCATTGTTATCACTGTTTCAAACAATTACAGTAGAGCTTTGGTTCCCGTGTGCAATCAGGAAATAATATTTATATATATATATATATATCATAGTAAAAAAATATTCCATTTAAAAAGGCACAAATGCAAACTTCTGTCAGGGAAATTTAAAATAGGCAATGGTATGTGAACTTAATAATGAAGAAGAAAATACTTAGTTATATGAAATTAAATTCTCCAAGGCATTGTAGTTCAATACCTCAGTAGGAATAAACACTGAAATCCTGAAAACAGGCATCAAGTCTGAAGCAGCATTAAGAGACATCAAAGGGAGAAAGAAGAAGGTAAGGAGTGGATGAAAATCAAAGTTTGCTAAAAATTTTCAACAAATATTTGGTTAAATTACAGAAAAATTACCAGTTGTCTTTATGTTGATAGCCCAATGTGGTCATCTTACTCTTTATATGTAAATTCTCTGTATCCAACTGTTTCTTAATCATATAGACTTTATATGAAAAGATGTTGTAGCCTCAGTTAAATAGCATGCCTTAATAAAGTTTTTAATTTTATTCAAAAGAAGCATGGCCTTTTAAAGAAAATATACTTAAGCTGTTATGTCAAGAAAGTATTTCTAAGACTTTTTTCTAACTACACTTATGGTTCAGCTTTAAACTAGAAGTTATATGATATAAATAGAGCTATTTTGGGATAAAGGCAGGCCTGTTTTTTTAATGTATTATATAAACTTAAATCCTATGATATCAAAATAGACATTTAATGATTCTTCCTTGATTGTTTAATCAATAGATCATATTCAATATTATAATTTTTGAATGTGTCAAATGATTTACACGGCTTGCTTAAATAAATCGAATGCTGTTTTGCTCCATTGTTTTTTGTTTTTTGTTTTGTTTTGTTTTGTTTTTTTGTTTTTTTGTATTCATACAGCAAGTTTATATTGCTTGGTAGATTTCCCTGCCCCTTTTCTGTTCTTAGTTTTCACCCTACTAAACAAAATATTTCCTCACAGAAATTCTACAGTTTTATTGGGATAAAATCATGAATCTCCATAACTGTTCCTTCCTTCTTCAAATAACTCAACTTTAGCCTGGGCCCTGGCAGCGATATGGCAGGGGAATTCAGGTCCTCTGTTGAGGGAGCCGGATTCTTTCAGCAATCAGAATGAGTAAGGGGATGAATTGTCTCCTAAGATCTCCAGAAAGACATAAAATTCTGTTATTGATTTTAGTCCACATTATACTTCTTACCTATGATAGTCAATAAAATTCTCTTGTGAGAATCTATAAGCTTGTTACAGTAGTAATATAAAACACACAAAGCAACAATGTATGTAAAATACAGTGAGTATTAATATAATGCCTTTTGGCTTGTTTTGAATTAATTATGAACCGAAGAGAGACTGGTTACCAAAGTGAATATAGACATTATCCTTACATGTAGAGATTACAGCTTAAATAGACGACAGTTAATTTTATAATTCAGTCAATTCTTTAAAACATAACAAGTAGGTAGAATGTTTAGAAATTACTTCTCGGGTACTTTTTTTTTCTTTTTTCTGTTTTTGAAAGCACAGAATCTTTTACATTTGAGAGAGGTGTTTTTAATTATGAGTAACATGAGTCATAGGTAAATTATAGGTAAGAAATTTAATAATTATTTATAGGTAAGAATAGTCTGGTTTTGACTTAGTCTACAGAAAACATGAACAAGGTACAAAATGGGAAGCTGTTTTTGTAGAAAAGTGAGACATAGGAGAGAGCATGAAAGTATTTAGTCCGAGTGTCCTGTTCCATGCACAGCATTTTCCTGCCAAGAGGCCTGCAAGCACCAGGAGTACATACTTAGGACACACCCTCTACCCTCCTGACCCAAACCTCACCCACAAGCTCTTGCCTTCTAGGTCCCCTTGGGGCACATATTAAAGTGTATCTTCTGCCCGACTCTCCATTTTCTTTCCCACAGCTCTGTCTGCATTCCCAGAGGAATGCCTGCAACCAGGACAACCAGGTGAGACTCCCCGAATTCCCTGCTACCCTACTATAGCAAACCCTGGATGGCATGAGACAACTGAAGAAGAAGATGACCTTAAATCCAACCTTATAAAAATGATAGAAGCCATTAAAGAGGAAATGAGTAATTCGTTTAAATAAACATAGAATAATACAATTAAACAGGTGAAGGAAATAAAATTATTAAAAACCTGAAAATGGAAATATAAATAAAAAAAAAACACACAAACTGAGGGACTCCTAGAGATGAAAAAACTACATATGAGAACAGAAACCACAGACACAAAATAATAAATGAAAGAAAGAATCTCAGATTTAAAATATAATAGAAGCTGATACATTAGTCAAAGAAAATGTTAAGTCTAAAAAGTTTCTGACATGAAACATCTAGGAAATTTGGAACACTACACAATAATAAGAATAATAGCTTGAGATCAGGTATGGAGATTCCTCCAGAGGATGTTTTATTATACAAGATTGTTTTAGCTATTCTGGGTCTACACAGATCTAGCCAATGGATAGGACATTCTCCACAGTTGAGTGGAGAGTGGGGTCTGACTTTCACACAATCTCTGGTGCCCCATATTTGACCACATCTCCTGGATGGGGAGGCCTGGTGGCACTCAGAGGAAGGATAGCAGGCTACCAAGAAGAGACTTGATACCCTATGAGCATATACAGGGGGAGGAGTTCCCCCTCAGTCACAGTCATAAGGGAGGGGAGTAAGGGGAAAATGGGAGGGAGGGAGGAATGGGAAGATATAAGGGATTGGATAACAATTGAGATGTAATACGAATAAATTAATAAAAATTAAAAAAAAGAATAATAGGAACAGCAGAAGGAGAAGATTTTTAGCTCAAAGACCTAGAAAATATTTTCAACAAAATCATAAAAGAAAAACGTTTTCTCGCCTAAAGAAAGAGATAAATGTACAAGAAGCTTATAGAGCACCAAAGAAATTGGACCAAAAAAGAAAATGCCCAGGCCACATAGTAACCAAAATACTAAGAGTACAATAAATAATTGTAAAGAAAGAAAGAAAGAAAAACATAATGTAAGAAGGAAGGAAAAAACAAAGAATATTAAAAGCTACAAGAGAAAAAGACAACGGAACATATATAGGCAGACCTATCAGAATTACATCTAACTTCTCAGTGGAAACTCTAAAAGCCAGAAGATCCATCTAAGAGACCACAGATGACAACCAAGACTACTATACCCGGAAAAATGTTTAATTAATATAGGTGGAGAAAACAAGATATTCTATGTCAAAACCAAATTTGAACATATCTATCCACAAATACAGCCTTTCAAAAGATACAAGAGGGAAGATTCCAACCCAAAGAGGCTCACTATACCAAAGAAAACACAGGAAATAAATAACTCCACATAAGCATGAACAAAAGAAATGAAACACACACACACACACACACACACATTGCACACACACACACGCACACACACACATACACACACACTCACTTACTCACTTATACACACTACCATCACCAACATTAATGGGAATTAACAATCATTGGCCATTAATATTGATCTCTCAACATTATTGGACTCAATTCTCTAGTAAAAATTCTCAGAAAAACAGAATGTATATGAAAACAAGATACACTATTCTGCTGTGTAAAAGAAACACACTCACCATCAAAGATAAAACATTATCTCAGAGTAAAGATCTAGAAAAGGTTTTTAAAGAAAACAGACCCAAGAAAAAGGCTGGAATAGCCATTATAATATCTAATAAAGGAGGCTGTCAACAAAAATTAATCAAAAGAGATGGGAAGGATACTTCATATTCATCAATGGAAAAATCCACTAAGATCTGTCCCAATTCTGAGTATCTATTACTCAAATGCAAGGCCACCAACATTCTTAAAAGAAACACTACTAACACTTAACTAACACATTGAAACCCACCATTAATAGTGAGAGACTTCAACATCCCACTCTCACTAAATGACAGGTCATTGAGACAGAAAGCAAACAGAGAAATAATGAAGTTATTAGGTAATATAAAACAAATGGACCAAACAATTTTCTACAGAACATTTCTTCCAATCACAAAAGAATACATCTTCTTATCAGCACCTCACAGAAACTTCTCTATAATTTTCCAATACCGGATCACAATGCAAGCTTTTACAGATACAGGAAAATTGAAATAACCATTTGTATCTTATTATACCATCATGGATTAAAGCTGGACTATAAAATATAATCTTGAATGAAGGTACCCAGACCCAGAAAGACGAACATGATATGCACTCATTTGTAAGTGTCTATTATTTATAAAATACAGGATAACCATGTTCCAAAACCCAGACCCAAAAGAAGCTAAATCACAAGGAAGGCCCAAAGGAAGGTCCTTGTATCTCATTGAGAACAGGAACTAGATTAGATATCAGGGTTGTAAGGAAGGATGGGACTGGGTGGAGGAGGAATGGGGTAGGGGAAAATAGAGGGAGAGAGAATAGAAAGAGAGGACTCGATTGGGGATGGTGGCATCTATGGGACAAGCTAGAAACTTAGGACAATCAAAATTCCCAAGAATATATGAGGGTGACCTTAGCTAATACTCCTAGCAAAGGGGAATATGAAGTCTAAACAGGCCAGCTACTGTAAGCAGGAAAGACATCCAATGGAAGAATTGGGACACGAAACCAGCAAAAAATCACTCCACCCACAATTTGTCATGCATACAAAATGTGCAGGGGTAATAGATGGAGCAGAATTTGAGAATAAGGTCAACCAATAACTGGCCTAGGTGACACCCATGCCATGATAGAGAGCCATCCCAACACTATTAATGATATCTTGCTATACTTGTAGACAGGAATCTATCATAAATGCCATTTGAAAGACTTCTCTCAGCAGGTGATGGAAACTGGTGCAGAGACCCACAGCCCATCATTAAGTAGAACATGGGAAACACTGAGGAAGAGTGAAGGAATCAAAGGGGTGGAGGACACCATAAGAAAACCTACAGAATCAACATATCTTAGTCCGTAGGGGCCTATAGAGACTGAAGTACCAAACAGCAAGTATACATGGGACCGATGCATACACTCTGTACATATGTAACAGTTGTGTAGCTCAATCTTCATGTGAGAATCCTAAATTGGGAGCAGGTGCTATCTCTGATCCATGCTGATTGCCTACCTTTGGATCCCTGTCCCCTAACTGGACAGCCTTGTCTAGCCTCAATAGAAGAAGATGCTCCTAATATTATTGTGTTTTGGTATGTCAAGCCTGGTTGATGTTCATGGGAGGTCTCCTGTTTTCTGAGAGGAAATGGAGGAGGGGTGGATAGAAAGAGGCGATGTGAGAGGGAGGAACCGAGATGAGAGGAAGGAAGGAAAGCTGCAAACAGGATGTAAAGTAAGTAAATAACTTAATAATAAGAAAGCGTTCAATCACTTGCAATTATTTGTAAGATAAGTGAGTCATTGAAATTCCTGTGGAATATATATGCCTATTTGTACTCACTTAAAACTTGTATCTGGTTCAGGAGATGAGTCAGTAATGTGTTTGCTTTACAAGCATGGAAATGTGAGTATCCTCCCCACAGCCCATATAAAGAAGGTAGGGTGTTCCTGCATATACCTGTGCTTGTATTCCAAGGATTTGGGGGTGGGGGTAAATCTTGCTTTTAATTCTTTGGATTAAATGAAAGCCATTTTCAAGCTGTTCTAGCTCTTCCTGATCTCTTGCTAGCTGGTTCAACTCAACCGTGATGGCCTAAACTCCTCTCTAAGCCATCTGATTCAAATGAGCTTCTCTTGGCTTTTTACTGAACTGCTCTGACTGTCTTGCTAAGAAATTTTCTCTCTCTCCCTATCCTGCTCGGAAGTTGCCTTTCTTTACTGTTCTCATGAGAGTTGGGTGTATCCTATCTTTGATTCATTCTGTTAAATATTCCTCTGGTATATCACTTTTGCCCTCAATTAGACATCGCTTTCAAACATGGCTGCTTCCTTCTATAAACTAGTCTTTCCTTCATTGTTTGGGATTAAAGGTATAAACTAAGGGCCTGTCTGTATTCCAGCCAGATCACACAGGGCATGTCTGCATTACTGTCTGATCACAAAAGACCTATGTGATCACTTGCCAGAACAGCCATCTTTCTGGATTAAAATTCTTGTACAGGAGAGGAAGGGTCAGAGTTCCCAGGAATTACTTGTCAGCCAGTTTAACATTCATAACTTTTCAGAGTACTGAGAGTTGGTGCTGACATGGAAAGGAGACATTTATATAACCTTGATGTCAGAACATGGTCAAAGACTGACACATGGTGAGCAATGCCTTGAAGAGTTTTGTGAGAGGCTCCTGGAAAAGGGTAGCAGGCCTTTTACCTGAGATGCATTTTCTTCCCCAGTTTGTTATTGGATGTGGCTTTTTGCCTTCTATGAAAACATTTACATTCAATTTATAAGACATGATTATTTTAGTTCGACGTCATAGGATAGCTATAGAACCTAATCTATTCAGTTAACTCTGGATATGATCTTCTGCCTTGCTTTTGTGCTTTTCCTTATATATTCTATAGTACGTGCTAGGCAATTGTGTTTAAATTGGTCTGTCCTGAGAAAGTCCTGGGAAAGGGCTGCTCTCTTAATATTTATTATGTGCTTACTGATGTTATTTACATGCTTTTATAATCATGTTTTTTAATGAATGCTAACAGTCTTCATTAGATCACTACTTTTTTTGTTACACTCTTGAATAAAGTGGGCTGAAACTGAAGTAAGGCTGTCCACAGCATCAGCCTGCAGTCTTCCCCATTCTCTCAGGCCCTTAGCTCCCAGGTCCAGCACACAAGGTCAGTGGAATGTCAACAGCCTTAAAGGTCCAGGGGACATCAGCAGCAAGGAGACAGAAACCTTGTGTGAGCCAAAGAAGAGGAGTGGCTATCGTTGTCAGGATATGTGACGGCCTATGTCACCATGAACACGTAGCTGCTTTGGCTACCGAGGAAATACCTCCACAAAATGAGATATAAAAGTAGGAGCAGAGGGAAGAAGATGATAGGTGTCTGGAAAAGTTAAGGGCATAGAAGAAGGTCATAGGAATAAATATGCTTACAATACAGTGTATAAAATCATGAAATTGTCAAAATTATTTTGATTACAATTCTTTCTTAAAATGTAAGATTAAAATATAATTAGAAAATATCTTGTTCCCTTTCCTCCTTCCCATACTCCCTTGCTTCCTCCCAATACCAAGACATATTTTTGCTTTACTTGTTATTGTTTACATATATACATGTATACATACATACATACATACATACATACACACACACAAACTAATTTAAAATATTATACAATTTATTCTGGTCATATAATTTTACCTCCCAACTCTTGCCAGATCTCACTTCTCATTCTTCCAACTCCATAATCTTTTTCTCTCTCAAAACAATGACAGCAGCAGCAGCAGAAACAATAACAAAGCACGTGCAAAAAGTTAGGATATAAGAGCATTTAAGTTCTATGGCTCAAACATTCATTCCTGCCTAGTTAGGATGCTGTGGCAGGAGAATCCTGTTTTGGAAGCCTGCTTGAGCAACTCAGAGAGACCCTGCCAATATTCAAATATACACTGATAATGGAGGGCAATTTCCCACTACAATGTAATCTAAACAAAATGTTGTTTTGTAAGATAGGCACACTTTGTAAAAAGTTACATAACTTTATTTTTTTCCAATAATAACTAAGACAAGTGCACATTTCCTGATGATTGCACTCCTGTTCCACAGGCCTCCACCATGGGTCTCCCTCCCTCATATCTTAGATTTAAAATCTACTGTATGATATGATTTCCCCTTTTCTTATTTAAAATCTGTATTGTTACTGTGCTTTCCAAAGAAGAACATATTTTTGAGTTTTTACTCTTTTTAAAGTTAGTATATAACTCATTGTGAGGGTTACACCTGCTATTTTTGTGTTTTCACCTGATAGTAGTAATCTCATTGGAGCCATAATTCAACCATTTTTATAAATGTACAGTATTGCTTTGTTTAATTACACTATTATGCATTTAGTCATCTCATGGCTAATGGAGTTTAGATGGTTTCCTGTGTTTGTTTTTGTGTTTCAATAAAATAATGAATATTTATGGCCAGATCTCCTAGTACACATATGCCAATTTTATTTATGATATATGGCATATGCTTATTAATTGTGTGTTTATTAAAAAAGCATATTTGGATCTGTTGTGATGATTCTGTCATTCTGAGCATTTGCAGCTGGGACTGTCCCCAGCACTCATAGGGTGGCGCGCAACTATCTGTACCTCTGGCCTGAGGAGTCTCATTCCCTCATCTGTTGTTTATAGGTCCCAGACACACACACAGTCCACAGGAACACGTGGAGGTAAATCAATATACAACATAAAATAAGTACAAAGACCTAAAACAAAGGCGAATTTATCACATTTAATGTTATATATCCTAAGAAAGGTATATTTGATCTTCATTTGTAAATTCACTTTAACATCTTAAAATATTAGAAAGCATTCTTACTTGCTTGCTTTTATTTGTTTCAGTAATAATCAACCATTGTTTCTCCCTAATATGGCTGGAACTGTTCTTTTCTGATTTAATGTTCTTATTTATATAACTATTCATAATATGTAGAGTCATGTGATGATTGGATGTCAAGAATGCTCCTAAGGCATATCATTTGTATCAAGTCAAAACAGTATATATTGATTTTTTTTTTGTTTTTTTTGCTCAACAGTTCAAGACTTCTCCTTATGGACTCATGTAGTCCCAAATAATTTTCAATATAATTCAATATTTTAGAAGGCTAGCATGTTTACTAAATATCATTTGATCACCTCTATTTCCTTTTCTAAAGGAAATGATTTGATTTACACATTATTTTTATATTTTGCATTTATTTGTCTATTGGTTCCAACTTACTTTAAAACATTTCTTCTTAGAAATATATTTGAGGGTATGCAAAGAAAATAAAATTTACATTTATCTTGGCTTATGTTAAGGTAAAAGCTACTGAGAATTACATTATAAGGAAGCAATGTAAACAATTTTGTTCTTCTTATGCAGGACTAAGTCTGCACTGGTATTTTACCTAGGCATGCCCAGATCATTATTTAAGACAAATATTAGCTTTCTAAGTTTTATATTGATCATTAATTATTACATATATCATCAGACATTTCCATTTTGAACTTATCTTTGGCTCTCATAGTTATTCTTATAGTAGAATATGTCATAATATTACTATCTGTCTTTTGTTATTTAACAAAATACTTTCCTCCTGGAACATTAGACCTTATAACTTTGTTTTATCTTTTCTACTTATTGCTGGATTCTATAAATTGCAACAATCAATGACTGTAGTGATCAAGAGAAAAAAGCATTGTAGTCTTCTTTATTTTGCTGTTAATTCCATTCTGGTAAATTCATTTGTCAAAAGGAACAAGAATAGAGCTGTAAAATGATATGTGCTAAATTTTCACTTGAGCCTAATTAAATAATTTCTTTAGAGATTTAGTAAATGTTTTCTGACTGTGGATTACCATCATGAGGAAGAGTAAATAATCATTTTGTGCCTAAATAAATGATCCGTGTTGCACTTCCCATTTGGTTCTAAATGTTTTGTAACTAAATAATATATTGGGAGAAGAATTTAAACAGAATAAAGAGATAGTCTCATGGGATGGAGCTTGAAAGAATGAATTACCTTAGCTTTCAGGTGTATTTTGGATAATTTATAAGCCCTGTGGATATGCAGTAGAATGAGAATTTGTTTATTTGATCAGTCATAAAGATCATATGCATGGTTTGCATTTTAGTATATAGATAGAGGTTGTTCTGGTGAAATATCACAGAAAGGACTTTAAGTGACACACCATTGTATACTTTTTCCAGAGATGAGAAGTTTAAGAATAACGTACCATATTCTGTGATATTTCACCAGAGCAATCTTTATACACTAAAATACAAACCATGCACACTGCCATCTTTTCTTTTGGGAAGCTACTAACCTGCACTCACTGTATACACAGGTAATCAATTTTATTCCTTTTCAAGTCTCTGATGGGGTTGAAGACCAGATAGCTTACTTTTAAAATTAAGCTTAGTTGTTTAGGGGTTAGGATCTTTTTAGGTCTAGATAGATGTTTTAAGTTGATAAAGGTGAGATATGATGGATATTGTTTTACATTCAGAATTTTAGACACACCAAGATAGAAAACATATTTTCTTCAAGTTTGCCAAATACAAATAGCCAAAACACTAAGAATGTAAGAATGTAACACACACACACACACACACACACACACACATATATATATAAAATCCCTGATTGTGTCATTGTTCTTTTTGCTGTAAGTAATTTATTGTATACGTGTAAAATAATATAATTGTATATGTAAAAAATAGACAAAATATTTAATAAAAATATTATAAAAATTATACATTTTATTTTTCATTATCTTTCCCAATTCTTAATTTTAAAACATATTTAACATATGATTTATATTGAGTTGCACTGGTTATTGCACTCCTATTTCATATATAAATAGCTTATATAAATGCAATAAGCAGTGAATCTCTTTATCTGTCTCTCTCTCTCTCTCTCTCTCTCTCACTCTCTCTCGCTCTCATTCACTATCATATATATGTATGTATGAGTGAGTATATATACTCATAGAGTAAACTTTGTTTGAACCTTGTCATTGTACTGTATCATTAGAATATTTTTCTTCTTCTTTTTTCTATGTAGGGATTCTCTGTGTGTAGCCCTGCCTCTCCTAGAACTGGCTTTGTGTGCCAGGCTAAAGTCAAACTCACAGAGATCCACCTGCCTCTGCCTCCAGAATCCTGGGAATAAAGGCATGCGTCTTCTTGCAAGAAGACCAACAAACTAACCTAGTCTCATGGGGGCTTACACAGACAAAATGACCAACCAAAGAGGATGCATGGACTAAACCTAGGCCCCCTACACATAAGTAACCAATGGGCAATTTGATCTTTATGTTGCCCTCTAGTAAGTTGAATGGGTGCTGTCTATGACACAGGCTCTGTTGCCTACTTTTCTTTGCTTCCCCCTAATGGGGCTTTTTTGCCTGGCCTCATTGGATGAGAAGGGCTGGGTGGGAAGCCTCCCCTTTTCTGAGGAGAAGTAGAAGAAGGAGTGGGGAAGAAGGCAGGAGGGATGGACTGGGAGGAGAGGAGGGAGGGGGCTATGGTCAGGATGTAAAATAAAGTAAAAATAAGGCCTTAGGTTGAGGAGTAGAATCAACAGTCTAGTTTTCGTCCTATCATCCTGTATATTTCTATATCCCTAGTTCTTTCTTTTCAACTTCTATCTGTATCTACAAAAGAAAGATAACGGAAAAGAGAGACATCTCTGAGTCCAACCTCATTTTCTCTCTGAATGAGACTGATAATAACTTATAAGCAACCCCCAATAAAAATAAGCATCTGTGGTTCAGAAGAGCAAACAAAAGCCTACCCATCCCCACTTTAGGGGAAATGGGGCATCATTCTCTTAACGTTTCTTCAAGTGAATATTAAATTTTAAAGAAAACATGCATGCGCCACTACGCCCAGTTGAATTGAATGTTTTCTAATGCAGAAAGTCTAGATCTGCTGTTTTCTGAACTACTGTCTCCTTTATCTGTCCTTAAATCTCCAATATAAAAATTATTACAAAGTTACAGTGGATACTTAGTTTTGACTTTTATGTCATACGTTTATTGCCTGAATAGCTGTTTTAAATCAAGGAAAATAAAGTTTTGTTAGGTATAAAGCAAAGAACTAGATAACCCAGGAAAGGGGTGTAAATATTATGCTATAATCAAACCACTAAAACTTTCTTTTTATCATATCTAAGTTATGAATAATATAGCCTATATCTGAACCATGATATGGTCATCAGAAGAAATGAATGGATAATCATTATGTGCAATGCTACAGTGTTACTGGTGACTTAAGAATCATGTTTGCGTCCTAGAGGAAGAAATAGGGGGCTTTCTCATTTTAACCATGCTTAGGTCTGTCCTGTTTCACACACTCAACAGGGATGTGCTACAGCTTGTAACTCACAGTGTCAGAGCTGAGGATACAAAGTTTGTACCTCTGTAGAGGAGGCTTATATGTCCTGCTATGCCGAAGCTTCAGGCATTAAAAATCTGAAATTTTAGAAGGCAGATAGAAGGAACACACAATTCAGTACAGTGTTGTTTAGTTTAGAGTTGACTCAAACATTTAGTGTCCATGACTCAGATTCTTTAGTTTCCAAGTAGAAATAATATTGACAAGCACTGCATGGTCTTCTTAAAAGCAAAGTTAGATGAGGTCTCAAAGATACTGGACTCAGTCTAAGAGAGTAATCACAAGGAACACAATTTATTACTAGTAAATTTATTAAGCTATCCTCCATTAATAATTAATTATTATGTTATTATCGTTTATTATTTTAACAGATTCTTATTCAATAAAAATTAAGGTATTTCATGATTAAATGCATACCTAAATTTTATAACAATGTAAAAATGTGTTTAAAAACATTTCTTTGCAGTAGTCAAAATTTGGAGAATTTTTATTTTAAAGAACTCTACACATGGGTGCTAAGCAAGCCAAAGAAAACCACAGTGTTTACAAATATTCTTTAAAAAGATATGGAAGGAGATGCTTCTTTTGTTTGGCAGAAAAAAATACAAACAGATTCTTAAAATGTGTTCACCAAATCATGCTAAACGGTATGGAATCAATTGAGAGTGTTTCTGTGAAAACCCAGTTAAAATGAAAATATGTATTCTCAACAGCGTGCTCACTTCACTCCAGGGAAATCTCATCTCTCTTTATCTTGGAGCAAGAAAGAACTAGGAAAAAATTAATTGTCTCAACCAGTAAGATAACTTGAAGTTGTGACAGAAAACAAGTTGGAGAGCACAGAAAATAAAACAAGGCAATGGGAAACACCAGCCTGAATAGTAGTATGAAAGGGGTTTTAGTTTCCTAGTTATAAATTTTCTTTATAACTATTCAGGGATAAAGGAATAGAAGAATGAATGTGTTTTCATTCTAATGAATTTCACTAGTTACACTATACAATTTTGCTTTTTATTTCAAATGTTTCCTCATTCTTAGATGTATCCATTATAGTAAGCTAATTTTTTCGTTTTTCTTTTATAATCAAATAAGATTCTAGGATGCAATCTTATTTTAAAGTGGCAAACGTAGAAAATATTAGTAGGCTTTTTTCATTATTTAATAACAATATAGTGGTCATGGATTTTTCCAAACCAGGCTCTAGACTTTACTAAGACAATAATGAATTATCAGTTTTCAAACTGAGGGATGTTGAAAGCTATCAGCATACATTGTGTGTAGTGTATCATAGATGGGAATAAAGAATTATGATGCAGCAAAAGAAGAGTAGAAACTATGGAAATGTCGCCGGTGTTTCTGAATGTGAAAGACTGCAGAGAACTCAGGGTGTCGTGGAAAATACAAACTTTTATTATTTTTGTTGTTCAATTATTTAGTTTAATATGTACCTGGGAGTCAGAACAGGAAAATCAAAGTGCTCATTAGCATGAACAATGAGTAAATAGAGATTACATCTTAGCCTCTGCCCTTAGACAGAGCCAGGTCATGTTCCCACATCTGGGGTCTGGAAATGTAAAATGAGAAGTCAAAAACCTTTAGTGAGGAATGCTTGATAGAGCCAGAGAAAAACAAACTGAAAGCTGATTTAAGTTTTGATGAAAAATTGTTTAGTTCAAATGTATATTCCTCAATTGAGGATGTCTATTCAGCCGAGGATGTATAAAATTCAGTTGGCAGTATGAATAAAATTCATAGCACACATAGTTTGCTTAATGGAAATTTCTTCTAAGTTTACTGCAAAATTCAATCTTGACAAAATAACTTGTTCATTTCTTTTACTGTGCCTAAGAAAATATATTATAAAGATAACTGCTCACAAATAAATTTAACAGGTAGAAGAATAAAGTCACCAAGAATAAAATATGTCATGCGTATGTAACAATATTTACCTCCTTTTGATAGGCCATCTGTATCATATATATCACGGCCATAAATATACTATAGTGAATATTATATTATTTGGTAATTAAAGAAAGATAAATCCTTGCAACTGGTCATGGGAGGGGATAAAGAGACAGATCAGTCAGTAAAGGGCTTACGCAAATGTGAGGAGCTGAATTCAGACCCCAGGATCCAGGAAAAAGTGTGTCTGTAATCCTAGAGCTGAGACAGTAGATACAAAGGATCCCTGTGGCCTTCTGGCCAGCTGGCCTGACCAAATCACTCAGCTCCAGCAAGGCTCCTCAAGAGGTTAGGTGAAGCAGGAATGAAGGAGACAACTGATATCAAACTTTGGCTTTGAAGTGCACATATACCTGAACACATGCCTGCATAAATATGCACAGAACAGCTGCCCAAGCAAAAGGTCATGGATTTAAAAAGCATATGCTATTTGAAAGAAACAAGTGACATGGCCTCTACAGAAACATCCTCAAGGAGTCTTGTGTAAACAGAAATATGAAAACTATCAGTGAATTGAAAGCAAATACACTGTGTGACATTATATTTTTCAGTTTCTGAGATGGAAAAATGATAGCACATATATGTGTATATGTGTAAAATAAATAGGATAGGGATTATAAGAGGGGGAAATGAAATGATTGCTACTGTCAGTGAAGATGTTAATGTAACAAAGAAGGTTTAACATTTCTCCTCACTTCTTACTTCCTTTTTTTAAAAGAAAGCTGACAATTGTAAATTTCCCTTTGTTGCATTTTTATGTATGAAAATCATTTAAAAATTAAAATGAATTTAAATAAAAACTTATATTTAACAACACAGCAGAGATTTTTTTCTCAAGGATTTAGCAAAAACCCATTTGAAATGCTGCCTTCCAAGTACAAGTTGCCCAATATCTCCTAATTAGGAGTTTAGCATCCTACATTGAATAGATGGCACTCTCCACATTGCAAAAAATTCCTGCTGTCATATAAATAGATGCAAATCTCTGAATTCATAAAAGGCAAGTTACCTAACAAAACTTGGTTACCAAAATGACCTGGTCAATTTAGTATAAAATACATGTAAAAAATAATTCGTGAACAGTGAAATTTTATCATGAATCATAAAAGCAGGACATTCTTTTTGACTTTGCAACCAATTTAGCAAACATACAGGTTGCAAAATGTCTTTTAATTTGATTCTTATTCAATTATTAAACTGTGTATTTATTTGTTTGTTTGTTTGTTTGTGGAGAGAAGGTCTGGATTAGCTGGAAATTCTGATTTAGTTATATTATCTCATGAAGATTCAGTGTTTGTGATAAGGAGTTAAATTTAGCTTAGAACACAGGTTGTAGACAAATAGATACATATATGTCTACAGAAAAAGACATGAGTACAAGAAGGTTTGTTTCTTTTTTCTTTTTCTACTATTTTCATTTCATTTTTCTTCTTCCTACTTTCTTTCCTTCTTTCCTTTCCTTTCCTTTTTTTTTTGTTTTTCATCCTTCTATATTTTGTTTTTCAGTTTTTAAAATAAAATGGAATTCTAATGATGAGAGCAAAGACTTGCTTCTCTTTGAAGCCCAGCAAGAGTTGGAATAGGTCATTTGTCACCCAGAAGGGAAGCAAGAAGCTGAAAGATCTACGGATCTTCTTGTGGGTTGCACTAATATCTAAACAAATATGAATCTTTGTAATTTCCGATAAGACAAGTCACCATACAACTATTTCCTCCAACTGTCTTAAACAGAGCATTTCTTGCCAAAACTTGGTGAGAATTAGCAGGATGTGTTTTAGGTGACCAAGCATGGAAAACTAATAGCTGGAATGTCATTGTAAGCTTCAAGCAAATTAATGACTAGAGTTTAAATGTAAAACTTGTTCAGTTGTCCAAAATATCATTAATTTCTTCATTTAGATTAAAGTATGAGATAAAAAACACACAAACAATCATTTATCCCTTACATCCTTTTCCAAATCATGCATTGATTTATATAAACACTATGAGAAGTGAGTTATATAAATAATAAACAATAAAATATGTGAAGTGAAATGCAAGAGTGATAGACGTTTACACAAGGTAGATATGAATACAGAAGGTGTTCTTGAGGTAGACCTGTCTGCTATGGAGACTGTTCTTATAAGATTGACAAAATATTGTTTCTCCCTACAAGGTAGCACTGGTAACATAGATTAAATGAGTTTCATACACTCAGAGAGCTAGAGTATCTACTGTAGCCAATGACTGTAAAATCGGTGAGGTACACAAAACACAGAAAAGGCAGGGGCTGATTTAAGTGGAAATAGAAGGTACAGAGATTTGTGCAAAAGAAACAACCTTTCAAAATGTAGCCAGCTGTGGATCAGGACAGATACTGTGACTTGCTGCTGGACTCTGGTTGGAGAAGGCAGAGAGGTATGGAAGAATGGGGCCGTGAAAGGACCCAGAGGTTTGAGGAACCCGACAAGGAGACCATCAAGGCTGTAGGATCTTGACCCAGAGGGCCCTGCACAAACTGTTCCACCAAAAAAGGACAATGAATGCTGTAAACCAGTTCAGATCTAGCCAACGGATAGCTCATTCTTGAAGGTTGTGGGGAAAGTAAGGACTGCCTCTGACATGAACTCTCTTGCCCCCAGATTTGATCACTTCCCCTTGGTGGGGAAGTCTGGAAGCACACAGAGAAAAGGGAAGCTGGCTATCTGGAGACCAGATATGCTGTGGCCATATGGTGTGGGAGGAGGGCCCCTTCTGTCAGAGTCCTGGGAGGGGAATAGGCCTGAAGAGGGAGGGAGGGAGGGTGGGAACTGGAAGATATAAGCCAGGGGCTAATATTCAGGATGTAATCTGAGTAAATTATAATAAATTAAAATAAAAATGTATCCGTTGACAATATAACCACATGTGGAATGCTCCGCTTTGGGCTTGGTGTATAGTAATAGACATGAAATATCTCCCATGGGAATGGGGCTCATATCCAATATGAACATGGTTGGTTATTACTGCCCATCTTGCCGCTATTTAACCAGTGGGCACATTTTGTCCCCAGGTTAGTATTATACCATGCAGGTTCTAGCACTGGGTAAAACTGTTAGTGCCTTCCTCTTCCAGCGGCCTGCATAGTAATTCCTGGCACTGTAGAAGCTAGGAGCTCAAAGAAAATTTCTCTGAGCCATAATGCTACCAAACTGAGTCCTAATATTTACTTATACCTATTGGTGTATGTACCTTTCAACTTTAGTCAGAGAAACTTCTTTCTTGAAATGGGTTTATGCAAATACTCAAACTGGTCAAAGTGTCTAAGATAAATAACTCCGGGTGGTCAGAAATACTGACTTGTAGGCACTCCGTGTGCTTCACTCGTCTACACAGAGCAGCTACACTTACCCACACAATATTTGTGCAAGGACAAGACAATAAAAAGGGCATCACAAATGTGACAGGGAGCTCCTATTCCAATATGAGTGTCAATTTGCAGGTGATGGCTATTGACAGGGAGAGTCACTCTCGTTCTGGGATTGTGGCTGCTGGTAGGGTGCGTGTGCTTCAGGGAGTGATCACATACCTACCTGGATTTAGATAAAATCAATAACACTCAGGGTGGCATTAATACCAATAAAAAGGACCTACAGTTTGGAGGGGAGATTGGGTAGAGGCACTAAAGAAACTTTGGAGGGAGATAGTGGTGAGTGAACATGATCAATGTCCATTTTATAAATCTATACAAGTTTCCAAGATTAAAAATTATTTAAAATGTGTACCATTGAACTCACTATAGTTATCATCTGGGGAATGGATGGTGAGGGTTGTAAAGTTTGGAGGTCTACAAAAAATTCTGCTAACTCACTTCAGCGGCAGCTCTGAAGGAATTTGTGATTATACTACGTGCAGAAGACTATTAAAACTAACGACTGAACTGACAGCTTAAGAGGAGTTTCAGACCCTTGTAGCATTAAGTGACTCTTTGTTTCCGTGCTCACACCTATTTGCGTAATCTTGCAGACTACATGTATTTTTCTCATTAGAGTAAATGCTTAAAAATCAAAATCAGTTTGATTAATGAGAAATATGTGGATGAAATATTTGTTATTTAAGTTTATCATCTAAAATTTATATGTGGTATAAACTGTAAACACGGATGAATTTGGGGTATATAAATGAAAAGACAGGGAGGTGAAAAGCATAAAGTTACTGGAGTTGGAGTAGAGAAATGACTGATGTGCTTAATTAGCCTCCCTGCAAAGTGCGAGGGAAGCAAATGTAACTGATGATGACTAGGCCAGGGTCATAGGTCACGGTTAAAATGCTGGAGTAAGGAAAGTGTAAAAGGGTAATCAGGGGAGTCTGTATGCAGTCATATACTTTGGTTTCAAGATGCAGTTAGAAGAAAATAGTAAGACAAATACTTAATTTCATTAATGTTCCTGCACAGTGATCAAAGACACACCTGCAAAGTAACAGAAGATGAGCTAGAAAATTAAAGAGAGGCCTGTAAAGTGTGTCTTGAGGCTAGCTCTCATGTGGGACATTCAGCCCAGTATTGAGATGAAGTCTGATAGTAAGCTTACTATAAACCTTCCAGTGCGATCTTTCTCACGGAGGTCCAAGGTGGTGAACCATTATTCAATGTTATTTTTTAGAAAAATAGTAGACCTGGTCGGCCATGTGGGCTAAGAAGACCATGGTCAAATCAATGAAATGCTAACCTCCAAAGGCCCAGGTCATTACGGTAAGAGATGAGTATGAGAAGCTGATGGGTGTGCTGGCTATATTCCTAAAACAGCACCCACCAGTCATTACCTTCTGACTAGTTGGATGGTTCACTTGCCTAGCTAACCTGAATGGGGATAAGCTGCTTTCAAATCCCAATTACAAGATTGTCACTCATCATGTTAGCCTAAAATAGGTTTTTATGAGAATTTTAAAAGATAATTGAAACCAAATCCCCAAGAATGATTCTTGGCAATAAGCAACAGAAGATGATGGTGAGATTAAAGAACTTTGCGCTTTGTAACAATTTGAGTGCTACAAAAAATTCCTGTGAGGGTTAGTATGCCATAATTTTTCTTTGGAAATTATAAGGAATTGATAATTATAACATGTTTAAGAATGTTCCCTGACCATTTGCTCAGTTAAGAGAATATTCATTGTCTTTTCATGTTCAGTCATTCGTACTGTTAATATAAGTAGACAGAAACTTTACAACTTGCAATTGTAAGGATGCTGAAGTCAATCAAATATTAACTAATTCGAGAAGAAATTATAATCCCCTACCTGTTGTTTCCTTCGCTACCTGAAATGAGGCTTTGCTGAATGGGAAAAGAACTAGTTCTTAGGTCCTTTGTTCATTTCAATGCTTTCCATTTTAACTAATAAGTATGTAGAAGGAATATGCATCAAATATTTTGACAGAAATCATAAAAGATTAAAAATGTACTGAATCAACTGCACTGTATCAGTCAATGATAGGCATATTAATTATTTGCTACATATTTAAAAAATCTCATGACTTCCCATGCTCATAGTAATTTAATACTCACACATACCTTTGACATAATGAATCCTTGGGATATTGTTTACTCTCATTGTACATTTAAAACAGATATATGTTAAAGCAGATAATGTGTCATCATTGTTTTTAGTGATTAAAAATAGCAAATAAATCAAATTATTAGCAAAATATATTTGCTAGTTTATTAATAGATAAGGATGAAAAATAAGTAGAAATGAGTACAATCACAGTAGTATCCATCCTGGTCACTTTAGTGAAAATTGTTGATGCAGAGATCCACGTGAAGGCTAGTGAGATAGCACAGGATTTGGAAGCACATACTGTTTTGCATTAGAACCCCAGTTCAATTTCTAGCATCTGTATGGGTCGGTCAGCTCAAAACTGTGTGTAACTCCCTCTCAAAGGGATATGATATCTCTGGCCTTTATAAGCATGCGCAAAAGATCCTCTACACATACATAGTTTAAAACCAAAACATAATGTGGTAACCATGTGACAGAACAAGTTTTGGTCATAATTGCTGATCTTAACTTTGAGATCTGAGAAATTCTCATGCTTATATCATATTGCAAAATATTTATCGAGCTCTTCAACAAAGACAAATAATTAAAAATAACAGTTGACAGTGTTAGTCTTAAACTTACAAAATCAGAAAATGTTGAAATTTGCCCAGAGTTTAGATGCAATCTTCTTAGAACACCCACTCCTTTTGCACATGAGTAAAATGGCACAGCTTCCCTTACAGTCAAGCTGAAAGAGACTGACAGTCCAGACTTTGAACATATACCCTGTCTCTCCATACTTTATTTGCAGTGGATGAGTACTCTATTAAGAATGTCAAAGGAATAATGTTTTGGCCAATGCCCTTAATTGGATTTTTCAATTACAACACTCAGTATTTTAGCATCTCCCAAGGTACATCAAATGGGTGCTCAGATGATCCAGCATCTACAGACAGGCCCGGTTATAGTCCTATTGTAAACCGAGCCGAATATGCTAACTGTTTATTGGGAGCACCACAGGGATTGAAGCTATTTGTGGATGTGTGTGCTCTAGATTATAAGTAAATCCCTGCATAGCACATTGTACAACATTACAACATTCATCCTTCCCAGTGACCTTAAATGAAAAGCCCCAGGCATCCTAACTCATTCCATTTGATAGCATTTTGGCTGATAGAATGAAAAGGCAAGCTCTAACTGTGCACTACAGAGAAATGTTGTAAATGAAAAGTAGGGAAGCATGCCTGTACTGAATGAAATGATTGGGGATGATCATTGAAAATAATAAATAATTTCTTCTCGAGACTTATCAATCAGTCCAAAGTCAAGGAAGGTAGTATAAATGCATATGCAAACACTTGTTTTCTGAAATTAGTCTTTAATATTATTAATTCTCTGTTGAACAAGTAAGCCCAGTGTAACATAAATTTTTAAAAATAATCTTCTATTTTTTAATGCAAGATTATTGCATCATGTACAACCAAGTAAATGGATTATACATGAATATTCGTTTTTTACTTTTAGTAGTGTGATATTCACAATATGTAACTCACAGATAGTAATTATAAAAAACAGTATGTATTGAGCAATTAATATAACATTTGTGTGCATAAAGTCAACTATATACTATCTGGCTTAAATTGCAAATGTACAATATTAAGCATTATCAGAAAACATCAGATCATCTCTCAACAAAAATCAAAGACGTATTCTATTATTCAGAGGAATTTCCTAGTAGCCTCAATATTTACTTTTTACCTGAGTAGACTGTCCAGTCACTAATTAACCGTAAATATGTGTGTACTTTGTATGTATTCACTGAGCACACCAAACTAAATACCCATAAACAGAGTTCAGTGTTAATCAAGGCAATGTACTCTAATAAACTACAACAACATTGGATGAAATAAGTCAGTGCATTTTGGAAATGAAAACCAATCTAAAGTGGTTGTGTTTATACTTACATGTTTAACAAGTGAAAAATATATCTTAGCATTTTTATTATATTTCTTTATTACATATATATTTACATTATTACACATAAATAATATAAACTACATACAGAGAAGAAGAACCATGACACAATCAGGAATTATATAAATGTTAAATTCATAGTGTTTTGGCTATTTGTATTTGGCAGCCTTGAAGAAAACATCTTTCCTATGTTGGTGACTCTAAAAATCTGAATGAAAATCAATACCTATCATATCTCATCTTTATCAACTTAAAACATCTATCCAGACCTAAAAACCTCTTAACCCCTAAAGAACTAAGCTTCATTGTAAAACTAAACTATCTGATCTTCAACTCCATCAGAATTGAGGAGTAAACCTTAATTACCCGAGTAAACTGAAAGTGCAGGTTAACAGTTTCCAAAATGAAAAAATGACAGACTGTTTGCTGCCTGAACAGTCACCCAAAACTCTCTATAATGCTGGTATGTTTTCACTACGGAATACTACTCAGATATAAAAAACAAGTAAATCCAGAAATTTATCAACAAAGAAGGGAATTAGAAATGATCATACTGAGTGAGTTAACACAGAAGCAGAAAGACTCACATGGTATATACTCACTTATAATTGGACACTAGCCCTAAAGGTATGTCCCATGAAAGTCTTCACTTACCAGGAGATTGGGACAGATGTGAGGACATCCCATTGGGACTCTATGTAAGACAAATATAGGAGATGGGGAAATAGAAGGATCCAGAGGATCTTAGAAACCTACAAGAAGAACATCTTAAGGGGTGGATCAGAGCCCAGGGGTGTCAAACTATTGCACCAACCAATGCCAATGACTACTTAGTAAACATCAAACCCCTACTCAGATCTAGCCAATGAACAGGACATTCTTCACAGTTGTGTGGAGAGCAGGGACTAACTCTCCCATGAACTCTGGTGCCCTATATTTGATGACCTCATCTTGGTGGGGAGCCCTGGTGGCACTCAAAGAAAAAATAGGCAGGCTACCAAGATGAGACATGATAGCCTGTGACCATAAAGTGGGGGAGGAGGTCCCCCTCTTGGACCTAGGGGAGGGGAATAGGGTGTGGGTGGGAGGGAGGGATGGGAGGATACAATTGATGGGAGAACAATTGAGTTATAATCTGAATTAATAAATTAATAAAAAAAGTTGCAGCTTCATTTTTATGTTTGTAGAAAAGCATGTATTCTAACACAAGCTGATTTTGATGTCATATAAGCATTTTATGTTAACTTATGTTAAGTGAAATTCATTCCTCCACAGAGGTTTTTATTGTTTCAATGTGATTTTTTATTGGCACAATCATTCATTTTACATCTATATGGGACAGTGGGATAGTTTAATACATATATGCAAGGTAGAATGATTAGGTGAAGAAAATCACAATCGGTGTTTTAAAAATATTTATGAATGTAACATTTATATAATTCCTGATTGGGTCATGGTTCTTCTTTCTGTATGTAGTTTATATTAATTATGTGTAATAATGTAAATATATATGTAAAAAATAAATACAACAAAAATGGTAAGAAGAGTTCCATTTTAAACACACAGTGGAGTGTATAGTCACTGCACTCTGCCATGGAACACAAGAGGCTTTTGAGTTCATTTACATTAATTTTAGCACTCCTTTTCACAAAGACCTGCTAGCCTAAATCAATGAATATTCTGCATTCTTCTAGAAAGTGATTACCTGATTTTCCCACTACACATCATTTTACATAACATAATATCTTCTAGTTCCTCTGGTTTTCTAGTAAATGACAATTCTATTATTATTATACTCTGTATATCAAGAAGCTTTTATCCATTTACTGATTTGTGGAACTTATGCTTAGTCTGTATCTTGGTCATTATGAATGCTGCTGCAATGGCACAAAACTTCAGGTATCTTGTCTTCATTAATGTATCTATTAGTGGATAGTTGGGCCACATTATTGGTCTAAATTTAGATTTTTTAATGAATTTACAATGCTCTTTTCATAATGTCTTTTCTACTTTTACATTCCCATAAACAATATGGAAGTCTTCTCCATATTCAGCGCCTTTGCCAGCATAATTATTTTCCTTCACACTGAGGTCATTCTAATTGAAATAGGATATCTTAATTGTAGATTTTTATTTCCCCCACTTATTAGTGATACACTGTTTAAGATATTTTTGACTTTTCTTTGTGAAGTATCTATTACCACTATTTGCCAAATTTTCCTTAGAATTCGAGTTCTGATATTGAGGTGGTTATGAAATATGGAAATTAATACTCCTTGGGATGAATAGTTTAAAACTATTTCATTGCTTTCCCTCATTTTTACTATTATTGTTTTAGATATCCTAATCTAGTTATATTTTACCCAAAACCTTTTAATGTACCATTCTTGGTCTGTTTCAATTTTATAGATTCTTTTTTTCATTAATTGTTATTGCATGCATATATATATATGTGTGTGTGTGTGTGTGTGTGTGTGTGTGTGTGTGTGTGTGTATACATGAATATTCCTAAATATAACTGCTAAGTTTATGTAATGTTACTCATATATATCTTTCCGGGTTTTATCAGTTGTTATTGGATAATCAATCAGTGTGCTCTTACCTAGGGAAGACTATTTCTCCCTCTCTCAGAATTCGTTAGTTGCCCATCGTTCCATGTGTATGGCTCATTGTCTCATTCCCTTGATAGGATATGATCACATATATCTATCTATACAATTTTACATATACTTTCTCATCTTGGTGAAACATTATACCTGAAAGCTTTTCTCCTCATTTTATTATGGTAATTTAATAATTTCAGGTCTTGTATTCAAGTCTTCTGTTGGTTGTGCTAATTTTTATTATGATGAGAGTCAGGATAACCCTCCACTTGTAGGGTGCCTATTTGGCATTCAAATACTTATTTTACCAACAGCCTTATGTTCACTGAATCACCCTTTATCCAGTGTGCATTATTTGTTCCATTCAGCTATTCCATTGTTCTATATGACAGCGTAGATACCCGTACTGTTGTTGTTTAAGCAATAAAGCTTTATATTCTCCATTTAATTATGATTTTAATGCTTTCAAATTTTGTCCTTTTGATCAAGATTTCTTGCACTAGCAGGAGTGTTTTGTGGTTTTTCATAAATTTAAAGATTTCTTTCCTACTAGATGTTTAGGTATAAACTAGTTTAAAATTAAAATTATTCTTTGCAAAGTCTGTATATGAAACCTCTATGTCATTATTTTGATAAAAATTATTCATCAGCTCTCACACAAAACATATGCTACATGAATATAGTATAAATATACACATAAATTTGTATATATTGTATATATATAGTATAAATATACATAAATATAGTATCGAGGAGATAATGACAGTAAAATGGTACATGTTCAGCTAAGATGTGATCACTCCTAAGCTCCTTACCCTCCTGCCTTTTTCTCTGCCGAACCCTCCCATCCCCAGCAGCTGCCCTTCCTCATTCGTGCTTCATGTGTCCTGGCTTTCCAAGAACTCTTGTTTTGTTTTTAACTTCTCTCATGGGTCTCTCTGTAGTTTCCTTGTGTCTACCTATTCTCACTTTCGCCCAAATGCACATATGTAACAATTTGACGCCATGATCCACATAAGACAGCAATATGAAGTATTTGGATTTTTCTTTATCATGGGTTACCTTTATTCATGTAATGTTTTCCATTTCCATCCACTTTTCTTAAAACTTCATATTTATTAAAAGCTTAACAAAATTCCACTGTGCATGTACCACATTTTCACTCCTTGTTGGACTTTGAGCCTCATGCTATGTCCTTGCTTGTGAAAATATCTGTAATGAATATGGATGAATAAGTTTCCCTGAGGTAGATTTGAATCCTTTGAGCATCTGCTTAAGATTAGTTTGGATGATTTATATCACAGATACATTTTAGCTTATCGGGAAATCTTCACAGAGAAGTGCATGGTAACTAGACGGGATTACATGCCAACCAAAGTGAATAAGGGTTCTTCATTCCTGAACCTTCACTAGCATTTATTGTCATTTCTTTTGTTAATGATAGCCATTACATACAGTATGAGATGGAATATCAAAATCACTTTATATAAAATTTCTGTCATGCATAAAGATGTTAATCACTCTAGAAATATTTACAAGTAGTTTGTATTTTTTCTGTGGGTAACTGCCTGTTCAACTCAGAGGCATATTTATTGGTAGGCAGGTCATTTTCAAGTGTTTATGTTTTGTACTTTTTTAACTTTTCTAAATATGAATCATTAAAGTAATATTATTAAATTCTAGGCTGTCTCTCCACTTGATTATTTTCCTTTGCTTAAGCTTAATTCCATATGATATCCATTAATCACTTCATAGATTTATTTCCTGTACTATTTTGTTTCTAGAAAAGAATTTTTCTCTAACTTTATCCGCAAATGCTTCCTCTATTTTTTTTCTTCAGCATTTTCAGTGTTTTTAGTTGTAAACTAATATTTTTTATACAATTTGAATAGTATTTGGCCTAACTGAAAAAAGTGGATCAAATTTTATTCTCTCTGTGGTGAGTATCCAGTTTTGCCAATGCCATTTGCTCAATGAGCTGAATTTTTTCTGGTATGCCTATTTTTGACAATTCTGTTAAAAATCAAGTTACTATATCTGTATGAGTTCATCTCTGTGTCCTCTGTTATAAACTACTAGTTTTCTGTCTTACTTTTTAATTTTAAACTTTTATATTTAGTTATATCACAAAAGATGCTAACTTTTCTAATTATATCAGTAAAAATTCATTTTTATAACTTTGGTTAAATGCAATGATTTTTTCAGAAAGATACAGTGTTTTCTCAAATCTCATGAATAATCTCCAACTCCTCAAATTTCTCTCTTTGTAATTTTATCAGTCGCCAGAACATTAATTTTCATGTGATGCATTTCCAGCCATGTTTTTAAAATATCATCTTAAAATAATAGCTTCTGTACCTGAGAGATGAGCCTTCTCTGCAGATCACTGGTAGCTATAAAATTTATATAGTCATGGAAACAGGCAGTACTGTGGACAATCTTTACCACAAATGACATAATTTTCATGACAGAAAAATCTGCTTAGCAACTACTAAAATGATTCAGAATGGTTTCTTTAGTATATCTTTATTTTTCTGTTCCAAAACTCTTTCTCTCAGACATGGGTAGGTACTCAAGAGAGATACATGCTATATTGACTGACAACTACTTTATTTAAAATAGTAACTGTGTCCAGCATGGCTTGCTGAACATCTCATATGGAGAAATGTCATATTTAATAGAGGTATATTATAATTTTGAATTGGACATTGAGGGTGTTTCTAGAAATGGTATATCTGTGTAGCTTTGGCTGGCCTAGACTCCTCTGTAGGCCAGATTGTCCTTGAATTCACAGAGATCTGCCTGCCTCTGCCTTTCCAAGTACTGGGATAAGAGGTATGCATCACTTGGACATTTTTCTATAAACTATCTTAACTTATTCTGCACCCACTACAGTAAATATGACAGCTACTAAATATGCTAAAATGAAGTAGGAATTAATAGGTAAGGTAAGGTTTGCAAGCTAATATTATAAGCTTATGGTTACCTTCCTAAGCTGTCCAATGGTGAACAAAGTATTCGGCTATACTAACGTGGGAAGGCAGTAAGTCTTGTGACTCATTGGTACTCAATGATAACTTAATAATTGAAATATAAATACATGGTACATATAGTAGATTTCAGTATGGATTATGATTCTGTCTAATGCATACATAAAGAAGGCAATATTTTATATTTGTTCAGAAAAATAAGTAACAAATAAGTAATAGATATAAGGTAAATGAAGGAAGAAGAAAAGCTTTGACAAATATTGTAAATTTATAGAAAATAGGGCAAAAACAGAACAGAGGGCTAGGAGATGCCTTGGTACTAGAGTGGTTTATAGGCAAGTGGGTTTGATAGAGAGCATCCATATGAAGATTAAAATCTAGACCTTGAACTGCCTACAAATCCGCCTAGATGGGAAGAACCCTGCTGTACACAGATCAGCTCCTGTGGCCAAGTCTGAGTTCCAGGGTCAGGGAAAGACTGTCTTAAGAAACATGGTAGGAAGTGTTTACAGAAAGCACATCACACACATGAAGAAATGGAACAACTGAGTGTATATACCTCTCTCATACACTAGGGTAAACACACACACACACACACACACACACACACACACACACACACACACAAATATACCAAATGATTTCTTTGTTTCTGCTTAGATTAATCACTCTAGAGACAACTATGAGAGATTGAATTAAAATTTAAAAAATCTAGAATATTTCAAATAAAAATAATAAAATTAGAGTACCTTTTGATTTAATTATTTTATCACAGCAAATATTTTTTACATATGAGAATTGCCAGAAAACAATAGCTAAGCTCCAGGATAGGTGGTGATTTCAAATGTGATCTTTGTTATTTTAGTTAGAAATAGTGTTAATTACAAACCTAGGTTCATTCCACTAGCTAAAGCCATATAAAGTCTTCCAGAAGTGATCTGTCACATATTTTTAAAAGTTAGACATTTTATATGTAGACTAGCTAAAAGTTGTGGGTCTCATACAAAACAAGCAAGTGTGCAAGGATATACTAAATATAACTTTTTGTCCTAAACTGTATTCTGAACACCATTGAAATGGTTGTTTTGGAATCATTTTAAGATGTTTTATATGAGGTTCTTCAATGTAGAGGTTTCTAATTTAGTATGGCTTTCTTTTGAACATTCCATTGGTTCTACCATTTATTCATTTGTGGGATTAATCACTTGCAAAGTGTATAACTGTCAAATTAGTAAGAAGATATGCCAGGTGTATTAGCATAATGCTTTAAATCCTTGTCAATTAATCTTGCAAGCAAACCAATGAGGTGACAAAGGTCACCGCTAAGTTACAGAGGAGAAGGTGGTTCAGTTTCCTCTCATGACAAGATTCTCACCCTCTGTGAAAATTGCATAAAACTTGATATCAGAAATGTCTTAATGTTTAGGATGCTCCCTTTTTAACCTACTTTCATTATTTTTTACAAAATAATCTTAGTTATTTATTAAATGATCTTATGAAACAATTAACATAAAAACCTTTCAAATTAAGAGGGTGGCCTGAGCAGGTCTCTGCTTTGCCTGCTCTGTGTCCTTGTTTCTACCTAAAAATGGGCAAGCTTGGAAGCAGGCAGAGTCATTAGCCAAACTCTGCCAAGACAGGGTAAACAAGTCCTCAATAGTTCCTGCCTCACAAATATGTCTGCCAGATATATTGGGCCAAATGACTGAAGAAGACAGTGACTGTTAAGACAGTAAACAGTCTCTGTCATCTTTTCATTTGGGAATCTGCTAACCTGTACTCCATGTATACTCAGTAATTAATTTTATTCCTTCTCAAATCTCTGATGTGGTTGATAACCAGATAGTTTAGTTTTACAATTAGTTGTTTAGGGGTTAGGATGATTTTAGGTCTAGATAGATATTTTAAGTTGATAAAGATGAGATAGGATAGATATTGATTTACATTCAGAATTTTAGACTCACCAAGATAGGAAAGATGTTCTCTTCAAGGCTGCCAAATACAAATAGCCAAATTCACTATGAATGTAACATTTATATAATTCCTGATTATTCCATGGTTCTTTTTGCTGTAGTTAGTTTACTGTATATATGTGAAATAATATAAATGCATATAAAAAGATTTAATAATATTTTTGTTAAACAATAGAAAAAATTTAAATTTAACCTAAAATTTAAAATATTTTTCCATTACTGGAAAATTGATGGAAATAAAAAAGAAAGCAGTGCCTAAAATATCAACACTTTATTTCTCTGCACTTTTTCCAGTTATGTCCAGATTTACAGATATTAACACCATGCCATTCAATGAATTAGGGACATAATAACTAATGAAGTCTATTAACTTTGATGAAAAAGAGATCAAATAAGTAACATATAAAAGTATACATGTGTATTATAGATAAACACAAACTATATAATTTACTATATGTCAAAATATGTTAGGTAAACATCTGGTAAGAGTTCTCAAATTTAAAGCAAGTATGACTAGCTAATATTTGAATATTTATAAAGTTTTAAACCAGATAAATAATGTTTTTATGTCTGTTGTTTTAAACCTCAATTGATTTTGAAACTAGAAAACACTTTATAGCTATAATAATCCTTCCAAAGTGTCAGTAGCTCTTTCCTACCTTCTATCTTTTCAGTTAGACTCATTCTGTAACTCACAGTAAATACCATATAAATGTACTCCAAAGTGGAGCAAGATGCATCATACATCCAGTATCAGTGATAATTAAGAATGTAGAGACAGACCACGGCCATATCCTGTGTCTCTGTCTCAGAAAGAAAGGAAAATGAGGGGATTGTCAGTATTATGAAACACAAGTCTTAATATTGGGCATGAATTGAGGCAGTAGTACAAAGGCCCGAAACTCATCTCATTGCTCAATCTGGTCACTATCTCTGATTGGTACTACATGACATATGAAATGATCCTGTATCAAACAAACATTCAAATATCAAACACAAGAATCAAACACATGCACACAGTTCTTTCACCAATAATTTTAAGGAAACTCATATTCCATGTGCAATTCTTGCCAAAACAGAAACTATGATCTATATGAATATTATCATACGATAAATGCCGTTTATATATTTTATGGTTCTGTTAAGTAGTTAAAAAGACTAGGAGTCTTGGAGGCTATCAATTCTCTGAATCTGCACCAGCATATTTAGTGTTAACCGTGTGGCTACTTGCTCAGCGTGTGAGCACTTGCCCACCTCAACTGCTGAACCTGCCTATTTTCTTGGACACTAACTTAAAAGGCATCACTTTTTCCTTTTTTCTTTTTTATCTCCATCCTCCAGGGATATTTGTTCACAGTTTGCTTGCTTCGTCATCTAGTAAAATTGTCTTTGAATACTTGTACAAATCCCCTTTGAAATTCTTTAATTTGTGAGACCAATAAATCAGAGAATTAAATCCAGAGTTCTGGAAAACTAAGAATTCCAAAGACAATAAAGAAGAGGAAATAAGGCACTAGACTGTAATTTTAGCCACAGTATCAGTACGCCATGGCTAAGAGAAGGTTGAGACAGAACATTTGCTAGAGACCTAAACCTGAGATCCCCTGCATGGCAGAGTACATACCATCTCAGACTAATAATTATTGTATTTTCTTTTATTCATTTTGATAAATTTTAATTCTTCCATTGATTTTAATCATCACGTCATTTCATAAGTTACTTTGTGGGGCAGATATTTCAGTTTCTACACCTTCTTATGGTTTCATATAGCCTTTTAGGTATTTATGTCCAACCCAGCACAAGAACCTACTGCAAACCAGAGGCCTTAACAGAAGACCCAAAATTCTGAAACTGTCAGAGGAATGATAGACAAGTTTAGGCAAGTGAGATTAGATCAGACAGTGCAATTTCTGCATTTGGGAAAAATTTCAAAACATTTTGTAGAACTCTATGACTATAAAAAAACGCATTTAAAAATGTGCAAATGACTTCTTTTCTTTCTTTTTTTCTCATTTTCTATTATCCAAATCCAAGGTTCCTGTAATTATTTTAGTTTCATTGTTATATGAAATCTTTGTTTTGCTTGTTTTTATTAAATATTTTTATATATTCATGTATATTATTACACATATATGCAATAAACTACCTACAGTAAGAAGAACCATGAAACAATCAGTAATTTATATATATATACATATACATATACATATATATATGGACTTGCTTACTCTGTCTTGGCAGAGTCTGTCCATGAGCTCTGCCTGAATTCAATCTTGCCCATTTTTAAACAGAATCCTGTCTGTGGTAGAAAGAGCACATTTTGCCCAGGGGCTTGTTTGCCACATTTGAATCCATCTCCATAAGGAGGTTTTTTGATGCTCATCATCTTCTTTGAGCTAGGCTGGGTATTACCAGGAGTTAACTTTGTCTCATTTTAAATGTATCTTTGAAAGAATAAAATACGGCATTTAAAGATATTTTTATTATTTCAAAGAACATGCATTTTTCAAAAGGAATAGCCAAATGATGAACAAATATCCGAAAAGACATTTAGCATTATTCATCATCAAATGAGCACAACACAAACTGCAAGATTTTGCCTCACACTTTATAACGTTTTCTAAAATAAAGGTGTAAGATTCAGAAAGTGTAGGAAGAAAGACTTTTAGTCTGTTGGTAGGAATTTAACTGCTAGGTCATCTGTAAGTACCAGTACTAGTACAGAAGATTCTTAAGAAAGTATTTATAGAACCACCATATGACTCAGCAAACTTCAGGTATTTAAATATGTATTCAAAATGGAAATGAAGGCCAAAAGACATTTCTGTATTGTCATGTTCACTGTTACAACATCATAATGAAATAAAAACTACCCACGTGCCCTTGGGTAAGCCAAAGAATAATGAAAATGTGATGCACACCTACAACAAAGATCACATTGTTGAAAAGGAAAGTAACCAATCCTACTACTTTAAACAATACCGATGGGCAGATCAATTATGCTAAATGACATGAGTCACAAAAGAAAACATATTATTGAGTTACCCACCCCGAATAAGGTGTATGAAATGAACAAGAAAAAGAAAAAGGCACTGGCATGGGAACAATAGGAAGTATTTACTCAAATAATTTAAAATTTCATTCACACAAGATGAATAAATCTAAAGATGTTTTATATGACACTGCCTGTTAGTTCCCCAACTTAGCATACTGCATTTTAAGTTTCTTAAAATGGAAGTGTCAATTTAAATATTTTCATCTCTAAAAAACAAGAATAAAAAGAAGTTGAATAAGGAAATGAAAGAAAAAAAACACCAAACAAAAAAATTAGCAAGAAAAAAACAAAACAAAACTAAAACAGAAGTAGGAAATTAGGGATGTGTTCGTTATGTGCACTACCTTTATTGCAGTGTGCATGTCACGAATGTTTGATGCTTGTAAGCTCATCAGTTTATATCAGTTATATAACTGCAGTATTTTCACAAACTTGTTAGTAAATTATAAAATTTTAAAGAACATTAATATGTTTATAAAAGTTATTTGATTTCATGCATTTAGATGAGAATTATAGATTTTTCAATTGTTAATGTCCAGATATTGGTTGTGATTCACTTTGACAACAAAGTCAAGAAATTCCATGAAGAACACAAATTATCAGTGTGGGTTAAGGTAAATGCACAAGTCAATAGCAATAATAAGGTACAAGCAAATGGGAAACAAGTCACACAGTTAAAAATGGGAAAAAAGAATTGAAGTAAGATACAACGGAAACAATTCCACGTTAGGATTTGCGCAGAATGGCTTCTACACCATTTCCTACCCAGTTGTTCAGCTATGTATTACCTGTATCAGCCACCCACAGTCTGCCTACTCAATAGCAAAAATAGTATTTTCTGGTTAATTTCAGTGAGTGGTTTTTCTTTGCCTCTCTCTCTCTCTCTCTCTCTCTCTCTCTCTCCCTCTCTCTCTCTCTGTCTCTCTGTCTCTGTCTCTCTCTGTCTCTCTCTCTCCCTTCCTCCCTCTCTCTCTCTCCCTCTCTCCCTCCCTCCATGCCTACCTCCCTCTATCTCTCCAACACACACACACGCAGACACATACGTACCACCATTACCACCACAACTTTGTCTCTGACAAATGAAAAGCTAAAGAAAAATGAAACAATCAAGAAGCTAGATGAAAAGAAGACAACTGTTGGGAAGAAGTATTGAAGAGTCTGCCAAAATTATATTCACATACAGGATTGAAGGGTTTTTTCTTTCTTTTTTTCATTATTCTTTGGTGTCATACTTGATTAAAGTTAATAAGACATTTAAAATTGGGTATCTCCAAATGAGTATTTAATTTAGATTTAATGTGATGGTTATGGCTGAAAATGAAAGGTAAAGTCTTATAATTAAAGAACTGACAGTTCACATTTTATTTGGCTATAATGAGTGAAGTATAAAACATCTGTTATATTAAATTTGTGTTCTACCCTTTTCTGGAAGGTTTGCTGCTAGAATATATGGTTTTAAGTATATTTATCTTACTATTTCTTTCTCCTGTGTTGCTTAAATTTTAAAATTTGAGGAAAAATGCTTTAAATACATTAGTTCACTTTTCATGATATATGTGTCTGTCTTCAAACTCTCTATCTAGGATCATTCTCTTGAGGGCTGGGAGTACAGATGTGATGGCAGATGTGCTCAGTCTGTCCCCCACCCTACCCCCAACTGTGAATTTAAAGCTTCCAGAAACTAAGATTGTGTTTCAAAATTTTTGCATTTAAAATCATTAGTTATATACTTCACTTGTTTTAATGTATTCATGTAGTTTTACATAATTTGCATTATTTGGTTGTAACATTCAAATTTCTATGCTTCCTTTGACGAAAAGAGTTATGCGTATTTTTACATTCTAACTCTTATCAAGCATTCTACCATCAAAGTATCTTTATATGTCTAGACGTGAATGCAATGCAACCTTTCTGTTTCTATTTTTAGATCATATATTCATATAACCAAATACATTTTCACCCCAAGAAATATTCTAACATTATTCTTGTTCAAGGTGGGTGGCATTTGGTTTGCTATTTTGTTTGGTTGTTATCTCTTAGAGTTCTGTTCTTTTTATTTTTATTTTTATTTTTAAATTTAAAATTTTTCATTTTTAATATATTTTATTATGTTTTAATGTATACATTTATATTATTACATATGAATAAAATAATCTATATACAGCAGGAAGAACCACAAGATAATCAGGAATTATATAAATGTTACATTTATAGTGATTTGGCTGTTCGTAGTTAGCAAACTTGAAGTAAACATCTTTCCTCTCTTGTTGGGTCTAAATTTCTGAATGAAGTTCAATATCTATCATATCTCACCTCTATTAACTTTAAACCTCTACCTTGATCTGAAAAATCTTAACCCCTAACCTACTAAGCTTAATTGAAAGACTAAGCTATTTGGTTTTCAACCCCATCAGAGATCTGAGAAGGAATAAAACTTAAATATCTGAGTGAATGAGAAGTACAGGTTGGCAGCTTCCAAAATGAAAAAATGACTGAGACAGTTTACTCCCTGAACAGTCACCCAACACTCTCTATAACGTTAGAGCATCATCTTCAGCCTTCTCACCCAATATATCTGACAGACATATTTGGAAGACAGAAGCTATTGCTTACCCTGCCTTGGCAGAATTCAGCCGTCAACTTTGCCTGCATCCCAGCTTGTCTATTTTTAGGGAGAATTCTGTCTGTGGCAGAAATGAGGACATTTTGCCCAGTGACTGGTTTACCACTGCTGGGTGCTGCCAAGAATTAACTTGTCTTGTTGTCAAAGAATCTTTAGAACAATAAAAAAAAAAAATTTAAAATGACATATTCTGTAGGTCTGAGGCTTTTGAAGACCTTATTTAACTATTTTACCTTATATATCTAAAGAATCACATCTATCTATTAAACCTAAATACATATTCTTGTGATAAAAGTAGACTAGAAGTCTATTTTTTTTTCAAGAAAGACAGAAAGGGAGTGGAGCCAGATGGCAGATGAGTTGGGGGAAAACTGGGAGGAGTAGAGGGAGAGGAAACTGTAATAAGGATATCTTGTATGAGAAAGTAACCTGTTTGCAATAAGAGGGAAAATGCAGAGTATCCTAAATATCTTTTACTACTTGAAAATATTAATATTCTTTTATTAACTATTAAATTTAAGACTATATACTGCCGGAGAGTAGGAATGGGTGACTACAATCTGAAAGTTCTACCTGGTGCTATGAAAGTAAACTCCATATAAAGTGTTTTTTTTTTTTTTTTTTCTTTTTAAACCAAATTTCTTTTTTTAAGAATGTGCTTTCTAACTCACAACTCAGGCACTTCTAGTGCTCTCGAATACGCGTTTACTATCTTAGATTCTTTTCTTGTGTTTCGCATAAAATATGCAGACTCAATCCCTAAACCAGAAGCTGTCTCCAATTGACAACCACTTGCAGAGAAATTGCTAGTTTGATTCCATCGAGTCTCACTGGGTAAACAGGCCACAGGTAAGGGCAAGCCTATGGCCAGCAGTAGATAACAAGCAGAAAACAAACTCAATGGTATTTTTGGAGGATTTTGTCTCCTCATGCTTCAGTCTGGGCTGTGGCTGGCGTTTGGACTCAGCTCTGCCTGCGTGCTCTGCCAGATGGGCCAGGCTGGTAAGCGGCTATGGGCTGAGAGAGATCTGAGCCTAAAGCTGCTTGGGTGCTCTTCAGGCCTTTTCAAGACTGCAGGGCTCTGCCTATCTGCTCTGTGACCCAGATGGGCTAGGCTGGTAAGCAGCTGGGGCACTAAGAGAGATCAGAGCCCAGAGCTGCTTTGGTGCCCCCACTCTTTCTCAGGACAGTGGCTGGGACTCAGCTCTGCCTGTATGCTCTATGTCCCAAATACAGAAAGCAGCAAGGATGCAGGGAGAGCCCAAAGCTGCACTGGTGTCTCAGTCTTTCTCAAGAGGGCAGCTAACGTGGCTTGTCCCCCAGGACTTTTTTGTGGGTTAACTCGGTGGCCGGGTGTCGGATCCATCCATACTCCACACAATTCCCTTTCACCTGGGAATCAGTAGCATTTGTGTTTTCTAGCTTTCAGTTTGGTCTTTAGATCTACATACAGTGCTGGTTGTCCTACTGATCTGGAATGGTATGGAATTGCGTCTGCCATTTTGGATCTCCCAAAGCCAATTCTTTCTTTCTTTTTCTTTTTCTTTTTTCTTTTTTGTTTTGTTTTCGCTTTTTTGTTTGTTTGTTTGTTTGTTTTTTGAGACAGGGTTTCTCTGTGTAGCCTTGGCTGTCCTGGACTTGCTTTGTACACCAGGCTAGTCTCGAACTTACAGCGACCTGCCTGACTCTGCTTCCCGAGTGCTGGGATTAAAGGCATGTGCCACCATGCCCAAGCGCACCAATTATTTCTTAACTGACCTTAATTTCATATATTTAGTGTTCCACTGAGAATCTACATGGATACCTAGATCTAGACCTGGATTCAAAGAGACAGTAAGGGACCAAGAACCACTCATCAGAACCAACACAGACCTTAGATTCAGAAGAAGAAGAAGAAAAAATCTTAGTTTCTATATATCTAGTTCAGAGTAACTCACTATACAAGAATTCATTTCCCATAACGTTTTTGGCTAAGTTATATGTTTTATTAAGTAGCAAAATAATTCAGCTAAATTTTTGATATAATTTTAAAATACCAAAATTTGTCCACCTAATGGATTTATTTACCTTATTTTTTCATATAAATAGAACATTTTTAACATTGGAGAATAAGTACATCTTATTAGTAAATGAAATGGTTTTAGGTAGAAACATTCTGTCTCTGGCATTTACACAGTATTATTTGTGGATCTACTCCAGACTTGGCACTTGTAGGACATTTTAAGCATATCAGTAGATTATAAACATGTATTTTGGTAAATGAGAGGATTTTTCCATTAGACCTAAAAGCTAATATTGTGATGACAGCTATCAGACCTTGAATTTCAAAGAACTCATAGAGAATGGAATTTTTTAACTTGTCCCTGAACAGGAACACTACATGGAAATCAGCTTACTTGAGTGTGCAGCTAAATTGAGAATCAGGAGCCTGGTTTGTATAGGGTTGAAGATGAACAATATTTCTTGTGATAATTTCAGAATTTGTTTGGAATTCATCACTGACATTTCAGCACTGTTTAAAGAGTTGAACCATGCCAGTCACTCTAGGAGTATGCTAGAAGCCATTGCTAAATTAGGCATTTAGTAATTAGATTGTGATACTGGAGGAGTGCTAAGTTTCAGTCACTGAAATTTAACACACTTTTGAAAACCCTTGCTGAGAAAACTTCATTGCATTTCCATGGAAACAGTTTGAACGATTCTCACACAACCTGCAAGTAGCTTTAGAACAGTGAGTATTAAGGTTTTAAGCTTTAATTTAAACAATTCATTTTGGGATGATATTTTTCTTATCCTGAATTGTGTTGTACTGTAACTAAACTATATAAGCTTTATGTGAAGAATGACCAAAACAAAACTAATTTTTTAGATATAAATATGTGACATTTTGTTTCTTAAATAAGCAAAATGTAGCCGGACGTGGTAGCGCATGTCTTTAATCCCAGCACTCAGGAGGCAGAAGCAGGCAGATAGCTGTAAATTCGAGGCCAGCCTGGTCTACAAAGCAAGTCCAGGACAGCCAAGGCTACACAGAGAAACCCAATCTCATTTTAAAAAAAAAAGCAAAATGTAAGTAGTAGATATGAGTACAAAATGTCTTTGTAAATGCAAATTTGATGAATAAATGTATAAATCATAGTCTTATATAACCAGCCAACAATGTCAACGATATATTTGTAAGAAAAATCAATTAAACAGCAGTCAGACAAAAACAGAAAAAAAAAAAACACAGAAAATTAAACCAAAGAGGAAAAAAACATTGGTAACAACTAAGGTGATATATTTTAACTTAATCATGTAAATAATATTATTATAGCACAGTGCTTTCAGGACTTGATGATGCTGCACACACTGCCAGAGGGGATGAAAATTTAACATCAGATCATAACTGGTGTCAAGTTATGAAGAGTGAGTGCCATTCTAAAGGTTTATATACTAGATAACAAGTTTCAATGAGTGCTGGTAACTGAAGAAATTCTATCATAAATAGAATTAAAATTCACTCTGATTTAGAATGTTCTCCTTTCTTTTTCAGAACAAAGTTGATGGGGGTTACTGAAAGATGAAATCCTGAATAACATTCTAAACTAAATTAGTGTGTCTATTATTTTTAGAAGGCTATGTAAATGCCAAGATAGGGTATATATTGGTCCATTATACAAGTCTTAACATATTGAAGTAGATTTCAGTCTCTAATGACATATGATTGGAAATCAGCTCCAAGAAAAAATACAAAAGTTTCCTTACTCTATGAAAATATAATCAAATATGTTATATTAGTACTTATATATGTCTGATAGTACTTAGTATATTAATATAAATCATCACTGTCGGAAACACGTCCTCAGTAAATAAGATAAACTAATATTATGAAAAACAAAATTATGCAAATAAAAGTGATGAAGTAATTAGAAAATAGAAAACAAAATTGGCATAGAAAATAAAAAATTTAAAATTTGTTTACAAGATCAGAAAAAATGATCAATCAATAAATATAAAAGATGACAGAGACAGTTTGCTACATGAATAGTCACCCAAAACGCTATAATGTTGGAGTTTAAATTTGAAACATTGAAATAAAATTCAAATTTAATATTATTCTTCACACACATTAAAATATATACATATTTTACTCTCATATGAGGTATTGTACAGAAACAACTCATTTTTTAAAACTAAAAAAATGATTTTTTTAAATTAATTTATTCTTGTTACATCTCAATGGTTATTCTATCCCATGTATCCTCCCATTCTTCCCTCTCTCCCATTTTCCCCTTATTCCCCTCCCCTATGACTGTTGCTGAGGGGGATTACCTCCCCCTGTATATGCTCATAGGGTATCAGGTCTCTTCTCGGTGACCTGCTGTCCTTCTTCTGAGTGCCACCAAGTCTCCCCCTCCAGGGGACATAGTCAAATGTGAGGCACCAGAGTATGAGAGAAAGTCATATCCCACTCTCCACTCAAGTGTGGAGAGTGTTCTAACCATTGGCTAGATCTAGGTAGGGGTTCAAAGTTTACTGCTCATATTGTCCTTGGCTAGTGCCATAGTTTGAGCAGGACCCCTGGGCCCAGATCCGCCCATCAAAATGTTCTTCTTGTAGGTTTCTAGGACCCTCTGGATCCTTCTATTTCCCCATTCTCCCTTGCTTCTCTCAACTAGAGTCCCAATAGAATGTCCTCCCCTCGGTCCCAGGTTTCTGGTAAGTGAAGGCTTTCGTGGGACATGCCCCTTGGGCTAGTATGCAGATATAAGTGAGTATATATCATTTGAGTCTTTCTGCTTCTGGGTTAACTCATTCATTATGATCATATCTAGCTAAATCCATTATCCACGAATTTTGAGAATTCCTTGTTTTTAATAGCTGAGTAGTATTCCATAGTGTATATGTACCACAGTTTCTTTATCCATTTTTCTACTGATGGACACTTAGGTTGTTTCCATGTTCTGGCTATTATGAATAAGGCTGCTATGAACATGGTTGAGCAAATTTTCTTGTTGTGTGCTGGAGCATCTTCTGAGTATATTCCAAGGATTGGAATAGCTAAGTCTTGAGGATGTCCTATTCCCAGTTTTCTGAGATAGCACCAGATAGATTTGCAAAGTGGCTGTACTAGTTTGCATTTCCACCAGCAATGAAGGAGTGTTCCTCTCTCTCCACATCTTTGCCAGCATGTTCTGTCACTTGAATTTTTGATCTTAGCCATTCTGATGGGTATAAGATGGAATCTCAGAGTTGTTTTGATTTGCATTTCCCTGATGACTAAGGAGGTTGAGCATTTCTTTAAGTGTTTCTCAGCCATTTGATATTCCCCTGTTGAGAATTCTCTGTTTAGTTCCAAGCCCCATTTCTCAGTTGGGTTATTTGGTTTGGTGGTGTTTAATTTCTTGAGTTCTTTATATATTTTGGATATTAGACCTTTGTCAGAAGTAGGGTTGGTGAAGATCTTTTCCCAGTCTGTAGGCTGTCTCTTTGTTCTCTTGAACAAAGCCTTATAGAAGCTTCTCAGCCTCATGAGGTCCCATTTATTAATTGTTGACATTAAGGCCTGGGCTGTTGGTGTTCTGTTCAGGAAGTTGTCTCCTGTGCCAATATGTTCCAGGCTCTTCCCCACTTTTTCTTCTAAGTGACTTAGTGTCTCTGGTTTTATGTTGAGGTCTTTAATCCACTTGGATTTGAGTTTTGTGCAAGGTGACAAATATGGGTCCAGTTGCATTTTTTTACACATAGACCTCCAGTTAGACCAGCACCATTTGTTGAAGATGCTATCCTTTTTCCATTGAATGGATTTGGCTTCTTTGTCAAAAACCAAGTGACCATATGTGTGTGGATTCATATCTGGGTCTTTGATTCGATTCCACTGATCAACCAGCCTGTTGCTGTGCCAGTACCATGCTCTTTTAATTACTATTGCTTTATAGTACAATTTGAGATCAGGTATGGAGATTCCTCCGGAGCACCTTTTATTGTACAAGATTGTTTTTGCTATTCTGGGTTTCTTGTTTTTCCATATGAAGTTCAGAATTGAACTTTCAATGTCTTTAAAATTTTGTGTAGGTATTTTGATAGGGATTGCATTGAATCTGTACATTGCTTTTGGTAGGATGGCCATTTTTACTATGTTAATTCTCCCGATCCATGAGCAAGGAAGATCATTCCATCTTCTTATGTCATCTTCATCTCTTTATTCAGAGTTTTCCAATTTTTTTCAAACAAGTCCTTCACTTGCTTAGTTAGGGTAACTCCTAAATATTTCATATTGCTTGTGGCTAATGTGAAAGGTGTGGCTTTCCTAATTTCTTCCTCTGCCAGCTTGTCATTTGTGTATAGGAAGCTACAGACTTTATTGAGTGAATTTTGTATCCAGCCAATTTGCTGAAGGTGTTTATCAGCTGTAGGAGTTCTTTGGTGGAATTTTGGGGGTCACTTATGTACACTATCATATCATCTGTAAATAGGGATAGTTTGACTTCCTCCTTTCCCATTTGGGTACCCTTGATCTCCTTTTGTTGTCTTATTGCTCTGGCTAGAACTTCAAGTACTATATTGAAGAGATATGGAGAGAGTGGGCAGCCTTGCTTTTTCCCGATTTTAGAGGAATTTCCTTGAGTATCCCACTATTTACTTTGATTTTGGCTATTGGCTTGCTGTATATAGCCTTTATTATGTTGAGGAAAGTGCCTTGTATCCCCGATCTCTCTAAAACTTTAAACATGAATGGGTGTTGGATTTCTCTGTATCTTAAGAGATGATCATGTGGTTTTTTATTTTCAGTTTGTTTATATGGTGGATTACATTGATGGATTTCCATATATTAAACCATCCCTGCATGCTTGGAATGAAGCCTACTTGGTCATGATGAATATCTTTGATGTGTTCTTGTATTCGTTTTGCAAGAATTTTATTTAGTATATTTGCATCGATGTTCATAAGAGAAATTGGTCTGAAATTCTCTGTCTTTGTTGAGTCTTTGTGAGGTTTAGATATCAATGTGACTATGGCCTCATAGAATGAATTTGGTAATGTTCCATCCATTTCTATCTTTTGGAGTAGCTTGAAGCATATCTGTATTAGCTTGCCCTTGAAGGCCTGGTAGAATTCTGCACTGAAACTATCTGGCCCTGGGCTTTTTTTGGTGGGAGACTATCAATGATTGCTTCTATTTCTGTAGGGGAAATGGGACTATTTAGCTTGTTTATCTTTTCTTCACTCAACTTTGGCAAGAAATATTGATCAAGAAAAACATCCAATTCCCTAGATTTTCAAATTTTGTGGCATATATGCCTTCAAAGTAGGACCTTATGGTTCTTTGTATTTCTTCAGTGTCTGTTGTTATGTCTCTCTTTTCATTTCTGATTTTGTTGATTTCAATACTGTCTCTCTGCCTTTTAGTTAGTTTGGCTAATGGTCTGTATATCCTGTTGATTTTCTCAAAGAACCAGCTCTTGGTTTTGTTGAATCTTTGGACTGTTTTCTTAGTTTCTAATTTGTTAATTTCAGCCCTGAGTTTGATTATTTCCAGACGTCTACTCCTTTTGAGTATTTCTGCTTCTTTTTTTCCTAGGGCTTCCAGTTATGTCGTTAAGATGCTTATGTGCGATGTTTCCAATTTCTTTTTAAAGGCACTTGGTGCTATGATTTTTCCTCTTAACACTGCTTTCATTGTATCCCACGATCTGGGTATGTTGTTCCTTCATTTTCATTGAATTTCAGAAACTCCTTGATTTATTTCTTTATTTCTTCTCTGACCCAGGTGTCATTTAGTAGAGAGTTGAATAGTTTCCACGTGTGTGTAGGCTTTTTGTTATTTCTGTTGTTGTTGAATTGCAGCCTAAGAGCATGGTGATCTCATAGGATACGAGGTATTATTTCAATCCTCGTGTATCTGTTGAGTCTTGCTTTGTGACCTACAATGTGATCAATTTTGGAGAAGGTTCCATGGGGTGCAGAGAAGAAGGTATATTCTTTCTTGTTTGGGTAAAGGTTCTATAGATATCTGTTAGATCCATTTGACCCATGGCATTGGTAATGATGTTATTTCTCAGCTTAGTTTCTGTTTCAATGACTTATCCCACAGTGAGAGTGGGGTGTTGAAGTCTCCCACTATTATTGTGTGGGGATCGATGTGTGGTTTAAGCTTTTTAGCAGATCTTTTACAAATGTGCGTGCCCTTGTATTGGGAACATAGATGTTCAGAATTGTGATGTCATCTTGGTTGACTTTACCTTTGATGAGTATGAAGTGTCCTTCCTCATCCCTTTTGATTAATTTTGGTTGAAAGTCTATTTTGTTCGATATTAAAATGGCTACACCTGCTTACTTCTTGTGACCATTTGCTTGGAGTAATTTTTTCCAACCTTTTACCCTGAGGTAATGCCTATCGTTATAGGTGAGATGTGTTTCTTGAATGCAGAAGAATGTTGGATCTTGTTTATGTACCCATTCAGTTAGTCTGTGTCTTTTTATTGGAGAATTGAGACCATTGATGTTGAGAGATATTAATGACCAGTGACTGTTAAGAGTCTTAATTTTGATGTTGTTTCCAGTCGAGCGTTTGTGTTGTTGTGTTTTTGCCATGGTATAGTTATCTATTTCCTGAGTGGTTTTGGTTGTAGCTTGACCCTTTGGGATGGAGTTTTCCTTCTAGTACCTTCTGAAAAGCTCGGTTTGTGGATAGGTACTGTTTGAATTTGTTTTTGTCATGGAATATTTTGTTTTCTCCATCAATGTTTATTGATAGTTTTGCTGGGTAAAGTAGTCTGGCCTGGCATCTGTGGTCTCTTAGGGTTTGCAGGATCTCTGTCCTGGCTCTTCTGGCTTTTATGGTCTCTGCTGAGTAGCCGAGTGTAATTCTGATAGGTTTGCCATTAAATGTTATTTGGCCCTTTTCCCTTGCAGCTTTTAGTATTTTTCCTTTGTTCTGTATGTTTTGTGTTTTGATTATTATGTGACGGGCAGTTTTCCTTTTCTGGTCAATTCTATTTGGTGTTCTGTAGGCCTCTTGTATGTTTATAGGCATCTCTTTCTTTAGACTGGGGAAATTTTTTTCTATGATTTTGTTGAGAATAGTTTCTGGGCCTTGGAGTCTGATATCTTCTCTTTCTTCAATGCCTATTATCCTCAGATTTCTTTTTTTCATGGTGTCCTTAATTTCTTGGATGTTTTGTGTCAGGAGTTTTCCAGATTTGGCATTTTCTTTAATGGTTGCTTGAAGATCTGTGATTGTACCTTCTAGACCTGAGATTAGTTCTTCCATCTCTTGGATTCTGTTAGATTGCTCACCTTCTTCTCTGAGGTCTCACGTTCTCTTTTTTGTTTTGTCTGTCTGTTTATCATTGAATCCATTTTCATCTTCAATCTTGAACTGATTTTTTTATTTCTTTCATATGATTGTTTGTATATTCCCGAGTCTTCCATTGTCTCTTTATAGGTCTTCAGAGCTTGAACCTTTTTATTTATTTATTTCATCTGGTTGTTTGCATTTTCCTGAAATTTTTCCAGTTCCAATCTATGTGCTTATTTAATGTCTCTCACCTGTTTGGCTGCATTTTCCTGCATTTCATTATGAATTTTATTTGTTTCCTCCATTATCATCCTCATTACTAAGGATTTGAGGTAATTTTCTTGTATTTCCATTGTATTTGAGTTCTCTGGGTTGTTTTCTTTGGGATAGCTGGAAACTGGAGATGCCATGTTGTTTTGGGGTTTTTGCGTATGCTTTTACGCTGTCCTTTAGATATCTTGCCGTCTTTGAATTTTTTGGATAGCTTGCCGGGTTGGATGGAGTGAGTCTGATGATAGATTCACTTGTTTTCTCATGGTTTACATAGACTGGAAGCTCTGATACTTCACTGGTGTGGATAGCAGGAGGTTAGTCCTGTCATTTTGGACTCTCACATCCAGTGATCCTCTTCTTCCCTGTGCTGTGGGTCCTGCAATCATTCTGGGTCTCTGAATGAGATTTGGGTCAGGCCAAGGTATCCACAGCCTTCTGGATCCCCTGCCAAGTCCAACCAGGGACACTGGGCCCGAACCACATGCTGAGCTCAGCTAGATTCTCAGGGCCTGAACCATCTGCCTAGCTCAGCTAGGGATTATGGGCCTAAAATGCACAAAGGGTCCAGCCAGAATTTTTGTCTGGGACTGTGCACCAAGCTCAACTAGGGGCTTTTGGCTCAAATTGTGTGCTGTGGTCAGTTATTGACTCAGGGCCTGAACCATCTGCCAAGCTCAGCCAGGAATTCTGGATTCAAAGTGTAAACTGCGTCCAACCAGAGTCTTAGAGCCAGGACTGTGCCAAAAGCTCCACTAGAGTTTCTGGGCCCAATCTGTCTGACAAACACAGTTAGGGACTCTGGCCCCAAACTGCATGCCGAGTTCCACCCGAGTCACCAGGGCGGAATTGTGCACCAAGCTCAGCCACAGACTCTGGACTCACACTGTGCACTGATTTCAGCCCGGGACTCCAGGCCTAAACTGCATGAATAGTCCAGCCAGAGTCTTAGGGCCGCCGAGCCTGTGCGCACAGCTCAGTTAGAGTCTCTGGGCCCATCTGCCCAGCAAGTCTAGCTAGGGCCTCTGGGCTGAGCCTGCGTGCTGACCTCAGCCTGCGTCAGTGCCCCAGAACTGCCCGCTGAGCTGAGCTAGTGTCTCAGGCAGAACTGCTCACTGAGCTGAGCTAAGCTACTGCCTCCAGTGGAACTGAGTGCTCCGCTCAGCCTGTGTCACAGCAGGGGAGCTGCAACTGAGCTGAGCTGGTGCCTAAGGTGGAATTGAGCGCTCCGCCCAGCCTATGTCACAGCAAGAGAACTGTGGCTGCGCTGAGCTAGCACCTCCAGTGGATCTGAGTGCTCTGCCCAGCCTGCATCACAGCAGGGGAGCTGTGGCTGAGCTGATCTAGTGGCTAAGGCAGAATTGCTTGCTGAGCTGAGCCAGCATCTCCACGGCACTGCTCACTGAGCTGAACCCAGGACTCTGAGGCTGAACTGTCCGTCAAGTCCAGTTTGGGTCTCAAGGCACTACGCGACCCAAATCCTGTCCAGAGTCCCGCAGCAACTCCCACCGGCCACCACACCAATCGCCTCCACCAGAAGGCTCTGAGCTGCAAACCTCAGCCACCGCCGCTGGTGCCACTGCTGCTGCTGCTGCTGTTGCTGCCTCTGCCCACTGCTGCTCTGATCTGAGAAAATCCGCTCTCCTCCCATGTGCAGGGGCACACAGGTCCTCCACACCCTGGTCCCTCCAAACTGTGGAGCACTCCTACTGCTATGGTGTAGGGACCTTGGTGTTCCTGGCTCAGAAATCTGTGAAATTCCCTGAATTGTTCACTGGAGCTTCCAAACACGGTCCCACACTTTCATGGGACATCCCCTTGGGCTAGTGTGCAGATATAAGTGAGTATATACCATTTGATTCTTTCTTCTTCTGGGTTAACTCACTTATTATGATCAGTGATAGTGCTATTGCAGGCGGTTTAGGATAATTAAGTATACAAGTCAATTGTTAGTTCATCAGCTCATAGCCATGTCAAGTATAGGAATATACATCCTAGGCTTAACAATTAGATATAATTCTATAGATAGATAAGGTCTTCAAATTCCTCAGAGACCTACAGAATATGACATTTGAAGATGTTTTTTATTATTTTAATGATTCTTTGTCAATAAGACACGTTAACTCCTGACAATACACAGACTATGCAAAAAAGGAAGATGAGCATGGAAGAACTTCCTTATGGAGTTGGCTTCAAATGTGGCAAACCAGCCACTGAGCAAAAATGTCCTTGTTTCTCCTACAGCGAGAATTTTGCCTGAAATGAGTAAACTCGGATGCAGATGGAGTGGATGGTCAAACACTGCCAAGACCAGGCAAGCAAGTCCTCAAGAGTCCCTGCTTCACAAATGTGTCTGTCAGATATACTGGGGCAGAAAGATGAAGATGATGGTCCAACGTGAGAGAGTTTTGGGTGATTTCAGGCAGTAAATTGTCTTCATCATTTTTTTCTCATTCTGGACACTGCTAACCTGCACTTCCTGTTTACTCAGGTAATTAAATTTTTCCTTCTCTAGTCTCAAATAGGGTTGGTGACCAGATAGTTAGTTTTAAAATTAAGCTTAGTCTTTTAGGCGTTAAGAAGATACTTTTAGGCCTAGATACATATTTTAGGTTCTTAGATATGAGCTTTGATTTAGGTTCAAAACTTTAGATTCACCAAAATATAATAGATAGTATTTTCTTCAAGGTTGTGGGACATTATGTATGTAAGTCTTATGTAATGATTTTTGTAATTTTTTATATATGTTCTTTCTGTCTATTAAAATATGGCCTTTGTGTTTAGACAGGAAAAAGGAATTCTTGGAGGTTGGTCTGATGTATTTTGATGCTAATTACTGCTTGCAGTCTCTGTGCCACACCAATAACATGGGTTAGGTGGAGGAGAAGCACATGGCTGGCATGGATGGCGATTTGTCCTAGATGATGAAAATTAGCCAGTATTTGAGATTATGTACGGGAGGTAGCTTGATAGAAATTATTATAAGCAGATAGCATAAAATGTAGTTTAGGGAATCAATATCTGCCCTGCCCCAGGTTAACTAAGGCTATATTAAAACATAACAGGTGTCTGTGTCTTGATTGATTGCTAGCAGATAAGAAAATAATTATAGGCAACTGAGTGCATGTCTGAGTCAGTCCCCGCTTGCCACACAACTGTGGAGAATGCACTGTCCATTTGCTACATCTGAATAGGGGGTCTAGGTTTACTGCATGCATTGCCCTTGGTTGGTACAGTAGTTTGTGCAGGCACCCTGGGTCCAGATCTGCCAGCCTTGATGGTCTCCTTGTAGGATTCCAGGACTGTCTGAGTCCTTCTATTTCCCCATTCTCACACACTACTCTCACCTGGAGTCCCAATGGCAAGTCCATCATCTGTCCTGATCCCCCAATGAGTGAAGATTCTCAAAGGACATCCATGTTGGGCTTGTTTCCAATTATAAGTGAATATATACCATATGTGTTTTTCTTGGTCTGAGTTAATTCAGTCAGGATGATCAACTTTAGTTACATCCATTTGCTTACAAATTATAAGATATTTTAGTTTTTAATAGGTGAGTAGTATTCTATAGTGTAAATGTACTACAGTTTTTATCCATTCTTTGACTGAGAGTCATCTAGATTATTTCCAGGTTCTGGCTATTACACTTCCCTTTGGTGGGGAGGCCTGGAGGCACTAAGACGAAGGGCAAGCAAGTTATTCAGATGAGACCTGATAGGCTGTGGTCATATGGTGGAGGAACAGGTCCCCTTCTGTCACAGGCCTAAGGGAGGGGAATAGGGTGAAAGAGGGAGTGAGGGGTGAATGGGAACCTACAACCGAGGGGACAACAATTGAGATGTAATCTGAATAAATTATTTAAATAAAAATAAAAAACAAATAATAATATGATAATTATAGGCCTAATAATAATCATTATCAGACCATAACTCAGGGTGCAGCCTTCTTTTCCTCTCCTCAAGTCTCTTCCCAAGATTCTCTCTGTCTCTCCAATGCCTGGAATCTTAGCCACACCTGTCCCACTTTCCCTGCCCAGGCCTTTATTGACCAAACAGGTTATGCTCTTAGGCAAGGTGCAGGTGGGGCACAGAGAGTGCAAACACTAATTAGCATCAAAATGCATCAGACCAATCTCCAGCAAATAACTCTCTCTATTCTCTTTTTTATAAGATGATTTTCAATCAGAGTGAAAGTGAACTTTGACATTTTTCCTTTTGTTTTACTTAATCCACTGCATGGAGTAACTGGATTTTTAGATTTTCAGTTTGTCCTAATTGATAAAAGGTCAATGAAGGAAAAATGGCACCACTAGAATTTTGCATATACATATAAATACAATGGTGGTATTAATAATGTAAACACATCCTTACTTTTAGTATCATGGCCATCAATCAAGTGTAAACCATATACACGGCATGCCACATGGAATGATGCATGCCACTTTATTTTCAATAAAAACAAGAAATCTGCAGAGTGAACCTAAAACTGAAGCATGAAATAAATTAAAGTTCACTTCAAATACTGTCACTTTTTTGCATTTTCCAACCCTAAATGTTTTATTCTCATATCTATATAAAGTCAGCTCACTGGCATTTTAGAAGTGTTAACTCTTGGTGTTGTCTGTAATTAAAAGTTCAATACATAAATACACATAATGGTCATTAAATAGACATATGTTAATTTCATTTGCTTCTCTAAAAGCTAAGAATTATGCTCATAACTGATGTTTAAGGATCTAAAGTTAACAATTCTGCTCACAATGCTTTGGTTCTAATCAGGATGCATGCCATGTAACACAGGGAAGAAACTTACAGGTTTAATGTCCCAGCTAATGATATACAGAAAGACAGTTAAGGCAGGGGTCAACAATCAGAATTTATTTGGAGATGTCACTTTCAAACTGCTGTTTCACAGTGACCCCTGAAAGAAAATCAATTACATAGAGCTTACTGGCTCAGAGAATGTCAGTGCAATGCAGTTTAATTCATCATTAAACCTGCACTGTCTTTTTTACTAGCCTGTTGTTTACTGTGAATAGCAATGTGGGATAAAAACTGCATCTGGAGAGCAGGGAAAGGTGTATTTACCAGGATGTCTACTAGACATTAGTATTATGCTTACCAAGGAGCTTTCCTATTATACCAAACTCATCTTTTAAAAGATTTCAATTGACTGAATGATATTGAAGCAGAAAGCAGAAGCAATAATCATTCCATTGTAGCAAATGCAGAGTTATTGCTATAATTTTTAAAATTACATTAAAAGTACTCAGGGAAAAGAAACCTGTCCAAAGAACAATGGATTATAAGGAGAGGGAAAGAGACAGAAATCAGTAAATATGTTTTTCAAGACAGATAATTATCTATCAGAAGAAAATCTCAGGCTCCCTCTCTCTCTCTCTCTCTCTCTCTCTCTCTCCCTCTCTCTCTCCTCCCCCCGCATGTGTGTGTGTTTGCATATCTCACATGCACACATACACTAAAAACTCTGGAAATGAGGATCTGGGTTTTTTCTTATGGGATTACACATAGGATTCATTTTTTTAGGAAGTGTTTTTATAAGAAAAGAGTATGACAGTAACAAGAATATTGACAAATATTTTGGCTATATATAAAAATATTCCACTCCTTATTGAAAAAAATAGTATAATTTAAAGCACTGGGAAGATTGGTTGTAAATCTTTGTAGGTCTTTGCAGATTACACAGTGGATATTATCCTTGTTAAGCAAACATGAGCCCCTGTTTTTATATAGTTGGTATGTCTACACATGTCTACAACTCAGTGGGAAAGACAGAAGGAACTCAAGAGCCTACTGGTTATCCAATTTAATTAATTGCTAAGGTCCATGGTCATTTTCTCAGAAAAAAATGAGGTAGAGGAGGGAGAAAAGGACACCTAACATTGTCCCTAGACACCAAAGGTATTCAGTAATGTACGTACTCAACTTCACACATGCATACACAGCACACAGACACAGAAAATTATTGTGAGTTTTTATAAAGGCAATTCTAAGACTTCTTGAGCAAACATTTTTGAGATACAGTTTGAAAAAGACTCTCATCGTATAAAGGTATAATGCATGAATTATGCAAATAAATTCCCCTTGTTAAAGTAAAGACAACTAACCTTCCCAGGGCACTAAATTATACTAATTTCTTCTACAACTATAAATTGCCAAAGCGGTTTCCATTTTGTAGAAATTTAACCCAATAAAGACTGCTTCAATGATTTTATATATTCAGCCAAACTGTTTGACTATATTTTTACTATCATCATACTTTCTTCCATATAAAAATACTTGCTCATAGGGTATCAAGAGGAAATCCCCCTCAGGAACAGTCATAGGGGAGGGGAATAAGGGGAAAATGGGAGGGAGGGAAGAATGGGAGGATACAAGTGATGGGATAACCATTGAGATATAACAAGACTAAATTAATAAAAAAATTAAAAAACAACAACAAAAAAAAATAAACCACTCTAGGACACATAAAAAATAAATACTTGCTGATGTATGGATTATTATGACAGGACATCTGCATCCCTGAAATTTCAACAATATGGCTGCCTTATCAGAATGTGCAGAATGATAACAGCAGTTGACTTCAAGCATGGATAAGGGAAATCTCACAAGGCCTCCCCTCCAGTTTTTTTGTGTGTTTGTGTTTTTTTTTTCAATTTTTAATTTGTTCACTTTACATCACAATTGTAGGCCCCTCCCTCATCTCCTTCCAATCACACATTCCATCCTTCATAACCTCCCTCCCCTAGTCCTCAGATGGGGGAGGAGCCCTCCTTGCATAACATCTGACTTCAGCCTATAAAGTCTCTTCTGGACTGCCTGTATCCTCTTGCTCTGTGGACTGGCCGGCTGCCCACCAGGGTGAAGTGGTCAACATGTGGGGGTCAGAGTCCATGTCAGAAGTAGTCCCTACTCCCCATATTTTGGGACCCACAAGGAAACTGTGATTCTTATCTACTACAACTGAGGAGAGGTCTAGGTCCTTACAAAGCATTGTTCTTGACTGGTGCATCAGTCTCTGCAGCACAGCTGGCCCCAGCTTGGATTTGTCAGCTCTATTTGTCTCCTTATGGAGCTTTAGACTCCTCCAGGTCCCTCTATTCCCAAACTCTTCCATAAAACTCCCAGAGCTCCACTGAGGAGTTTGACTGTGGTCTGAGTATCTGCTTGAATCTCCTGCTGGGAGGAGTCTTTCAGAGGACCTCTGTGGTAGGCTCCCCTACTGTTCCTTCTCTTCAAATGCTTCCAGTGTCTATTATATTAGCCCTTCTGAATGAGAATTAAGCATTCTCTCTAGGTTCCTCCTTGTTATTTAGTTTCTTTAGGTCTGTTTATTGTAGTGTGGTTAGCCTGTTTTATTTGACTAATATCCTCTTGTGAGTGAGTATATAACATGCCTGTCTTTCTGGGTCTTGGTTACCTCACACAGGATGCTGTTTTCCAGTTCCATCCATTTGCCTGCAACTTTCAAATTTTTCCTGTTTTTAATAGCTGAGTAGTATTCCATTGTGTAAATTAACACAGTTTCTTCATCTAGTCTTCTAGTATGGGATATCTAGGTTGTTCCCACATTCTAGCTACTATGAATAAAGCTTCTATGAACATAGTTGAGAAAATGCCCTTGTTGTATGTTAGAATATGTTTTGGGTATACGCCCAGGAGTAGTATAGCTGGGTCTTGAGGTATAACTTTCCCCAATTTTCTAAGAAAGTACCAGATTGATTTTCAAAGTGGTTTTTCAAGTTTGTACTCCCAACAGCAATGGAGGAGTGTTCCCCTTTCTCCACATTCTCATCAGCATGTGCTGTCACTTGAGTGTTTGATCTTATACATTCTGAAAGGTATGAGATGGAATCTCAGAGTCCTTTTGATTTGCATTTATCTGATGACACTGAGCATTTCCTCATGTGTTTCTTGTCATTCTTCTCTTGAGAATTCTCTGTTTAGTTTTGTACCCCATTTTTTAATTTGATTATGTGGTTTGGTGGTGCTTAATTTCTTCAGTTCTTTATATACTTTGGATATTAGAACTCAGTGAGATGTAGGGTTGGTCAGGATCTTTCCCCAGTTGTAGCCTGTCCTTTTGTTCTGTTGACTGTGTGTTTTTCCTTATAGAATTTTTTTCAATTTCATGAGATCCTACTTACTAATTGTTGATCCTAGAGCCTGAGCTATTGACATTTTTCTCAGGAAGTTGTCTCCTGTATAATTGAGCTCAAGGCTCTTTCCCACTTTTTCTTCTAACAGATTTAGTGTGTCTGGTTTTGTGTTGAGATCTTTAATACACGTGGACTTTGGTTTTTTGCAGGGTAATAAATAAGGATCTATTTGCATTTTTTTTCAAGTAGAAATCTAGTTAGACCAGCACCATTTGTTGAAGATGCTATCTTCTTATCATTGTATGGTTTTGGATTCTTTGTCAAAAATCATGTGTCCATAGATGTCTGCATTTATTTCTGGGTTTTCAATTCAATTCCACTGATCCTCCAATTTGTTTCCATGCCAGTACTGTGCCTTTTTTTAAATCACTGTTGCTCTATAGTACAGGAATGAGATCAGGCATGGAGATACCTCCAAAAGATCTTTTACTATATAGGAATGTCTTAGCTATTCCATTTTTTCTTTTTCCATATGAAGGTGAGACTTATTCTTTCAAGGTCTGTAAGAATTGTGTTGACATTTTGATGGGAATTGCTTTTACTCTCTTGATTGATTTTGGTACAATTGCCATTTGTACTATGTTAATCCTACCAATTTATGTTCATGGGAGATCTTTCTATCTTCTGATATATTCTTTAATTTCTTTCTTCAGAGACGAAGTTTTTTTCATAAAAATCTTTCACTGCCTTGGATAGAGTTATACCAACATACCTTTTGAGATTTTTTGTTTTGTTTTGTTTTGTTTGTTTGTTTTGACTATTCTGAAGGGTGTTCTTTTGCTACTTTCTTTTCAGATCATTTGTCTTTGGTAAGAGGAGTTTTGAATTTATTTCATATCCCGCCACTTTGCTGAAGGTGTTTATCAGCTGTAGGAGTTCCATGATAGAATTTTTGGGGTCACTTTTGTATATTATCATATTATCTGCAAATAGTGATACTTTAGCTTCTTCTTCCAATTAGTAGCATTTTGACCCTCTTTAGTTGTCTTGTTGCTCTAACTAAGATTTCAAGTACTATATTGAAGATATATGGAGAGAGGGACAGCATTGTCCTGACCCTGATTAGTGGAATTGATTTAAATTTCTCGCCATTTAGTTTGATGTTGGCTGTAGGCTTGCTGAATATTGTCTTTATTATGTTTATCTAAGTACTTTGTATCCCTGTTCTCTCCAAGACTTTTAACATGAACGGGTGTTGGATTTTGCCACGTGCTTCTGCAGCATCTAAGGAGATGATCATGTGAGTTTTCCTTTGAGTTTATTAAATTATGGATTACATTGGTGAATTCCATATACTGAAGCATTGCTAGATGCTTGGGATGAAGCCTACTTGGTCATGGTGAAGGACATTTTTGATGCATTCTTAGATTAGGTTTTCAAGCATTTTATTATTTTTGCATCCGTGTTCATAAAGGAAATTGGACTAAAATTCTCTTTCTTTGTTATGTCTTCTTGTGGTTAGATATCAAGGTGACTATGGCCTTATAGCATGACTTTGGTAATAGCATGACCTTCTGTTTCAATTTTGTGAAACTATTTGAAGAGAATTGATGCCAGTTTTTCTTTGAAGTTCCAGTATGATTTTGTGCTGAATCATCCTGCTCCTGGGATTTATTTGATTAAGAGACTTTTTCAGACTACTTCTATTTCTCTAGGAGATATAGGACTATTTAATTTGTTTACCTGATCTTGATTCAATTTTTTTTGGTAATTGGCAGCTATCAAGAAATTTGTCCATTTTATGTATATTTTCAATTTTTTGGCATATAAACTTTTAATAAAGCTATAATGATTCTTTGGATTTCCTTGGTGTCTGTGGTTATGTCTTTCTTTTCATTTCTGATTTTATTGATTTGGGTAGTCTCTGTCTGTCTTTTAGTTAGTTTTGTCTATCTTGTTGACTTTCTCAAAGATCCCTCTCTTGGTTTTGTTGATTCTTTTAATTTTTTTTTTTAAATTTACTGATTTCTGCTCTGAGTTTGATGATTTCTAGTTGTCTACTCCTCCTGGGTGTGTCTTGCTGCTATTTTTTTTCTAGAGCTTTCAGGTATGCCGTTAAGTTGCTATGGGATGTCTCTAATTTTTTTTTTTGCTAGACATAAATGCATTTTATTGTGACATTTTCATGTACATACATTATAACATCTTGTTTATTTTTGCCCCATCTACTACCCCATGTCAATTTTTTTTTTGTCAGAACTTAGGGCCTCATACATGCTGGGGAAGTATACCACTAAGCTACATTCCTAGCCTTGTGAGCATGAATGTATATGTACCATATGTGTGCCTGCTAACTGTAGAAGTCCTAAGAGGGAGTGTGATCCCCTGAAACTGGAGTTATGGATGGTTATGAGCCACCTAGTGGGAACTGGGAGTCAAACCTGGGTCCTCTGAAAGAGCAACAAGTGCTTTTAACCACTGAGTCAACTCTCTAATTTCTTTATGAAGGTTCTTAGTGCTATGAACTTCCATATTACCTCTGTTTTCATTGTATCCCATAAGTTTTGGTATGTTGTTCATTCATTTTCATTGAAGTCTATCAAGTCTTTAATTTTTTTATTTCGTCCTTGACCCAGAGATCATTGAGTAGGGATTTGTTCCAGCTACTATGAGTTTGCAGGCTTTCTGCTGTTTCTGGTTTTTTCCCCCAGTTTTAGTACATGATAGTCTGTTAAGATGCATGTTTTTTTTTTTAATCTTCTTATATCTGTAAATATTTCCTTTATGGCCAAGTATATATTCAGTTTTGGAGAATGTTCCATGAGGTGCCAAGAAGAAGGTATATTCTTTTGTGTTTGGGTGAAATGTTCTACAGATATCTTTTAGGTCCATTTTGTTCATGAGATGTATTAGTCTCATTATTTCTCCATTTGGTTTGTGTCTCAATGATCTATCTACTGTTGAGTGTGTGGTGTTTAACTCTTCCACTATTAATGTGTTGAGTTCGATGTGTGATTTAAGCTTTAGTAATGTTTCTTGTATGAATGTGGTTGTTCCTGCATTTGAGGCATAGATGTTCAGGACTGAGATGTCCTCTTGGTGTAATGTTCCTTTGATGATCATGAAGGGTCCTTCTTTTTGATTAGCTTGAAAGTCTATTTTACTAGATACTAGAATGGCAACTCCAGGTTGTTGCTTATGTCCATTTGCTTGGAATACTTTTTGCCAAGCAATTACTCTGAAATAATGTCTATCTTTATTGCTGAGTTGTGTTTCTTGTATATATCAGAATGATGGGTTCTGTTTTTTAATCCATTATGTTAACTTGTATCTTTCTATTTTGGAGTTGAGAGATATTAATGACCAGTGGTTATTAGCTCCTATTTTTTGATGTTGTTATTGGTGGAGCCTGTGTGTGTGTGTGTGTGTGTGTGTGTGTGTGTGTTTCTTTTGGTTTTGTTGATGTGAGGTATTTACTTCCTGTGTTTTACTTGGTGTAGTTAGCCTCCTTGGGTTGGAGTTTTCCTTCTATCCTTCTAGTATCTTCAATGGGGTTGAATTTGTGGCTAGGTACTGATTAAACTTGGTTTTGTAATGAAATATTTTGTTCTGTGTTTGTGTGTTTTATTAAGGTGTTAGGAGACAGCTCCTTGAGTCCAGCCATCTCAGGAATAACTTCTATCTTACTGACAGGGGCAAAGTTCCAGAACCAACTCCTATCCAGCTTATCCTAAACAGACATTTCATGTTTGTCTCTTAACCAATAAAGGATTTAAAGAAAGACTTATCCAACCTAAGGCACAGAAGTCATAAATGTGTTACCAGTCCTTACCAAAGCTTGCCCATTCCTTTGTCCCCTTATCATTCTAAATTCCAGGCCAAAGCCCAGAAGGTAACCTGATAACAAAGCTGAGTCAAGGGTCCTGAACCCAACTGAGCTAGACATGACTTAGTCACCCATGTTTACTTTCTTGCTTAACTCCTATGTCAAATATGATCATTCAATGGAACTGCCCACCTCACTCCCTCTCACTTTGTATTGTCATTCCTGAAAATGTTGTTCATGTTAGAAGCAGTCCCAGTTCTCCTCACAACTGTGGAGAATTTACTGTCCATTAGCTAGATCTGAACAAGGGAGTCTAAGTTTACTGAATGCTTTGTCTTGGTTGGTACAGCAGTTTGTTCAGGATCCCCTGGGTCCAGATCCACCAGCACTGATGATCTTCTTGTGGGGCTCCTAGACTCTCCGGTTCCTTTTACCTCCCCATTCTTTGGTACCCCTCTCTCCTGGAGTCCAATAGTGAGACCCAGCATCTGTCCCAATCCTCTGCCGAGTGAAGACGCTCAGAGGATACTCATGTTGGGCTAACATCCACTTATAAGTGAGTATATTCCATGTGTGTTTTTCTGGATCTGGGTTATTGTGCTGCCCGCACCACCGCAGTACCAAGTCAAGGGCGAGGGACTGCGGATTTAACTCATGCGCGCGCGCACACACACACACACACACACACACACACACACACACACACACACACGCACACTAACACAGCGGGTCCTTTGTGCTTAAGAGAGCAGCAGCCGCAGCAACAGCCACGGCAGCGGTTTATTATTCTCATTCCCAGAGTTCCAAAGAGCTTTCTTATAGGCAGCAAAACAGGAATCCTCCTCACAGGTGAAATCCCTCAAGAGGTAATCCACAGGAGGAAAAATCTCGAGGAAGGGAGGGGCGCGTTCTCAGAGCAGTAAACATGAATAGCTAACAAAGATAAACACAGACATGGAAGCTGCTAGAAACAGGACATGAAACAGCAAGACAGGCTGGCAGCCCAGTTGGGCCTGGTTCCTACAGGTTATCTCAATCAGGATGATCATTTCACTCTGGTGCCTCCTGTTTAACTACTTCCCTTTGGTGGGGAGGCCTGGTGGCATTCAGAGAAAGGGCAAGCAGGCTATCCAGATGAGACCTGATAGGCTCTGTTCGTATGGTGGGGGAGGAGGTCCGCTTCTGTCAGAGATCTAGGGGGAGGGGATTAGGGTGAAAGGGCTGGGAATACAAGTGAGGGGATAACAATCTGGATGTAATCAGAATATATTATTTTTTTAAGTGTTGTTCAATCTCCCTTGGAGACACAGTTCAGATTCCTAACTGGCTGCCATGCTCTGCATAGGAAATAAAACTTTTACTTTTAAGCTACTCTGAAGTGAATTTTCTCGGCTTCCACCCGAACTCAACAATGGGGTTTATTCATTTCCTCTTTACTAGCATCTATCATCTCCATAATAATGATTTGTTTATAAAAGAACATATAATAAACTACAGAAGGACTAATTCAAATACTACAAAATACCCCAATAAAGTTCTGAGAAAACACATCTTGATGCTATGTTTGAAATCATCCATGAATTATCATTTATATGTACAAAATGCATTAAATAATTTGAAAAATAAACTGATTTTAATTATTTAGAATACTCTTTCCTTGACAATATAATATCAACTATATAGTCTCTCCTAATATACCTTAGAACATGTTGTGTTATTATAAATGACACATGATAATCTCTATGAAGTCATTTTATAACTTTGAAAAACAACAATTGTCATTGTAGATTTAATTCATGCCTTACTACTACAAAAGATAAGAATGTTGAATTTAAAACCCATTTCTTGAAATAAATAAGCTCTAAACTAAACAAGGAGAACACTCAATCATCAATAAAAAGAGAACTCAAAGTCAGAGTGGAAGGCTGTAATCAAAGATGCATTAGCCCTTGGGTATATTTTGACTGGTTATTGGCTTGGAGGTTTGAATTTTAAAGCTACTAAGAAGATCAGAGGCAAGGCTATAAGAACTCTGCCTGTCTTCAACTAAAACTGATATACTTCTTAACATGGGATCTGAGGAAGGATGTATGTAGTGTACCTATGAAGGGAGAAAAATAAAGAGACCAGCATAAAGTTTGTTTAGAAACTTCCAATCAACTGTCAATTAAAAGTCAGATTTATGAATCTGTAAAGTAAAGAGAGATTTTGTTGGCATGGACTATTTTAGTGAAGAAAAAACACTGACTATAGAATTTGGAACATCTTGAATTTAAATGGAAACATAATTTTCCCATCTAAAAAGAGGTAAGTGGGGTCAAGTAGGAAGTTATCAGGTCCTGAGCTATGAATTAGTTGGATTATGTACAGTCAGTGGGAAAGAGTGTTATTCCCTCTTGACTAATCCTAAGAATGAGGAAGAGTATGTGTGTTGCACAATGATATCTGCTAAATCTTGGACTGAACCAAATCAGGAGGACCTGATACAAAAAGAAGAGACAAGTTCCTGCATAACTTCTATTATATTTTGATCTCTCAACCAGCACTAATGTTATGTACCCTACACAGTATTAGGAAGGGAACAGAAACTCCTGCAAGTCTGAGGATGTTCTGTGTAGTTTTCCTGCTTTCAATAATTTCATGAGCTATGAGGACTGGCTACTACATTTCTGGTTATATTTTTGCATGGAAGTTCTTGGTAGACATTAGCTATCAGGTATTAGATGAAAGATCTTCCATGTATATAATAAAGATAATGAGTAAATAAATAATATATTGCTAAAGGAGATTAATGGCAATATGCAAATTTTAAAGGAAGTTTCCAGGCCTTTGCATTAATTTCACAACTGAATGTTTACACAGCTGGAGAGGCTGATAATAGCGACTTGAAAATTCCCTACATGTAGTGAGATCAATGCTATGAACATTAGAAAGTCATAATTAAACCTTTTTTAAAATGTAGAAATTGTTTTGACTGCCATCTAACTTTTAAATTTTTTTATTAATTTATTCATATTACATCTCAATTGTTAGCCCATCTCTTGTATCCTCTCATTCCTCCATCCCTCTTGCTTTCCCCCTACTCCCCTCCCCTATGTCTGTGACTGAGTGGGACCTCCTCCTCCTGTATATGCTCATAGAGTATTGAGTCTCTTCTTGGTGACCTGTTATCTTTCCTCTGAGCACCACTTGGCCTCCCCATCAAGGGGACATGGTCAGAAATGGGGCACCAGAGTTTGTGTGAGAGTCAGACCTCACTCTCCACTCAACGATGGAGAATATCCTGTCCATCGGCTAGGTCTAGGTAGGGGTTCAAAGTTTACTGCCTATATTTTCCTTGGCTGGTGCCATAGTTTGAGCAGGACCCAAGGACCCAGATCTACCCATCATAATGTTCTTCTTTTAGGTTTCCAGGACAATCTGGATCCTTTAATTTCCCCATTCTCCCATTCTTCTCTCACATGAAGTCCCAATAGGATGTCCTCCCCTCTGACTCACTTTTCTGGTAAGTAAAGCCTTTCATGGGACATGCCCCTTGGGCTAGTGTCTCAATATAAGTGAGTATATACCATTTAACTCTTTTTGCTTCTGGATGAACTCACTCATTATGATAATTTCTAGTTCAATCCATTTGTCCATAAATTTCGGGAATTCCTTGATTTTGATAGCTGAATAGTATTCCATAGTGTAAATGTACCACAGTTTCTTTATCCATTTTTCTACTGAGGGACATGTAGGCTGTTTCCATGTTCTGGCTATTATGAATAAGGCAGCTATGAACATGGTTGAGCATATGTCCCTGTTGTGTGGTAGAACATTTTCTGGGTTTATTCCAAGGATTGGAATAGCTGAGTCTTGAAGAAGCCCGACTCCAATGTTTCTGAGAAAGCACCAGATAGATTTCCAAAGTGGTTGTACTAGTTTGCATTCTCACCAGCAATGAAGGAGTGTTCCTCTTTCTCCACATCCTTGCCAGCATATGGTGTCACTTGAGTTTTTGATCTTAGCCATTCTAATAGTTGTAATATGGAATCTCAGTGTCACTTTGATTTGCATTTCTCTGATGACTAACGAAACCAAGCATTTCTTTAAGTGTTTCTCAGCCTTTTGATATTCCTCTGTTGAGAACTGTCTGTTTGTTTCTGAGCCCAATTTCTCAATTGGGTTATTGGGTTTGGTGGTGTTTAATTTCTCAAGTTCTTTATATATTTTGGATATTAGACCTTTATCAGATGAATGGTTGGTGAAAATCTTTTCCCAGTCTGTAGGCTGTTGCTTTGTTCTGTTGACAGTGTCTCCTGCCTTACAGAAGCTTCTCAGCCTCATGAGGTCCCATTTATTAAATATTGACCTTAAGGCCTGGGCTGTTGGTGTTCTGTTCTTGACTGCCATCTATAAAGTCACAGAGGGAACACAAGATTGTGCTCACTGCCACAAAATTTTGGAAGATGACTCAGTCTTTTTGTTTTCTGGTATTAATCTTAACATTTTGTTATGATTTTCCCAAAGTTTTCCATCCCATTAACTGAGGAGTGGAAAAATAAGGACTCAATGAATACTTTAAAAATCATACAGTGCTACAGCATGAGGTAAAGATGTGCTCTATGCAATTTCATGAGTGTTGTGTCCTCTGATGAGTGTATCAAATTGCTGGATCCAGCTTGCAGAGTCCGTATAGATGCTGGTTATGGCACCAAACAGTGGTATCAGCTCAACAGAAAGAAGGTTAAAACTTGCAGAACTTTCTTAAAATGTTGTAGAAGATTTTTTAATGCAAAAACAGGGGTTGAGGAGTTAGTTTAGTGGTAGAGCACTTGCCTAGCAAGCACATGTTCATTTCCGAGGTCTGGGGGAACAATGGAAAAACAAAACATTTGCTATAAATTTTAGGAGAACAACTCCATAAGTTGTTGTAAATTTGTGTGGAATGGCAAAGCCCAATGTAATTTAAAGTTTTCGTGAAATTACTTTCAAGTGCAAGAAGAAATATAATACAAAATTAAATGACATAATTTTCTATCAATAAGCAATTTAAAAATTTCAAAATTAGGATTTTGTCCTCATTTTAAAAGAACTAATGATTTACTTTGGCTCATGTTTTTATAGGGATTAGTCAACAGACAACTCAATATGTTGCTGTGAATCTGTGGTGATGAAATGCATTAAGGCAACTACAGCATGTACTACTTTAATGTTCTCATGCCAGGGAAGACTAGAAGGAGAGAGAATGGCTGGAGAGTTCTAGACAAATAAGGAACCCTGAAATGTTATCCCAGTGGCCTTTGTCCTCAGTTAAGTAAATGACACATCTTTGAAAATTCTCATGTTATTTGTTATATATATATATAATTTAAGTAATGACAACAAACTACAAAATGCATTGTATAATTATCCATTGATTAACCCAGAGTTCTTTATGTCTGGGAGCATGAAAAGAAGGCCATCGTTTAACACATGCAAATTTTGAGGGGCATTTTTAACCTATAATGTGGTTATTAATATTTAATATTGATTCATATAATTAGTAAAGCAGAGCTTACTTCCTTTTGTATTAATTTATTCAGATTACAACTAAATTGTTATCACATCACTTGTATCCTCCCATTTCTCCCTCTCTCCTGCTTTCACCTTATTCCCCTCCCCTAGGTCTGTGACTGAGAGGGATCTCCTCCCCCACTATAGGCTATTAAGTCTCATATTGGTGGCCTGCTTATTCTTTCTCTGAGTGCCATCATCCTCTCCACCAAGAAGAGATGGTCAAATACAGGGCATGAGAGTTCATGTCAGAATCAGTCCCTGCTTTCCACATAACTGTAGAGAATGCCCTACCCATTGGCTAGATCAGAGAAGGGGTTTGATGTTTACTACTTGTATTGCCCTTGGGTGGTGCAAAAGTTTGAGTAGAAACCCCTGGGCCCTAATCCACCTGTCATGATGTTCTCCTTGTAGGTTTCCAAGATCCTCTGGGTCCTTCTATTTCCCCATCTCCTATATTTGTCTTACATAGAGTCTCAGTGGAATGTCCTCACATCTATCCCAATATCCTGGTAAGTGAAGACTTTCATGGTACAGCCTTTTGGGCTGGTGCCCAATTATATGTGAATATATACCATGTGAATGTTTCTGCTTCTGGGTTAATTCACTCAGTATGATCATTTCTAGTTCCATCCATTTGTCCATACATTTCAGGATTTACTTGTTTTTTATAGCTGAGTCATGTTCTGTGGTGTAAATATATGAGAGATTATTTATCCATTCTTCAACTAAGGGATATTTAACTGTTTCCAGGTTCTGGCTATTGTGAATATGGCTGCTATGAACATGATTGAGCATATGTCCTTGTTATGTGGTGGAGCATCTTCTGGGTATATTCCAAGGAGTGGAATAGCTGGGTCTTGAGGTAGTCCTATTCCCAGTTTTCTGAGATAGCGCCAGATAGATTTCAAAAGTGGCTGTACTAGTTTGCATTCCCACCAGCAATGAAGGAGTGTTCCTCTCTCCCCACATCCTCTCCAGCATGTGGTGTCGCTTGAGTTTTTGATCTTAGCCATTCTGATGGGTGTAAGATGGAATCTCAGAGTTGTTTTGATTTGCATTTCCCTGATGGCTAAGGAGGTTGAGCATTTCTTTACGTGTTTCTCAGCCATTTGATATTCCTCTGTTGAGAATTCTCTGTTTAATTCCAAGCCCCATTTCTCAATTGAGTTATTTGGTTTGGTGGTGTTTAATTTCTTGAGTTCTTTATATATTTTGGATATTAGACATTTGTCAGATGTAGGGTTGGTGAATATCTTTTCCCAGTCTGTAGGCTTTTGCCTTATTCTATTGACAGTGTCTCCTGCCTCACAGGAGCTTCTCATCCTCATGAGGTCCCCTTTATTAATTGTTGACCTTAAGGCCTGAGCTGTTGGTTTTCTGTTCAGGCAGTTGTCTACAGTGCCAGTGTGTTCCAAGCTCTTCCCCACTTTTTCTTCTAACTGATTTAGTGTCTCTGGTTTTATGTTGAGATCTTTAATGCACTTGGACTTGAGTTTTGTGCATGGTGACAAATAGGGGTCTAATTGCATGTTTCTACATGTAGACCCAATTAGACCAGCACCATTTGTTGAAAATGCTATCCTTTTTCCATTGAATAGATTTGGTTTCTTTGTCAAAAATCAAGTGACTCTATTTGTATGGATTCATTTCTGTGTCTCCAATTCGATTCCATTGATCAACTAGTCTATTTCTGTGCCAATACCATGCATTTTTAATTACTATTGCTCTATAATACAGCTTGAGATCGGGTATGTAGATTCCTCCTGAGGATGTTTTATTGCATAGAATTGTTTTAGCTATTCTGGGCTTTTTGTTTTTCCATATGAAGTTGGGAATTGATCTTTCAATGTCTTTAAAATATTGTGTAGGTATGTTGATAGGGATTGCATTGAATCTGTAAATTGCTTTTGGTAAGATGGCCATTTTTACTAGGTTAATTTTCCCAATCCATGAACAAGGGAGATTCTTCCATCTTCTGATGTCCTCTTCAACCTCTTTCTTTAGAGATTTAAATTTTTTTTCAAACAAGTACTTCACTTACTTGGTTATAGTTACTCCTAAATATTTTACATTGCTTGTGGCTTTCATGAAGGGTATAATTTTCCTAATTACTTCCTCTGCATGATTGTCATTTATTTATAGGAAGGCTACTAACTTTGTTAATATCGTATCCAGCCAATTTGCTGAAGGTGTTTATCACCTGTAGGAGTTCTCTGGTGGAATTTTGGGGGTCACTTATGTACACTATCATATCATCTGCAAATAGGGATAATTTGACTTCCTCCTTTCCCATTTGCCTCCCTTTGATGTCCTTTTGTTGTATTATTGCTTTCGCTAGAACTTCAAGAACTATATTGAAGAGATATGGAGAAAGTGGACATCCTTGTCTGTTCCCGCATTTTAGAGGGATTTCCTTGAGTATCTCTCCATTTAATTTGATGTTGGCTATTGGCTTGCTGTATACACCCTTTATTATGTTTAGGTATGTGCCTTGTATTCCCTATCTCTCCAAATCTTTAAACATGAATGGGTATTGTATTTTGTCAAATGCTTTTTCTGCATCTAAGGAGATGATCATGTGGACTTTTTCTTTCAGTTTGGTTATATGGTGGATTACATTAATAGATTTCCAAACTGTCCCTGCATGCCTGGAATGAAGCCTATCTGGTCATGGTGAATGATTTCTTTGTTATGTTCTTGTACTCATTTTGTGAGTATTTTATTGAGTATTTTTACATCAATGTTCATAAGAGAAATTGGTCTGAAATTCTCTTTTTTTGATGGGTCTTTGTGGGATTTAGGTATCAGCATGACTGTGGCCTCATAGAATGAATTTGGTAATGTATCTTCCATTTCTTTTTTTTTTTTTTTTTTTTTTGGAGTCGCTTAAAGAGAATCGATATTACCTCTTTTTTGATGGTCTGGTAGAATTCTGCACTGAAACCATGTTGCCCTGGACATTTTTGCTTGAGTGACTATCAAAGATTGTTTCTATTTCTATATGAGAAATATGACTATTGAATTTGTTTATCTGATCTTGATTCAATTTTGGCAAGTGGAATCAATCAAAAACATTTTCCACTTCCCTTAGATTTTTAGATTTTGTGGCATATATGCCTTTAAAGTAGGGTCGTATGATTCTGTGTATTTCTTCAGTGTCTGTTGTTATGTGTCCCTTTTCCTTTCTGATTTTGATTTAGGTAGTGTCTCTCTGCGTTTTCATTAGTTTGGCTAATGGTTTGTTTATTTTGTTGACTTTCTCAGAAAAACAGCTCTTGGTGTTGCTGATTCTTTGAATTGCTCTTTTTGTTTCTAATTTATTGATTTCAGCCCTGTGTTTGATTTTTTTCCAGATGTCTACTCCTTTTGGGTGTTTCTGCTTTTTTTCTAGGGCTTCCCGATGTGTCATTAGGTTGGTTATATGGGATGGTTCCAACTTCTTTATAAAGGCACTTAGTGCTATGAATTTTCCTCTTAGCACTGTTTTTAATATGTCCCACAAATTTTGGTATCTTGTTCCTTCATTTTCATTAAATTACAAGAAGTCTTTAATTTCTTTCTTTATTTCTTCCCTGACCCAGGTGTCATTAAGTAGAGAGTTTTTTAATTTCCATGTGTGTGTAGGCTTTTTGTTATTTCTGTTGTTGTTGAAGACTAGCTTTAGTCCATTGTGATCTGATAGAATACAAGGTATTATTTCACTCTTTTTGTATCTATTGAGGCTTCTTTTGTGACACACTATGTGATCAGTTTTGGATAAGATTCCATGGGGTGCTGAGAAGAAGGTATAATCCTTTGTGTTTGGGTGAAAAGTTCTTTAAATATCTGTTAGGTCCATTTGAATCATCAGGTTGGTTAATGATGTTGTTTCTCAGCTTAGTTTCTGTTTCAATGACCTATCCTTCAGTGAAAGTGGGGTGTTGAAGTCTCACACTATTGATATGTGGGGATCAATGTGTGGTTTAATATTAGTTAAAAGGTCTTTTACAAATGTGGGTGCCCTTGCATTGGGAGCATATATGTTCAGAATTGTGATGTCATCTTCCTTGACTTTATCTTTGATGAGTATAATGTGTCCTTTCTCATCTCTTTTGATTAGTTTTGGTGTAAATTCTATTTTATTAGATATTAAAATGGCTACATCAGCTTGCTTCTTGTTTACATTTGTTTCGAATACTTTTTCCAGCATTTTACCCTGAGGTAATGTCAATCCCTGTGGGTGAGATGTGTTTCTTGGATGCAGAAGAATGTTGGGTCTTCTTTATGCATCCATTCAGTTAGTCTGTATCTTTTTATTGGAGAATTGAGAACATTTATATTTATAGATATTAGTCACCAGTGACTGTTAAGTCTCTTGATTTTGATGTTACTTGCAGCAGAGAGCTTGTGTAGTTACATTTTTGCAATAGTGTAGTTTTCTATTTCATGTGTAATTTTGGTTGTAGTTTGTCCCTTTGGGTTGTAATTTTCCTTCTAGTAATTTCTGTAAGGCCTGATTTGTGGTTAGGTACTGTTTAAATTTGTTTTTATCATGGAATATCTTGTTTTCTCCATCAATGGTTATTGAAAGTTTCGCTGGATAGATTAGTCTTGCCTGGTATATGTGGTGTGTTAGGGCTTGCAGGACCTCTGTTGAGGCTCTTCTGGCTTTCATGGTCTCTGCTGAGAAATCAGGTGTAATTCTGATAGCTTTGCCATTAAATGTTAATTGGCCCTTTCCCCTTGCAGCTTTTTTTCTTTATTCTGTATGTTTTGTGTTTTGATTATTATGTGGCAGGAGGATTTTCTTTTCTGTTCAATTCTATTTGGTGTTTTTAGGCCTCTTGGATATTTCTATGCACTTCCTTCCTTAAATTAAGGAAATTTCATTCTGTGACTTTGTTGAAGATAATTTCAGGGCCTTTGAGCAGGGCATCTTCTCTTTCCTGAATTCCTATTATTCTCAGATTTCATCTTTTTATGGTGTCCTTGATTTCTTGGTTGTTTTGTGTCAGGAATACTTCAGATGTAGCATTTTCTTTAATGGTTGTTTCAAGTTCTACCCCAGTATCTTCTACTGCCAAGATTCATTCCTCCATCTCATGAATTCTGTTAGAGAAGCTTAGGTCTTCATTACTTGCCTGCTTCTCTGAGTTCTTTTGTTCCTGGCTTTCCTCTGCCTGTGCTTTTGTCATTGTTTCCATTTTCATCTTTAGATCTTGAACCCTTTTAGTGATTTCCTTCATCTGATTGTTTGTATTTTCCTGAGTTTCTTCCAGTGACTTTCTATGGGCCTTCAGATCTTGAACTGTTTTATTGATTTCCTTCATTTGATTGTTTGTCCTTTCCTGGATTTTTTTTTTTTTTTTTTTTTTTTTTTTTTTTTTTTTTTTTTTTTTT
>OU015748.1:9987556-10022157 GCA_907169655.1 Acomys percivali
AAAAAAAAAAAAAAAAAAAAAAAAAAAAAAAAAAAAAAAAAAAAACCGAAAAGAAAAGGAGCAAGCTTTATCTTTGTTCAGGCAAAAATGTTAAGAGAAATCAAATTCCCTAAGGGCTTCAAAGTCACACTTCACACCTTGTCCAGTTGTGGGTCTCATTGTTAATTATGATCTACTGAGGACTGTGAAAGGCACCAATCCATGGGGATAGCAATGTCTTCATGAGTCACTGTGTCTTTGTGTTCCTTTAGCACAGTAATAGTAATTTCCCCCTGTGCCCATGACCAGTTGAGACTCAGACTCTTGCCCTCAGTCACAATTATAAGTATGGACTGTGTATGATGGAGTGGACTTTTAAATCTAATCAAAAGGAGTTGTTTACTTCTGTATCTTTGTGCTATGATTGGACCAATGGTCATATCTTTCTGGAAGTTCACAGGGTGTGTAGCTTGGTGAAACTGATGATTACATTTCTTCTTAGTAGTACCTTATAACATTATTATATTGAGTACCAGGTATATTTCTCCATGTTCTACCCCATAACTTTGTGGTGTATTTAGCCAGAGGGTATTACTGTTAAGGTATAAGTGGTAATACACAGCTTTGGCAACATCCTTCAGTTATTGAGGAAGTCTTTGTACTACTTTGTCGAATGACATAAAATGATATAACCCACTCCCATTACTGAGAATTTCTGTATAACAAAGGACACCATTATGTAAGCAAACAGCCCACCTACAGATTGAGAAAATACTCATCAATTACATAGCTGATAGAAGTCAGTATCTAGAATATACAAATAGCCCAAAACACTGGACATCAGTAACACAAATATTATAATTCAAAAATGGAGTATACAAATAAATAGAGAGTTCTCAAACAAAGAAACACAAATGGCTGAGAAATACTTTAAAATGTTCAATATTGTTAGCCAGAAGATAATGCAAGTTAAACTTCTTTGAGATTTCATGTTATCCCCATCAGAATAGCCAAGATCAATAATACAAATGACAGTACATGCTGCTGATGATTTGGAGAAGAAGGAACCTTTATTAATTTCTGCTGGAAGGACAAACTGTTAGAACCACTATGGAAATCACTGTGGAGGTTCCTCAAGAATCTGAAAAAAAATCTGCCACAGAATTCAGATACATGATCTTAAACATATACCCAAAGTACTCTATATCTTAACTACAAAGATAAATTTTAAGACATGTTCAGTGATGTTCAATTTCTAATACCCAGTGATTGGAACCAGCCTATATATCCAATGATTAATGAATAGAAAAGGAAACTGTGATACATTTACACAATGGAATATTATTAAGCTGTTAAAAATAATTATAAAATTCGCAGATAAAAGGATGGAGCTGGAAAAAAAATCATCCTGAGTGAGACAACCTAGACACCAAAAGACAAACAGCTTATATGCAGTTGTTAACTTTTATGCTTTAGATAAATGTGCTTCATTTATAAGACACATAGTGTTTAGGTAGTTAGAAAAGGACTAAGGCACAGGAGGAGTTCTTCTAAGGAAGAGGATATAGAATATTGGGTTATAAAATGACAAAGGCAATATTGGAACAGAAGTATTAAAGTGAGGTAAATGGGAGGTCAAGATAGAGATCTGAATATAAAGGAGGAATAACTAACACTAAAAGTACCTTGAAAATCCTTATACAACCCTCTACTCTATAAATTTCATAAAACATGCACTGATATGAAAGAAATGGAATTGAAATCACCATATAATTGAAGACATAGTACCCCAAGTAGACATTATAAGCTACACAATAGAAACAAGTTTTAAACTTTAAGTGAGGCACAAATACAAGGCATTCTTTAGAGGATATTATAAAGGAACTAAAGGTAATTCAGTTTTCAAATTCACAATATTATTGGTAAATTTAGGAATGTTTGGGAAAGTTATGTCTTTATTCCAGACAAGTTAGGTCAGTAGATAGTAAAAAGATAGATGATGGTAATGACAGATAGACAGAGAAATATATAGATGTAGATACAGATATAGATATAGATATAGGTATAGATATAGATAGAAGATGGATAGACAACATATGATTTAAAAATAGGTAAATAGATGATAGATATATGGTCTATAGACCAACATAGTTAGTTGATGGTAATAGAAAGATAAAAATAGATCAATTATTATTTCAAATGTACCCTGTTACATTTCTCTTACATTAAGAAAATTTCTTTTTTATTATTTATCTTTATATATATTTACATTATTATACATGTATACAATAAAATACCTACAGCAAGAAGAACCATGCACCAATCAGGAATTATATACGTGTACATGCATAGTGTTTTGGCTATTTGTATTTGGCAGCCCTGAAAAGAACATCTTTCCTATTTTGGTGAATCTAAAATTCTGAATGCAAATCAATATCTATTATATCTCATCTTTATCAACTCAAAACATCTATCTAGACTTAAAAACATCTTAACCCCTAAACAACTAACCTTAATTGTAAGACTAAATATCTGGCCTTCAACCCCCTCAGAGACTTGAGAAGAAATAAAAATTAATTACCTGAGATGACAGGGAGCACAGGTTAGCAGCTTCCCAAATGAAAAGATAACAGAGACAGTTTGCTGCCTGAACAGTCACCCAAAATCTCTATAACGTTGGACATCTTCAGCCTTTTGGCCCAATATATTTGCCTTAAGCAATTTTCTCTCATTGCTTTGTAAGGTAAGTAAAGTTGTTTCTTTCATGTAAGATTTAGTTATTCTTAACTAACTCAGGGGTAGCGATCCCAAATAACTGTTATGATTTATTCAGGGATTATCTGCCATATTCAGAGACACTTCTTCCTGGGAATGACAATATGCCTTCATTTGCATCTTTCATGAGGATTAATAGCCACAACTTCAGATCATATTTTATAATTCAAGGGGTCCAATGTGGCCAATGATAATATATATTACCTCTATTTATAGAACTTGTTTTATTATACTCTGTATAATGCCTCTATGTGAATTTATTTCCACTTTATTTCTGCCAGGAAACAAACTGCTTTTCCAGGAATTGTAATTCTATCCTACAACTGCTCTGTTAATTATTAAAATAGGTATAATATACTTGATATTGTACCTTTAGTTATTTTACAGTATTTCAACATACACAAACTAATGTGCTCTGAACAGCTCAATAGGCTCTTTATTACCTTGTTAATTAATTTGTATTTTATGTGTCTTCAGTAAATGTTAATCTTATAGCTTTATTGAGATGGTTCTTTAAGAAAGTAACAACTGAGAAAAGAAAACATCTAAACTGTGACAATAAGAAAAGGTGACAATTGTTGACAGACCAGTGTGATGATGGTTACAGTACTGTGAGAAGTAGTAGTCCGATTCTAGTGTATTTCTCTATTCTGTTTGCTAATGAATTATGAATGGAATGTATGAAGATATAGTAATCAATGAAAGCTATAAGTATCATACACTGACTTCCTAGGGAGGTGAGGTATCAATCGCTGACTAGATGATACTTTTACAAAGAGCAGAGTTTGGGTAAGAAGATGGGCTGCCAAGAGCAGGAGTTAATCTCAGAGATGGGAATCTTAGGATGCCTGATATCATCTCAATAGTCTTTGCCTAATTCAAGGCAACTGAATCCTGAATCCTTATAGATGCCTCATCTAAATTAAGTAAGTAAATATTAGACATAGAGAATAGAATTGATTTAAAATAGGAAATGCAACTTGAACTGACATTGAGTGACATATGGTTAGGATCCAGTAATTAGAGAAGTTGCCTCTGGGTTTATGGAATTTGCATCTAGAATGAGACACAAAAGCCTTTAAGTCAACGGGAAACATCTTCAAATCTTAAGAGTTGTTGATAAAAATACTCCCAGTGGTTGTCTCAAGGTTCAGTAACAGTGAACTGAGCATCTGTATCTTGTGCTCATGTGTCTTTGGTGGCCTCTACATCTGGTATATGTCTGTCTGCTATTCCCAGAGGAAAATTAAAAACATCCTGTAGAATCCTCTCACAGGCAATTCTAACTGAGAACCAAAGAAGAAAGACTTCAGGAAACAAGTTTCTTAGCTGCTCCTTGGAGAACCTTAGAAAAGATATTTATACTGCCATATTTGGCACATAAAGTGAAAAGGTAAAATTCACTTCTGTGTCAAATATCTAGGAAGAATTTCTGTATAGAAATTCAATTTTTAAAGATGAATTGGGGTCAGGATTATGAATTTTGAAATTATATTTATTCCTAATTACTATCATGACTAAGTATTAAAAGCAAGATTCTTTTTTTTTTTTCAAATAAACCAAGAAGCAAATAATATATCCTGATGTCTTGTGTTCAGAGAAAAGTAAAATTGAGCACTTTAGCATAATCTTTGAACTAATGGGATTATACAAAGCTAAAATACTGGAAAAATGAAAACATAAGAAATGAATTTTGTTAAGGAACAAGAATACTCCACGGTGTCCCATCTGATGCACAAGTATAAATACGAGGTTTGCCATACATTAAAGGATAAGTTAAGTTCCTACTAAGGAACTCAAATGGGAGATGATAGAGACTTTAATTTGTAAGTGCTGGGAGAACATTCTGTTCTTGACAACATAGCCTGGAAGGTAATGCTGAAATTGTGACCTTCTCTTCACCTGGCTTTCTCACCATCTCATTGTTGTTCTTCTGCATGTTCCCAAAGTGATAAGCTGCATCGCTAAGGGCCTGAAGCCAATGGGTCAATATATGTCAGACAGAGGACAGAGCATCTGGGGAGGCAAGATAATCCTTTTGCCTTATGTGTTGAGTATTTTTGTTATATGTTAAAGTAATGAGAAGATAACAACTACAGAGATGAGGAGGCAGTGGCCATTGAGGTGGAAAAGTATACTTTTACTATTATGAGAACTTACCACAGTTGAGTAAACAATCTAGTTTTTTGTTTTAGATTTCTAGAGAATCAAATTCTAAAAAGGGATATGGTGAAGTAAAATTAGTGTCTAATATAGTGCAGTTCAGGAACAAAATAGCTTCTTTTCCTCCTTGTATTTTATAAGCTTCTGGTATTCTCTGACATTTGGGGATACTCCACTGTTAAAGACATTATTAACCTACAAAACATTTATTACCATGTAGTGACACTGACATTGACTCTTATCATGACTCTCTCACCTTTAAAAAGAAACTTTATGATTAGATCAAGTTTATTAAAACCAATATTCTTCTTTTAATGTCTGCTTATAAGTACATTTAATTCTATCTTTCGGCAACATTTCCTCTTGTCATGTCATATAACTTTTTCATAGATTTCAGTAGTTAGAAAAAATTGAGTGTCTATGATTTCACCTACCAAAAAACCAAAAAGGAAACTGTGGATTCCTTGATGCTAACTTTCATGAAGAGAATGGTATAAAGTATGGCTGAACAAGGATGAAAGCAAATTATGTATGCTACCTGTTGAAGGTTTAGATATTTTGGGAATTAAAGTCAGCATTTAGCAAGATATTAGTATCCACTGACAGCTCACACATTTTAAGAAAAAGGTTAAGTGCAACTGTGAATATTGATAATTAACATCAGTTGTCACACAAAATCAATTGCAAGTGCTGGAATTACAGGCATACAAAACAATTTCTGTCTAGGAATGTAGACTATATTACCTCCATACACCTATCACCAAATTTATACCCAGATAGATGCCATGAAATTAGCCAGAACTTTAGAATGTATAGTGAACCAATAGTGCTTATTTCTCTTGCATCTACTTACAAGATGAGATGCATTTTTCTTGCAACATGTCGGAGGATTTCTTGCAATATATTAGCACTGTCTGTTTAATTGAATGCATTATGAGTCTACGTGTTTCAGCAAGAATCTACATTATTCCTCAAGCACATGTTGGACTTGGAGCAGAAATCCTGAAGGACTCAGTGCTCTTAATTACTGCTTCTGTATTTCTAGACATAGAACCCTCCCTGGTATTGAGAAACTGGAGAAAAGTCCATCATTAATGCTTTCTTAAAGTTTATAATCATTACCAATAACCTTTCCATGAACCCTTGTTTAAGGACATTTTGAAGGAGCAAATGATTGTATAAATGTAACATTTAAGAATTCAATTTAGCTAAAAGGAATTATTAAGACATTCAACATCTTGGCAAAATAATTCAGTAAGAAAAAAATCTCAGTATACCAACAGGAATAAATGTTCAACATCTCAGCAAAGACTGTGTATTTATTTCCTGAAGGACTAGAGATTAAACTCAGGCTTAGGAAGGTAAATGATTTACCATTGAGCTACACTCCTGTTGGGATCGAAAGGCCATATGACCAATGTTCAGCCATCTTGTCCAAGTCTGCACCTTTAAGTCTCTGTCTTTCCCAGAGCTTGCCTTTCATTAGAAACTAGCTGACCCTGTTGTGAGTCAGCAGTTAGACTAAAGACAGATAGGGATGGAGCAACCCGGTTGTGACTCAGCAGTTAGACTAAAGACAGATAGGGATAGAGCGACCCTGTTGTGGGTCAGCAGTTAGACGAAAGCTAGATGAAGACAAAACAAGATGCCCTGTGTGGCAGGACATTGTGACCCTGCCTGGAATTCCCTGTGTTTTGAGAAAAGCCTGCAGCTGGGTTGCTATAGCAACATGCTTCCCTGCCTTCTGCCTTATAAAAGCTGCTGCCTGACTAATAAAGTTTGAGAGTTTGATCAGTCAGACTTGCTCTCCTTCTTTGTGTCTTGCATTTTCAACAGGTGACCTTCCTCCCAAGTTTCAGTCGGACCTCGCATACTGGAGCACACTCCCAGCTTTGCCACTTAAATAAAAATCAGAGGAAGAATAATTTTATCCTTACACTATTTTTTAAATCTACACAAAGTCCTTCCAGCATTTTCTTTAGTTAGAAGTGAACTACTAAAAATGCACCCCTTTGGTGTTTTAATTTCATTTTTAAATTGTTGATAAACACCTCTGAACTCTAGCAATTTATATAGCTATGACTTCTTTTTGTTTAATTTTCTCTTGAATTTATTCTATTTATAGAAAACACATTCAGATTTGGCTTTCCAGGGAAGTGGAAAAGTCTGTGAATTATAAAGTTGTAATAGATTTTTGTCATCTTAAACTTTTAGGTAACAGTCCACTGCTGAAGGAAGTCAGGGCAGGAACCTGGAGACTGGAACTGACCCAGAAGCCATGGAGCAGGGCGGGCTGTTTACTGGCTCACTCCTCATGACTTGCTGAGCCTGCTATTTCATACATATCCAGAACCACTTACCCTACATGGCACTACTGTCAGTGAGTTGGGTACTCTGACAACAATCACCAATTAAGAAAATGCCTCACAAACTTGCACACAGGCCAGACTGGTGGTGTATTTTCTTAATTTATTTTCTATCATCCCAACTGACTTCAGCTTGTATCAAGTTGACATAAACTAGTCAGCAAATATTTGTGTGAACTTTCCTGAACGATAAAAACTATAGCTACATTTGAATTTAATAAAAATAATTAGCAGATAATAATCAAAAGGGAAATGAATCATTTTGCACCATATGGAATTCTAAGTTTATGAAATCAATAATTTGCATGTGGCTTGCATGTGGTATCTGCATATGGAAGTAGAAAGTTTGAGTCAAACTAGAACCAAAGATTAAAAAACTAAATTACAATGGTCACCTCCCTTTATGTTCATGACGCTGTAACTGTGGCTTGATAACAATTAAAAAGTAGTGCATACTGTAACAGGTGGCATGCCTGCAGCCAAAGGGAGGACAAGATTTCCCAAAAAATGTTGTTCATAGTTCTGAGTAGTTCCAAAATGAATATTTAAATAAACTTTAGTGTAAAGGTAGCAATGAGTAGATGTTTCTAATATAACTCATATGATGAACAGTTAATATTTTACTCTAAAGATGATCCACTTTTCTTGCTAAATCAAGCTGAAAATTGATACTTTGTATAAAAACACATTGCTATCTCAATAGATTTTAAATGAGTTATTAGAGACTTGATTGAAACTATTACCTACTGTGAAAATGAGAAAGGATTTTAATTAGCTATATTAAAACTTTAGGTAGTGACAAATGGTAAAAAGCCTACTTTATAACCTTCCCGTGTTTATATTGTTAAGAGCTGGTTAATGGAACTTATTACTGAGCCAGCTCACCTCAATTGTTTAATTCTCAGAATTTATCTTAGTGAAAAATTCTTGGTTCGAATGTTGTTGCTTTAAAGATGGAAACTCTGCCCTAATCCAAAGGGCCATTAAAAAAAAGTAGGTCACGCTGATCTTCTACCTTAGAGGAGAATAAGTCATCTGGAGAAAGGATAATGGAAGAAGAAATTATGTGATGTGAAGTCAGCCTAGAAATTTAGCATATACTCATAAACATTTCAGCAGAAAGTTAACACATTTCTAGAAGTTATTACCTACATATTTGATGCTGGTATTTGTCTAACAGCATCTATATTCTAAGGGCTGCATAATTGGAGAAATGACACTAATAATTTTCTATGCTATTCCTCTTTTCTTTCCGTTTGTATGGCAGAGGTAAACTGAATTTTTACAGACAGTCTTTGCTGTCTGTGTGACAACTGTAGTGCCATAGAGCCTTGAGGCCCAAAATCCTACTAAAGACAGTAAAATAAAACAGCCCTCCCCAGAAGTAGTATATTGGTATCAACTGATAATGGGTTTCAAGGAAAATAATCTTCATCTTAATTTCTGTCTCTGGTCAACCATCAATATTAACTGTCTTCCAATATATATTCCCTTAATATAAGAAACCATAAAGTTTAGATTCTTATCTTTCTCACTCACTTAGAGACAAGATGTTTTGACAGACCTGTGAGTCAGCCCAAATGACATGCTGGATCTTGCTTTGTTTTCTGACTCTTTTTTTTTTGGTAGCTCTTTTTTTTAAATTTTTTATTAATTTATTCTTGTTACATTTCAGTGGTTATCCCATCCCTTGTATCCTCCCATTCTTCCCTCCCTCCCATTTTCCCCTTATTCCTCTCCCCTATGACTGTTCCTGAGGGGGATTTCCTCCCCCTGTGTATGCTCATAGGGTATCAAGTCTCTTCTTGGTAACCTGCTATCCTTCCTCTGAGTGCCACCAGGTCTCCCCGTCCAGGGGACATGGTCAAATATGAGGCACCAGAGTTCGTGTGAAAGTCATACCCCACTCTCCACTCAACTGTGCAGAATGTTCTGTCCATTGGCTAGATCTGGGTAGGGGTTTAAAGTTTACCGCCTATATTTTCTGACTCTTGTCAAGCTCTTTGGTACCCTTTTGATTGTGATGCTTACGCAGGTAAATAAATTGAACTGGACTTTCTGTGGTTCTAACACCCCTACTCTTCTGAGGACTACCGTGAAGATTTGGTATGAAACACAACTGGGAAAAACTCCGTAGAAATTGGCCACCCTTATTCTATCCTGGGCCTAAGACTCTCAAGAGAAAGGCAGATGGGATCGAGAAATACGACAGTTCTTAAGAGTGCTTTCAGTTATTCCAGAATACTGTAGATTCCTCCTGAATATTCACTTTAAATGGCTCAAAAGAGTCTGTAGTTTCAGCTCCAGAGGAACTGGAAGCCTGTTCTTGCTTCTCCAAGCATTTGAACATACATATAATACACAAACTAAAATGCACAAATACAAATAAAAATAGAGATTTTTTTTTTAAAGAGAAAAAGTTCTAACAAACTGGCACATCCAGAATTTAGAAATTATCCTTTATCTAGTCTCTTCAATACTTTGTCACCTTTGTATTTCAAATATTTTGAAGTGAAGACGTTTCATATTCTGTCCCATAATCTTTAAAACTTCATCATAGTGATCTCTGTCTTCCGCACAAAGAATCTATATCAGCACAAAATATATATCATTTTATGTTACATAAATCACAACGTCATTCTAGAATATCCAACATATAAGAAATGTGGATGTTGGTAAACATCTTATAAATCAAAACAGACACACTCTTAACAAAAGTCACATGGGAAGAATGTTAATCTCACAGTATACCTAGTTGATTCTTGTATCATCTCTTACAATTGTCCATATCCTGTACCTAAGGAAAGATTCTCTTACTACAGAAACCACCAATCATGCTTATTGATATAAGTTGAAAATGAGCCTTTGCACTAAATGATGAACACATGATAGTTTGGATATTTAACATATTTTATATTAAATTATATTTTTATTATTTAAAATATTTGATCCATTTATTACATTTTCAATTTAATGATGTTACTGCTGCAACAACTACAAATGAAAACAGTTATAAATGTACCAACCTAAAAACATTACAGCCTGTTTTGAAAATTCTGTTTCAAGGATTTTTGTTGAAATTCATTAAAATCACACTGAAGTAAGATACTGTTTTATATCAATATACATCTTTAGAATTTTATTTATTTCTTTAACTTTTAAATCCCAGAGGTGAAATGAAGGGTTTGCTCGGATTAAATTATTAGAAAACACAATAGCAACTACAATATAAAGGAATCCCATTTGTAATTTCTCACACTACACAAGATCTATTTAAAGTGTGAAAACATTCAATTCCTAGAAGCTTACAAAAGTCAATATTGTCTGTTCATAGTTATATTCTCTTCCTTTTAGCCAAATACCACAAATGAATTAGTTGTACATAATGACTACTTTCCTAGAATACTTGTATTTTCCAAAGCTACATTCCCAGATAGCTGATAGCCAACGGCTTAAAACTGCAGATATGCTAGAATCTATGTTCCTTCAAATGGCTTTGTTTATCCTTAGAACTTTTTCTGTATATTTTACATTCCTTAGAGCCAGAATAAAAAATTCTTCATGTTCTCTCTTACCTACAGTTCCTGGCTACAAATCTTCAACGGTGAATAAACAAAACGGAGTGACCAGAGGCACAGGGAAAGAGTACTAGAAGAGTGGAGGTGAGAAGTGATGGGGGTTTAGAAAGATATAGGTGACATAAAATAAGAAATGGATAAATAAGAAAGGGTGCTCCAAATGAAGAGTGAGGAAAGATAAATTACACTAAGGCTTTTAAATAAAGCCTCATGAAACCTTATTGCATTTTACTGACTGAAAATTATAGGCAGTACATATAAGCATTTGCATACATATGGCTTAAGGGTAGTTATGCTCCTAGTCTGACAGTATTCTCCACAAATGCAATAGATTAACAAAATTGCCAGCTTCAGGCACAAGAAACTTCCTCTCAAATGTTTGGTCAGTCTATTCCAAATGACTCCCAAATCAATGTAACTATGGCTGTAGCCATACCTCTCAGAGGAAGGTGGTAAGCCCTACTGCTGAAGGCACCACACGCTTATAGTATTGGTTTCAGATTACTTGATTTGGATATAACCTGAAAGCCTTCCTTTTTAAATTTTTTCTATTAATTTATTCTTGTTACATCTCAGTGGTTATCCCATCCCTTGTATCCTCCCATTCATCCCTCCCTCCCATTTTCCCCTTATTCCCCTCTCCTATTGACTGTTTCTGAGGGGGATTACCTCCCCCTGTGTATGCTCATAGGGTATCAAGTCTCTTCTTGGTAACCTGCTATCCTTCCTCTGAGTGCCACCAGGTCTCCACCTCCAGGGGACATGGTCAAATACTAGCCAAAGGGTTATGTCTCACGAAAGCCTTCACTTACCAGGAAACTGGGACAGAGGGGAGGACATCCTATCGAGACTCTAGATGAGAGAAGCATGTGAAAATAGCAAAGTAGAAGGATCCAGAGGGTCCTAGAAACCTACAAGTAGAACATTATGATAGGCAGATTTGGGCCAAGGGGAACCGCTCAAACTAAGGCACCAGCCAAGGACAATACAGGCGGTAAATTTTAAACCCCTACCCAGATCTAGCCAATGGGCTGAAAGCCTTCTTTCTCAGCTATAGCATGCTCTATGGCAGCAGAAAGTACTATGCAGGCTTCCAAGGGAAAAAAGCAATTAACAGCCCTAGCCAGAAGCAACACCAATAAACGACAACAATGACAAACACAGCAAGAGCCCTGTCAAGGTGCGACCAGTGACATTCACATATTGGTGGTAACTATCAGCCGTTTAATTAAACATAAGTTTCACTTAACAGGAGGGAAATCATGCCTGCTACTAGAAAACTAGTCAACTTTCTGTAACTTGTTACGTCATGAATTTTAGAAGAGAGCTCACCATTGCCAAATTAGTAGGCCAGAATGATTTCGAACTGCATCCTAATACGATCTTTACATCTATAGATAGATATCATTATCGCCAGTTATCAAAAAAGGTTCTCTGTATAGCAAATGAAGATCTCAACTGAACACAGTACAGAAATCAAGGGTTTATGGGAAGCCCAGATCCAGAGGATACTTCCACATGACAAATCCTGCATTTGTGAGTAAGGGAAGATGACAGGAAGATTGTAAGAGCTAGATTAGCAGGGCATCCACTGTGAAGCAGTCCTTCTATACATGGCTGCATAAGCAACGCCACCTGGAAGATAGCAATAACAACAGGTATGTTATCACAGAAGTGGGAAAATTCCACAGGGACACACACCTGGGTGAAGAATTACAGGCAACGTATAACTGCTGAAAGAAGTGTTATCCTCTCAACGGGATGAGTATTTCAATTGGCTATCAAATAAAATGTGGTCACCCTAAAACAATATATACACAAAAACAAAGAAGAACTCAGCAGGTTGCATTTATATAGAAATGCATATACACATATATTCATACACACATATATGTAATCTACATACATATGTTCACAAATATATACATATACATTCATGCCTGTGTGTGTATGTATGTATGTATGTATATATTATATATATATGTATATATATATAAACACACACACAAATAGTTTTAGTAATGATAATGAAAGATAAATGGCTAACAATTTGAAAGTGAGGAGGGCCATGGAAGGAGTTAGAGGAAGAGGAATTGGGAGAGACTAGAGAAAGAAAAGAGAATGGAAAAAAATAATGTGATTATAATTTAGTGTAAACTACATAAAATCCAAATTAACAACAGCAACCCCCCCAAAAAAAATACATTGCATGAATTAAGAAGTGCTTATATAAACTATGTATATAATGCATAGTGGATACTTATATGATTGTTAAATATATTAACGTAGGGGCTGGAGAGATGGCTCACAGGCTAAGCTGACTGACTGCTCCTCCAGAGGTCCTGAGTTCAATTCCCAGCAACCACATGGTGGCTCACAACCATCTATAATGTGATCTGTTGCCTTCTTTTGGTTTTCAAGTGCAGATAGAGCACTGTATACATAGTAATAAGTACATATTAAAATATATTAATGAAATCATTCGTTAAATTAATTATAGATTAAAATAAAATATGACAAATTTCCAGGCAAACAAATGAAAATAAATACATAGGATAGACTGAAGTGTTTCTCCAACTTTTCCATTCTCCTCTGACATAAAGTGAGAGACTATATCATGAGTGGATTTGTGGTGCTACCCCTAGTATATTGCTAAATTTCTTACTTGTGAGGGGACTATGTTATTACTCTTTCATAGTGGTGTCTCTGTTAAATATTCAGATGTGAGACACTGCACCAGAACATGCCTGGAAGGAAATGCCTGTCTCATTCAAAGTCTCTGACATTTGGAGAAAGAAAGGGCAGACATCATAAAACCATAAACATCCAATTATTTCTAGCTAATGCTCCTCGATGACAGATGTACGGGGTATTTTACCTAATTAAATTTTTTACCTTCACCTGTTGAAATGCAGAAATCTGCTTCATGTCATCTATAAGCTAATCCTCAAATGATATTTCTTACAAATTGGGGGTGGTTTCCTTGGAATCTGAGTGGGTCTCCTCCAATCCAAGCAAATAGTAAAATATGTACTCTCTTTCTATATGAATTCATAGAGCAATGTCTGGATTTGCTGAAGAATGAAGAGGACAAAATACCAAAGATAGTATAATGTCTGATTATCATGAATATGGGGGAAACAAATGAGTCATGCCTCCTGAGTATACCATGTTAAAAGAGAAAAAATTGAATGCAGAGTCAATCTTCTTCGACATAGTGTATAATAATACTGTGACACAGAACATAGGATGCTATGTAATATACTTGCAGCAAGGATCATAGAAATTTTAAGAACTATTGAGGAAGTAATGTTCCACATTTAGGAAGTGTAGCATGTATGAAAGCAGTCATAGAAGAACAAAGTATAAGCTTAGTTAATATTGTGTGTTATAATATTATTTAACAGAGAATAAGCCGACTGAATTCCAGTATGTGGGCATTAAGATATCCCATATTAGTGAATTCAATTTATGATTCACAAAATGAATGTGAGAAAGTCCTCAAGTATTCTTTATTTAAGGCAACACACACACACACACACACATATACACACACACACAGACAACTTCTTGAACAACTGAGGCGTGTTTGCTTCTTAGTATATGAAAACAGATAGTAAGAGATAAAACTGGATCTGGACTTTCTTGAAGTGTGTATATAACAGGAAATGCTCAACTAAAAAGCTAGGTGACAGTTAAAATTTAGGGAGGCGTAATTGTCTTAAAAGGAAACAGAGTGAGAAGGAGAATTAAGGGTTCAAATAAGTTACAAAATATACAGATGTTCGAGATAAAGTTTTATAAACAAGACAAGAATAACACAAGAATATATTGATTATCCAAGTTATCTGGGTATTTGGCTAGAATGTTTGTACCAGGAATGATTTCCCTCTTGTTGACCAGACCTTATTGCCACCACTTTGTTAAACAAATGTAAGCCATAACTAGTTATATTTGTACTGACAGGTAAGTATAGGTTTTACACTTTATCAAAGGAATATTTCCTTATAACGTAGGAAGATCATTACAGAGAGCCAAAACAGAACAAAATGCAGAGAACACATGATCCTGCAGTACCCAGCCTCAATGGATATATCTACAGTACAATCCCTGCTCCTAACACTCAAGGATCACAGTGCAAAGTTTGGAAGAACCAGAGGAGATATACCTGTAAAGATTCATCAACTATGCACCTATGAAAGACAGGAATGAGAACACTAGTAAACATGCTAAGATGAAAGAGGATAATCTTATGGGGTTTCAATGCCATTCAGTGGACCACAGCAAACTAAGAGATTCTGAGAGTGAGAGAAGTGTGTGTGTGTGTGTGTGTGTGTGTGTTTGTGTGTGTGTGTGTGTGCAGGTACATGTGTGTGCATGCATGTGTGTGCATGCTAACTTAAAGAAATATAGGTCATAAATTTGAAAGAGAGCAAGGGGGTGGGGTGGATCAGGTAAGATGGAGAGAGTGCAGTCAAGGGAGGGAAAGTTATATTTTAATTTCAAAACTAGTAATTTGAAAAGAACTATTAATATACAGTCCCAAAAGGTCAAGAATGAATGAAAGGTCAACAGGTATTAGCTGCTTCAATGGTATTAAAAGCCCTCCGTTCAGTTATCATGCTATATGTGTTAATTTCTTGTTGTGGTTTCAAATAATCGGACAAAAACAACTTAATGACAAGAGGTTTACTTTTTCATATGGGTTCTGAGGAATAGAGTTCACTCAATTGGGGAAAGCATGCATAATGCCAAGAGCTGGGAATTGAATAATGATACTTTTATCTACATACAGGAAGTGGAGAAAGGGAGAGAAAGCAGGGGTGGGGGGCGGAAAGAATAGGAAGTAGGGTAACACTACAAATCTTCAAAGCCCAACTCTACTAATACACTTTCTCCAGCAAAGCACATTTCTGCTGACAGGTTCTATAATCTCAAAAGTACCATCAAATGGAAATAAATGTTCAAATTTATGAACCTATATGGACCATTCTCATTTAAGTAAAAATACATGTCTATTACCATAGCAATATGGTCAAGAAAAGACTGAATGACCAAGAAAAAAAAAACTTAAAACCTCTAAATATATCATACATTTTTAGAGTGCTTCTGATATAAAGCAGTAGTGAAGGAAATCTGCTCTAAGTAGACCCAAAACTTTGATAATCATGTACCAATAAAATACACTGTGTGTATTTGTAGAAGCCCTGGTTTCAGGGACAGAGTTAACACTAAGGCATTGCAATACAAAGTCCTATCCAAATCTATATAACCAATCATGTGTCAATAAGAATCACATGTTAAGAAGAGGCATAGCTGAGATTCATCCCACAGTGAGCCAACTGGGTTAATGATACTATCTGTTAATTTAGTGGCTGTTAATTTAGTGTAACTGTGGTACATGGCTCGACATTTAAATATTCAAATATGTTCTTTCATCTGCAGAGTAAGATCTACTGTATTGAGAACAGCTAAGTAGAGTACAGTGAAACTGATATACCATTTCTACAAAAATATGAATGATACAAAAGGACATTGATATGATAATGTCAAAATTATATCTAGCCATAAAATATAATAAAATATAGAACATGGGATGTGCTTCTCATCATATTCCCATTTTATTCATTAGCTTGGCACTTGTAAAGCACAGATGGACAATGGCACATGATACAAGATCATTGACAGCGTGAGCACATAGCAATATACCAACTGTAGCTGGTGTTCTGGATATGGGATCTTTACGAGAGCCAACAGTGCACTGGCTTCCAGTGTATATCATTTCCTGCTTATTGGTGTTCTTCAGTGAGAAACAAACACAAACTTGTTTTAAAATCATGGCCTTGCCATAGTATTTAATTCACTCTTTTTATTTGTGTTTCAATTTGACATTTTCCTTGCTGTGTTGAATATTTATGGAAACAACATAAAGGGAAAAAGCGTGATTTGGATCAAGGATTCAAAGTCCATGGTCACCAGACTCCATTACTCCTAGGCATTGCCAAGGTAGACTCTGTGGTACAATAACACTTCTCTTATTTTTGAAAGGAGTCAGTGATAAAAGGGGCTGGGACGAAAGTATTGTCAAAGCCAAATCAACAGTTATATCTCCTTCAGCAAGGCCACAGCTGTTATCTTCCAACACTTCCCCAAATAATACCACCACACTGAGACAAAACTGTTCCAGTAGGGAAACAGCTCCTAATGAACGTTTGGTAGTTTTGAGGTTACAAACAATACATGACCCTATAAAAGAAGCATCATATTCAAACCATAGCTTTTCCACAGCATAGCATGGAAGAGCGTAAATAATCTGGAGTTTGTGTAGAATAACATTCGCCAATGTTATTAGTGGTATAATAATTGGCCCTGGTGAGGAAGAAATAACAAGTAATCTGAATGGCTTGAGAAGATTTGTGCTATCTGGAAAACAGACACTATTTTCCTTAAAAATCAAGTACGTGATACTTATAGATTTTAGAAATTGAATTATATGCAACTTATCAAGAAATTCTTTTCTAATAAAAGACATATTACCATTTCTTGAGATACTTAAAACCAAGGAATGAAGCTTTCTGCTTTTCATATCTTTTTGGTTTTAGAAGTTGCTAGTCTTAAGAATAATAAAACAACCTAATCAATGGGTCAGTAGAATGTTGTACATTTTAAGCTAAACTCAAAATAATAGGGGACTCATGAAGTATAGGTGATTCTATAAGCAGAACAGTAGTTTGGACTTTGAGGTCTGGAAACATCATAATTCTAAAGATATGTTTCATAGAATTATAGCAGTGAAATTCTGGCACATCCCAAGAGAAAAGTCAAATTGCAGAATGGATAAATAAAAGAGCTATACTGCTTTTTGGAAACAGCTCCTATGTTTTCCTGGTTGCTTAGAGCTTATAAAATACTCTACAGGGGAACACAATAGCAACATGTGGGATACTGGTTGAACTGTCAATAATGACTTAACTATGGTCAGCGTCTTAGCTTGTTTTTCCTTTGCTGTGATTCCTCACCATATTCCATGGCATTACCTTGAAGAGCCACTTGTAGGACAGACCTGAAACAGGCACCTTGAAAATAATTTAATTTGATTGCAAAATAATGCAATGAAAATAGAAGTAATTTATCTTACACTATGTATATGAATATAATGAAAAATATATACATAAGACATATTATTATATGAGTTTTAAAGGGAAAACACAAACAATTATAAATAAATCCATTATATATAAGGTACTAAGAAATCAAAGAAATGGTAGCTGAATCATTTCAACTTACTATAGAACTTTTAATATTTACGCAATTTCAGTGAAGAATCTCCTCCAACCATGAACACCAGTGATTTATTGCTTACATATCCTTGTGTAGAAGCTTATGGTATTTAAGTTTCCTGAGCTTCTTGAGTCTTTGGAAACTCATTTCAATTCAGGATGAAATGTTTCAACTCAGAGGAATTACCTATACATTATGCATGAAGCTTTTACTTACAAATTTTTCTAGATTTCTTTCTTTCTTTATCTATCATTTACTTAATATCTACTATCTATCTATCTATCTATCTATCTAGCTATCTATCTATCTACGACCAATCATCTATATATTCTTCCCTCACATATTAAATCTTGACTACAGTTTCCCTTCCTTCCTTTTCTCCCTGGCCATCCCTTCCACTTCTCCTCTACCCAAGGTCCACAACTCCTCTGTTTTCCTTCAGAAAAGAGGAAGCTTCCCAGAAATATCAACCAAATATGGCATAAACATTTACAATAAGACTACACACATACTCTCATATCAAAGCTAGATGAGAAAACACAAAAGAGGAAAAAGGGTATCAAAAGCAGACAAAGGAGTCAGAGACAGTTCCTGCTCCCACTGTTTGGAGTCTCACAAGAACAACAAGCTATAGAGAACAATAAGAAATTTGTAGAGGACCCATACAGGCTCTCTGTCAGTTCAGTCTCTGTATACTCCAATAAGGCCTGGTTAGTTGATTGTCTGGGATGTGTTTTTGCTGTGTCCTTTGCCCCTCTTGCACTTACAATTGTTCCTCCCCTTAGTCCATGGGATTACGGAGCTCTGCTTGGCTGTGGGTCTCTGCAGCTGCTGCTATTAGTTGCTGGATGGAGCCTTTGTGATGATGATTATGTAGGCTGTTGTTTGCAGGTACAGAGGAATATAATTAGGGATATTTTTCTCAAACATTTTCTTTTTGCCAGTCATGTTTGTTTCTATCCTGTGTCTTCAGTCCCTGAGCCTTCAGGCAGTGTCAGGAATGGGCTCTCTCTTTTGGCATCAGTTTCAAGTTGAACCAGTCATTAATTGGCCACTCCCATGAGTTCTGTCTCACCTTTATCACACCACTTCCTGTAAGTAGCACAGGCAGTAGGTAGAAGGTTTCTGGCAGGGTTGGTGTCCCAGAGCCTTCAGGGATCTTTATAACCATGCAGGTAATATAGCCCAGCTCATGTATGAGTCAGGTTTATAGTCTACACAAATCTAAAATTTACAGTTGTCCCCTTACACTCTTCCTTAAGGATAACTCTAAAATAATATTAAATGAGCCAGTAATTTACATTGCTGAAGAGATATAATGGCTCTTGTAAGGAATTGTGTTAGTGATAAATGATTCAGCTTATTGGATTTTCTGAAATATGTAGAAATGTTCTATTCACTAATGAGAGTGATCAGAGCACTAAACTTTGAACTACATTTGACTTTCAGAATATACAATAGTTTTATGATTTTTTTGTAAATTGATTACAAGTTTTAATTTAGAACTACAGCTGGAAACACTCATGTTAATGAGAACACAGAAATTTTAGGGTCAATGGTAAACATAATATAAAGAAGAACATTGCACATGTATTTTCCATTTTTAGAATCATTTTAATGACTACTTTCAATAAATTAAATACCAAAAGTAGAATGCAGAAGATGCCAATGGTGTCTTACTCGGGCATTTTTTGGGACGAGGGGGCAGTTAATATTGTTTTTCAGATAATGTGTGGTATTGATTATGAGTTCTGCATAGTTACCCAAAGTGATGCCTAATTTTGTCATTTTTGTTGGATCAAAAAATACCTAGGAGATTAGTGGTGCACAACTCTAGGGACAAGGATTAGGAAATATTTATGAGAATATATTTAGAGACATGTAGACGATAGGTTCATATATTCTTTTTGTTGTTTTTGATTTTTGTTTTGTTTTGCTTTTTGTTTTTCAAAACAGGGTTTCTCTGTGCAGCCTTGGCTGTCCTGGACTGGCTTCGTAGACCACGCTGGCCTCAAACTCACAGTGATCCACCTGTTGGGATCAAAGGTGTGTGACTTTATTGGACGAAGATAAAAGTGAGGAAGTATGGCCTAGTTGGATGCAGTAAACCATTGGGCCATGTATTTTTCTTTAGCCTTTCTGTATGAAGCACCCTTTAGCTTCCTTACTCTCTGCCAAGAAATGCATGGCAGTGTGTGTAATGTGTTTGCTATTATGATTCTCTCTCCATGTCCTTAGAGCAATCATGCACAGAAGCATTTGAAACTGTGTGAACCAAAAAAAAAAAAAAAAAATCATTTTGCTCCTGTACAACTTTTGCCTTGATATTCTGTCACAACTCCTTCAAAACTCACTAATACATTTAAACTTCTCAGAGAGGTACACTAGACTTAGAAATAGTACCTCACTCAAAAAAATTCTGCATATAATTCCCGGATCTGGCTGACAGCCAACAGCATGTCCTAAGAAGCTGCTACAATAGTGTTGCTGCTGTGGAGGAACTGTTTATCTATAGGAGTTAATCTTTTCAGGTTATATTATTTATCTATAGGAGTTAATCTTTTCAGGTTATATTAATGTTTAATAAGAAATAAAAATATATACTGGATTGTTTTAGCTCTCCTATTTTTATATTTTACAAGGTGTTCCTGATGTGAGCTTAATAATTGAAACATATTTAAGTCTCTGAATCAATCTGTGCATCTGGGTTTATACATCGTAATGTCATAGGATCCAGAATTTCTTCACTACTCTTTATTCTGCTTTCTTAAGAAAATAAGCTCATACTTTGAACATATCAAAAATATATAATAATTTTCTTCAGTTACTGAATTAAAATAGTATTCTCTTTCTTATTATTAATAGTTAAGTATTGTGTTATGGTGATGTGTATAAACTATAAATTCAAAAATCATAAAAATTAAAGCACAAATTCATCTTTTTTAAATTAAGTAAACATTTTTACATATACATTTATATTATTATGCATACATAGAATAAATTACCTATAGCAAGATGAACCATGACACAGTCAGGAATCATATACATATTACATTCTTAGTGTTTTGGCTATTTGTACACAAATACTTCTTTCAACAATCAAGTCACCAATATGACTCCTATATATGAGGGATTTTGGAAGTCAGCACTTTCATCATGGAGTGGTGTCTTTCATTTTGGGGATTTGTGATACTTTTGCTGTACATCTTCATCTAAAATAGTGTTTTAAAACAATTATTGTGTGTTGAGATGATTATAATGTAAGAAATGAAGAATCATGAGTTTTGGTAAAGAATAAGAAGCAAGAGAAATATTTTTAAGGGGTAAATATTTTTGGAAATAATGATGGCTTGCAATTACAAAAAGATGGGAACACAAGGGAACAGGAAGACTCAGTAAACAACATATATATTTACTGCTGTTAGCTTTACTAGAGAAAAAAAAGCCTACTAAGAAATCTCTCTACATAAAAAAATAAAAATTTAGAAAATCACATTATTGCAAAGATTCACCTTTCCCTTAATGACAAATGAAGCATTTTTGGATGGAAAAATCATAAAAGATCAAAAATGCAAATTATCATTAAACTAATTTAAGAAATATTATCTTACATATGTATTGATATTGACTTTATATTAATAAGGACAATTTAATAATTTGAAAACAATTTTCTTCTACAATACAAAGAAGGTAAAGTATATATTAGGAAACTGGAAATTTCTATATCCACAATAACTCATTATATAGATCAGAGTTTTAAAATACGACTAGAATCAGGACATAAATAATGCACATGGTTATCAATATAGGAATTTGTTACTTTAAAGAACTTTCATTAAAAATATTGAAGTATGTACCTATGATAGACATGTATATATACAAGTATATAAGAGAGTGAACTAAGATAATAATATTTTGATGGATTTTTATTTGTTTTTTCACTTATTGTGAAACCTGTATTTCTAAAAATTAGGTTACTAAACCTATACATTTCTATGAACCTATAACTTTAATAAAAAAACATTGAAACATAACCTAAATTACAAGTGAGAATTTTAATAGCAAAATTATTTTTTTCTTGATTTTTCTACTCTTGAAATTTAAACAAGTCCTTTTTATGAGAAAATTTTGAGCTAGCAAGATAATAAATACAATTGAAGACCCATATATGAATCCACACACATATGGTCACTTGATTTTTGACAAAAAAGCCAAATCCATTCAATGGAAAAACGACAGCATCTTCAACAAATGGTGTTGGTCTAACTTGAAGTCTACGTGTAAAAAAATGTAACTGGACCCATATTTGTCAACTTGCACAAAACTCAAATCCAAGTGGATTAAAGACCTCAACATAAAACCAAAGACACTAAGCCACTTAGAAGAAAAAGTGGGGAAGAGCCTGGAGCATATTGGCACAGGAGACAACTTCCTGAACAGAACACCAACAGCCCAGGCCATAAGGTCAACAATTAATAAATGGGACCTCATGAGGCTGAGAAGCTTCTGTAAGGCTGGAGACACTGTCAAGAGAACAAAGCAACAGCCTATAGACTGGGAAAAGATCTTCACCAACCCTACATCTGACAAAGCTCTAATATCCAAAATATATAAAGAACTCAAGAAATTAAACACCACCAAACCAAATAACCCAATTGAGAAACGGGGCTTGGAACTAAACAGAGAATTCTCAACAGAGGAATATCAAATGGCTGAGAAACACTTAAAGAAATGCTCAGCCTCCTTAGTCATCAGGGAAATGCAAATCTAAACAACTCTGAGATTCCATCTTACACCCATCAGAATGACTAAGGTCAAAAATTCAAGCGACACTACATGCTGGCAAGGATGTGGGGAGAGAGGAACACTCCTTCATTGCTGGTGGGAATGCAAACTAGTACAGCCACTTTGGAAATCTATCTGGTGCTATCTCAGAAAACTGGGAATAGGGCATCCTCAAGACCCAGCTATTCCACTCCTTGGAATATACCCAGGGATGCGCCAGCACACAACAAGAAAATTTGCTCAACCATGTTCATAGTAGCCTTATTCATAATAGCCAGAACATGGAAACAGCCTAAGTGTTCATCAGTAGAAGAATGGATAAAGAAACTGTGGTATATATACACTATGGAATACTACTCAGCTTTTAAATACAAGGAATTCCCAAAATTTGTGAATAAATGGATTGAGCTAGAAATGATCATAATGAGTGAGTTAACCCAGAAGCAGAAAGACTCAAATGGTATATACTCACTTATATCTGCATACTAGCCCAAGGGGCATGTCCCACAAAAGCTTTCACTTACCAGGAAACTGGGACAGAAAGGAGGACATCCTATTGGGACTCTAGGTAAGAGAAGCATGGGAGAATAGCAAAGTAGAAGAATCCAGAGGGTCCTAGAAACCTACAAGTAGAACATTATGTTAGGCAGATTTGGGCACAGGGGAACCGCACCTACTAAGTCACCAGCCAAGGACAATACAGGCGGTTAACTTTAAACCCCTACCCAGATCTAGCCAATGGACAGAACATTTTCCACACTTGAGTGGACAGTGGTATATGACTTTCTCACGTACTCTGGTGCCTCACATTTAACCATGTCCCCTGGAGGGGGAGACCTGGTGGCACTCAGAGGAAGGACAGCAGGTTACCAAGAAGAGACTTGGTACCCTATGAGCATATACAGGGGGAGGTAATCCCCCTCAGGAAGTCATAGGGGAGGGGAATAAGGAGAAAATGGGAGGGAGGGAAGAATGGGAGGATACAAGGAATGGGATAACCATTGAGATGTAACAAGAATAAATATATTAAGAACAAACAAACAAACAAAAAGATAATAAATGCAACTTAATGTCAAAGGTTTATTGCTATTTAAAAGAGCTAAGAATGTGTTTTCTCTTGTCTTTATTATGAATTATATAGATGATATTCTTTCTACAAAAATAATAAATTGCCAAAAGTTATATTTATAAAAATTCGATTAGCTCTTTAAATTTGTATTCTTCATGAAAAAATTAAAAGTTTTGTTGTATACTTCAGATAACTTAGGACTGGTTTTAATATTGTATGCTCCTGTAAAATATTAATAAATCTAACAGTTCTCCTGCATACAATTTTTGCCAATAAGTTGATATAGCCCATTTCACATACACTCCACATAACCCTCAGGTTCAGTCTTTTGTGAAAAGAACTAATGGAAATCTATTTCCTACATCATATTACTAGACAATAAACACTTATTAACTGATGCATTCTTCCCAACTCTCCTAAAAGTGTTTTGTAAGAGCTATGCCTACCCTTATCAAGTAAGTTTTGTCCCAGAGAAGCAGGATGGTTCAGTATATGTAAATCAATGAATATAATTCAGCATACAAAAAAACTGAAGACAAAATCCACATGATCAACTCATCAGATGCGGAAAAGGTGTTTGGGTGCCTGAAAATAGCCATACATCTCAGTGTGATGAAAGGACATGCTGAGTGCTGTCCTCAGTGTGCCCTGAGTCTGGACTCGGCCTTAGGCCTTGCCTCTGTGCTTTCCCAAATAGCACATAGTACGTGTAACGCAATTCTGTTTAATTTGATATGTCCTGAGAAAGTTCTGGAAAAGCACTGCTTTGTTAAAATTTAGCATGAACCCACTGGAGTTCATTTATGTATCTTTCTGATCATATTTTTGCTGAAATCAAACAGCCTTCTTTGGATCATTGCATCTTTTTTTACATTTGTACATAAAAGTACATTGAAAGTGAAAGAAAATTGTCTGTCACACTAGACTCTAGTTGGCTCAGTTCTCTCAGGTGCTCACATCCCAGGTCTTACAGACAGATCTGCATTTGCAGATGAAGGTTAACAACACGTATATGTAAAGCCCATACTGAAGATGTGGAAACAGAAGGATTTGCTAGTCATCTGATTTCTCCTATTCAGTAAATTCAAGGTTTAGCAAAAGACCTTGCCTCAAAAAGGATGGAATATATACACAAAGGAATTGAGCAGACGTTAGCCTGCAGTCTCTAAATGTACACACAGACTCACATACATGAATTATTACATACATCCATGCCTTTTCAAATTTCATAATAAGGATTGCTTAAATTTGACCATATTAGTAGATTCTGTAGCCTAGGTAACATACATAAGGAATCACCACGATGATGAAGAATCTCCTTTGCTAAGCCCAAACACTTGGTCTTTATTATAAGCATATGAGAAGCTTTTAATGGTTATGTACAAATATATCTTAATTTCAAAACTCTGGCTTACTAGACAGACATACAATTCTAAGTTTAAATGGAAATAGATATAGTATACAGATTACCAAATAAATATATAGAAGAAAATTGTTTACTCACAAAGAAATTCCAAGATCTCTCAAGAGAAATTTTTGTTAAAAAATAAAGCTCTCAAGAGTTTATTACTGAAACATTTTATGAAGAAAATATTTAACTATATCAAATAACAGTAAGAAGTTCCTTAGATTGTATTTTTATTTGTGCTTAAAATTGTCAAGTGATTATTATAATAGATATTCAGCTATTTTTCCTCTGTTCAATTTTTTAAAAATAAATTTACATTGATTTTCTGTAAAAGCACATTCTTTATAGTATTTCAGTGCAGAAATGTTAACTATGTAGTTTGATGACCAAAACACATTGAAATGTTTTGATATCAGTAGTATTTTTATTATATATAAGTCAGTTTATGTGATGAGTCTTTGATGGTATTAAACATCTTATTTACGGAACAGATGATAGATTTAATTTAAATTACACAAGATGCTTTGAAATTTCTATTTACAGTGTGCTATAAAGGTAAAATACTCTGACAGTTATAAAATAAGAATAATAAACACTTCCATTTTATAGCTGTGCTGAAATTATGTACTATTCTTACCAGCATCACTTTACCACTCAGAGGGTTTCTTTAATTCACAGAAATGATTGCCCTAGTGTGAAGCATTTGCTGTATAATAATGAAAGCCCTTCATGTTCCTATTGAATGGAAAAGCTCAAAGAGCTCATGTTATCAGCTAATTGAAAAATTAGGTCCTTATTTTTTTATGAAGCATTTGAAGCTTTCTCAAGCCTCTTGTGGATTACTAGGTTTGCCTTGGAAACATTATATCTTAAGAGAGTTTGCTTATACTATATATAATATCTTATATACATATAAATTATGTATTCATAAGATAAAGAAAATACTTATTTCTCTATTCCCCTTACCATTCCCCTTAAAAAAAATTCTAGATTTTTTAATATTCCAAATGTTACGAAAGTATTTGTAAATAGACTGGTGAGAGACCGGAAAAGGAATAGCGCTATCTCCTATAGGATTTAAATCTATCTTATATATATGTTTTTATTAGGAATAGATTGGAAATAAAGTAGAGTTAGTCATGATAACTAACTAATAACAGTGTCACACTGAGAATGCAAAAACACTGACGTTTCTGGAATTTTAGGCTTTTGTTCATTGTCACCTTGACTTTTTCTCTGTTTGCCGGCTTGACTCATGAAAACTACCCATCTTTATAATATTGTTCTTTCAGTACAATTCAACTCACTGTAGGCAATTGCTTCCTACTGAGGCTACCTACAGCTTTCATCTTTGCTTTGGGAGACCTCTGACTCAAAAAGCAATCTAAAGAAATACCACAAAGGTTCTGAAATTTAGAGATGCACATAATCTGTACTTACAAAAAATAGTGCTAGTGTTTTTTTGTCAACATTAGAATCATTTGTGATACCTGAAAAAATAAAAAGAATCCACACACAATAAGCCACTGTAAATAAATTCAATCAGTAAGTGTTTGTCACTTTTATTAGATTTCACTCAAAAAATTGTATCAGAAAAGGACCATATATAGTAACAATTTGTAAATTATTCTTATACTGCCTATACTGATTGTTCATTTAAAAGCTAAAGTAATATAAACAGTAACTTCACAGATCACATTTTGTTTCCTTTCTATGTTTTGGAGAATTCAATTATATCATTTTATGGGAAAATGTCTTTATTAACTAGTCCAAAGTTACAACAAAAAGTTCACAACTTTCTAAATAGTGAGTATTAATTTAAAAAATGAGAGAGAACATACCATCAACTTATGCATTTAACAAATTTAATATGTCTTGATACAAGCCCAGGGCATTTTTGGAGGTTGAGAACATATTAGTAAGTGAAATAAATATAGTGTGTAATGCTAAGGAGCTGATGTCTACTGCAGTACTATAGTTTGGGGGAGATATTAAAATAATTTTGTAAAAAAGATAAATAGGTCAGGAATAAAATGGATTGTAGAAGGTCACGAAGACTCACAGAAGCCTGTATGAGTAACTCAGTGAGGGAAGGCATAGAAATAGGAGTGGAACTCTTCCGTTTCTGAATGTAGAATCTGTATGTTGTAATGGAGAAAAGTAAATTTAAATCCACTAAAATCAACACATTTTAGATACATTTATGGCAACGAAATGTTCTAGACCTCTCAGCCACAGTCAGGGTATCTAGTTCCTTGAATTATTATCCCTTCTTACTGAAAAAATAAAAGTAAGGAAAAAAAAAGATATACACTTTTCCATAAGAAGAAATATTTGAGAATTTATGTTTTGGTTTGATTTTTAGAAGAACGTAACTTCATTTACTCCTGAATATTTTTTTTACATTTAGATGAAGTAATATATGTGAGTACCAATAGAAAAAATATTTCCATATTCTAGGCGTAAATAATATTTTATCATGCTGTCTAAATCATGTATAGTTAAGACCACATATGATAATAAAAACAGAAACAGAAACATGATTGCCCATACTTACATAATTAGTGGTTTGGTTATAGAATAATGGTGACTAAATAAGACACAATAACAAGGAATAAACCATCATGCTATTAACATTGTCTTTCTTATTTTAATAATGCTTTTAATAATTATGTCATTTTGGAGTTTGGTCTGGTGGTTTACATTTAATTGTTTGCCCCTCCACAATTCATACTGTTTATGAGAAAACTGCCATTTTCCCCAAGTGTTGCTGTTTAACCTTGTTACTCTGATTGGCTCATTAATATGTAGGGCAGAAGAAAGGGGTGAAATTTTGTGGACATGAAAGACAGAGAGGATCTTGGGAAGGAGAAGTATACAGGTACTGGAGGAAAAAGAAGGAGGAGCACAGTGGCTTCTAAGGAATGACTCTCAAAAATAGGCTCTGACCTCTACCCTCACCTGTACATATTCACACTTATACCATCATATGTGTACAAGAGACAGACAGAGACACAGAAATAGTCACATACACACACACACACACACACACACACACAAACACACACATGAGAGAGAGAGACAGAGAGAGACAGAGACAGAGAGAGAGACAGAGAGAGAGACAGAGAGAGACAGAGAGAGACAGAGACAGAGAGAGAGAGACAGAGAGAGAGAGAGAGGATGAAGACTGCAAACACCAGGGTTATTGTGTTTATATAGGCTTAGAGTAAGTTGAGATTGTTCCACTTACTAAATATTGAAGAACGAGGTGGAAACTGACATCAACAGGTTTCCTCAAACAATTTTTCTCTCTTTTCGTTATCTTTTTTGGTATTTTATTGTTCTTTTCACTTCATAATTATTAAAGAACTCCCCGAGTCTTTAGCATTAAGACTGTGGAAGATAAAAAAGTAACACAGTTAGATAATGGTTGCCACAGTAAATGTGATTCACAGGTTTTCCCAGGAATCTTGCCCTTGAGAATTTCTAGATAAAGCTGAGATTAGTTACCTTAAAACATGTTATTGAACAAAAAAGTCTGTAAATTCATGTTATCCTGACACTGCTTTATACATAAACTGGTCTTACTACCTTCTTTATACATTTTAATAATAGCAGTTTTCAAACTCTAAGGTTTTGGCCACTTCAATATATCTTAACATGATTGTGCTAGTACTGTTGACGAGTGTGAAATCAAACTAAGTTCGATCAATTTCTTTTCTGTGCTTTATGATACAAATTATCTCTGTCTTCGTAAGCATTAACAATGATTGATTTAAAACAGAAGTGCTGGAAAACCTGCCTCCAGTGTTCAGCAGTTGTTATGGATGGCTGTCAGGGTTAAACCCTGTCTTCCAATCTGCTACTTATTTGCTAAGTTTCTTTCTGAAATTCAGACAGTGACAGAAAAGGTCTTTTTCTCCCTTTTTGTTAGCAGAGATTAATCCACAGAGGATTCTCATGCTGCCAGCAGCCCTAAATGAAGCACCACATTTTTTATCAGATGTTTAAAAAGTGTGAAGAGTGATGAAGTATACAGAACCAGCTTCCCCTGCAAATACAATAATTACAGCACATCTGGCATGGTTTCAGCTGGCCCTGCCCCACTGTTTATACTCTGTGGGGATCTGGGATCCAGATGTTCCAGATGCAGTTGGATGGTCACCCACAGTCTGTCACCCTAAGGCACAAGAACTAGAGCCAAAATAGACTCTAACTTACTGATGGCAAACATTTTCTGAAGAGCAGAGCTGTCTTAAGAACTAATGGCCATGTTCTAAACTGTGACCTCTTGGTGTCACCGAAATTGACTCACTTACAGAAATACGCAGAAGTTTAAACTGTTTAATGTGCTTTTGCCAAGCATTTAAGAAAATTCTGAAATTCCTCATACTTTTAGGTATTCTGCATGTAACTTAGAGTCTCCAAGTAATTTTCTTTAAATTCTCATTAAGCTGCATAGTCCTTCTTTAGAAATGCTGCTTAGATAAGCAATGACTGCACATCATACTCCTTGCTGACTTGCCAGTTTTACTCCAAAATGTATTTTATTTGCAAAAAGAATGTTTTGCAAGTAAGATAATTTACAATAATGAGTTCCACTTCTATCACAGGTAGAGCAAATTTCATAAGCAACATTTTCCTAGAAATTAAAAAAACTTTTGTCTTGGAATTGCTTAAATCCAGCTTTATCAAAACCCATCAAACAAGCATGGTGGCTAAAGCCTGTAACACTAGAATGTAGGAGGTTGAGGCAGGTTTGATGTATTCAATTATAGTCTATGGTGTATCAGTCAGTGAGTTTCAAATTTTTCTGATATAGATCCTCTCTACTATATAAAGACACAAACACCTGTTCTGCATCTAAACAATAAATCCATTGTATTTTTTTATTTTTCCTAAAATTGTATGTAAACTACAGGCTAAATGCAGTTTTATTAATTCCTTTTACCCCTTTTTGTAGTTCTCGGGGGTTCTTTTGCTAGATTCAAATCCATATCTTTCAAATTTTAAAAATCTCTCTTTCTCTGTCTTTTTCTTTCTCCTGATTTCATCGTCACATCTTCCTTGACTTAGAATGACTGTTTTTTTTTTTTTTTTTTTTTTTTTTTTGTGCTAGGATCAATAGTGAGTGCTTTGGCACTGACAACACAATCAAGGATAATCTCAACTAATCAAGATTCTTGAATCAATCCATAAACAAAACCCTTTGCCATGACAAGGAACATAATTAAAGGTTTGAGAGGATTGTGTATTTGGCTCCTCACTAGTCTACCTACTAAGCATTCAATGAAAGTAAGACCCAAATGGAAATGCTTTCTAATGAGCTTTACCCAATTCAACATACATTATATAGAAATGAGGCAAAAAGCATGTTAGTGGAGGGCAAAAAGGAAATAAGACCCACAGAGATCTATTTTAAATTCTTTATTCACAGAAAAGCATATTGATCCTCTCTACCTTCATTAATAATTCTTCATGGTTTGATTTTCCTTGGCCACAGAGGTTTAGATGTGGAGGGTTTTAAAAGCAAGGAGGTGCTGACACAACAGTAGTTAGGCAGTTTTAAGAACTAAAAAGTTGTACTTATTTCACAATGCATAAAACCATAAAATCTTAAGAGATTTTAACAATATTTCTGAAATATTATGATTCCCAAATCTAATACAGTCTTAATATGAAGCAAACAAACTTGAAGTTTCATTACAATTCAAAATAATTGATCCATTAATTCATCAGAATCAGTGATGCTTAAAATATGATTATATGTAAATACTTAGAATAGCTATTTTCTTTAATTTTTTTGCAAAATTAGTGAGTACTTGATATTTAAAATATATGCTATTATGAACTATGTCTCTATTAAAACCAAGAACTTAAAGTTCCTCAGTGTTATGAACCTCACTAACTTTTCAAAGATGTATGTGAACTCTTTGTGACATTCATTTCACTATTGTTTAAGCAGTGTTAAATTAATATGCTAGGCAACTTTGTTGTCTTTATGTTTCAGTGAACATAATTTCATTTGGACTGTCTTTACCTCTGTGTACATATAGAATCAAACAAGGCTGATTATGGTGATATGTATTTAATGATATAATAAAATTCATCATCTCTACAAAGACTTTCCTGGACATACATAGCATTAGTAGAAAAATATATTAATTTATTTCTATATTACAACTTGAGATATTATTGATTCATTTTCCTCATGGGTATATCTAGTTATGCTGACACTAAATATGGGATAGTACAGAACTTAACAGAGAATTCTCAACCAAAGAATGTTGAATAGTTTAGAAACCCTTAAATAAATGCTCAATGTCCCTAGTCATCAGGGAAATGCAAATCAAAACAACTCTGAGATTCCACCTTATACCCCTTAAAATGACTAAGGAAAAAAAAAAAAACACTGAAGTAACAACACATGCTGGCAAGAATGTGGAGACTGGCGACTACTCCTTAATTCCTGGTGGAGTGTAAACTTGTACAACCACTTCCAAATCAATCTTGAGCTATTTCAGAAAATTGGGAATAGCTCTACCTCAAGACCCAGCTATACCACTCCTTGTCATGTACTGAAAAGATACTCCATCATCCAAGAAAAGCACTTGCTCATCTATGTTCTTAACAGCCTTATTCATAATAGAGAGATTCTGGAAACAATCTAGATGTCCTTCAATCAAAGAATGAATAAAGAAACAGTGGTATGTTTACACAGTGGAATACTATTCAGCTCCAAAAACAAGGAAACCTTCAAATATATAGGCAAATGGATGGAACTAGAAATGATCATCCTGAATGAGGTAACCCAGACCCAGAAAGACATGCATGGTATATACTCACTTATAAGGAGATATAAGTCACATAATACAGGATAACCAATCTACAATACACAACTTAAAGAAGATAAAATAGGAGGAGGACCCCTAGGGAGAATGCTTAATTCTCATTCATAAGGTCAAATAGAATAGACACAGGTTGAAGAGAAGGGACAGGATGAGATCCTACCGTAAAGGTCCTCTGAAAGACTCCACCCAGCAGGGGCATCCATGAAGATGCCAAAACTCATAACCAAATTTTTGGGTGGAGTTCATGGTGTTTAGTGGAAGAGTTGAGGGATAGAAGGACCTGGAGTGGACAGGAGACCCACAAGGAGAACAATGGAGTCAACTCATCCTGCCATGGAGGTGGGAGAGGGGCATGCAGCCGACACTACTGCACCAACCAAGTTCCCTGGATAGTGAGGCTCTAGATCCCCTGCTCAGATGTAGTAGCTATGCAGCACAGTCTCCTCATGTGTCCCATAGTATGGGGAATAGGGGTTACCTCTGGCATGGACTCTGGTACCCACTTGTTGATCACTTCCCCTTGGTGGGGCAACCTTGCCATGCCACAGAGGAAGAGGATGCAGGCCTTCCAGATGAGACTTGATAGGCTGAGGTCAGATGATGGGGAAGAGGCTCGTCCTTTCTGAAAACTGGGGAATGGGGGGAAGGAAGATGAGGGAGGGAGGGAGGGAGGGAGGAAGGAGTGACTGAGAGTCAACAAGGGAGGGGATTACAACTGGGCTTAAAAGTAACAATTTAAAAAAAATTTAAAATATTTTTAAAAAGTGAAAAAAAATAACATTAAAATTAAAAATATATACTACGATCAGAAGACAATCTTTGTAAGAAGTTTTAGCAATTTAATAGTATGTATGGCATCAGAAAGGACAACAAAGAAATTTCTTGAAAGAAGAACATTTTGGAGATGGTAACCTGGTAGCCATTTGCAGAATTGGAACCTCCCACTTTGTTGATAGTTATGTCTCCCAGTTACAAAACAAGGATACAGAAAATGTGTCCTTAGCTGAGTAGGATGAGAAGTTTTCCCACTGTGGAATAAGAAAGACTGTATACTTGGCCAGGCCAAAAATCAGCCTGTTTTCTTCTCCTCACAGCACAAAGTTCTAGAGTAACCAATCTACTGTATAGTTTGATCTTTTATTCTTTCCATATAGTTTGAAGTAAGTTATGAATATACATTGAGGTATTGAAGTGAATATTTAAGAGTGACTCCTCCATCTAAACGTGAACTTCAGAAGTCCTGCCAACACTAGTTCAATCTTATAATGCAAAAGATTATAAACATAGGCTATTGACAATCCTCCCTAAACATGTATAGATGATCTACAATCTAATGGTATTTGTCCTGTTTATAAAAATAGAAAAAATAATAATCATTCTGCAGTGCTGCAGTGGGTATAAAATGTTCCAAATGTAGTAATTTTCTTCCATTCCTAAAGTTTTTGCTACAATAATGATGTGATATTAAGTGCTTATATTGTGTTATTCTGCTTAGGAGTATAAATAATATATCACAATTACACCAATTTGTTTATGAGTAAACATAATATAAGAAAAAAAGTTTGAAATGGTTCACAAACATATTTTTTATGTACATCACAAAACCTCCATTCTAATTTAAAGGACTGGTTTTGGTTCCTTACAACAGGTTTCTGAAAGCATTGGAAGTGCCAGGGCAGAAATTGTAATTTTAGTATGTAGTATAAATGAAACAAAGTCTGGTGAGATTGAGCTACACAGTAATCCTGCTAATCTGAATCTCAATGCCATGATTGGATTAGTGTCTTTGAGATCCACATGAGACTACAGCACTACTTAGAGGTGCTTGAAATGTGAAGAGGTTGACGTCTTAGACAGGGGATCTAATGTGGTCCATAGTGTGCTTGCTTAGCATCCTAAAAGCTCCGGATTCAAACTCAAAACAACAAATCCTTGCTTATTTTGCACTAGGCTGGTTTCTCAGTATGGGAACATCAAGGCAAGATGATCAGAAGTCTAAGATTACTTTTTGAGTAATAGAATTGGAAGCAAGCTGGAAGTAAATGTGACCATGTCTCTAAAACAAACAAATTAAACAAAAAATAAGTGACAGGAGTTGTCATACAGAAGAAGGATACAGAAACTCTATCCCTTTCTGTGTTCTTGCTTCCTGGCCACTCAAGATCAAGTTTGCCTGCTATATATTATTTATATTATGGGTTTCCTCATCATGGATCACTAAGCAACACATCTATCCAAGAACCAACAGTGTACTCTCCCAAACTGAAACCTTCCAAACTGTGAAACTGTGATCAAACCAACACACACACACACACACACACACACACACACACACACACACACACA
>OU015748.1:10027315-10049446 GCA_907169655.1 Acomys percivali
AGAGAGAGAGAGAGAGAGAGAGAGAGAGAGAGAGAGAGAGAGAGAGAATTTCAGACCAATTTCCCTAATGAACAGTCAAGCAAAAATACTCAATAAAATACTTGTAAACTGAATTCAAGAACATATCAAAACTATCATTCAACATGACCAAGTAGGCTTCATCCCAGGCATGCAGGGGTGGTTCAGTATCTGGAAAACATCAATGTAAATTATCATATAAATAAACTGAAAGAAAAAATACACATGATCATATCCTTAGATCCAAAAAGCATTGGACAAAATCCAATACACATTCATATTAAAAGTCCTGGAGAGAGCAGAGATACAAGACACATTCCTAAACATAATAAAGGTAATATAAAGCAAGTCTATAGCCAACATCAAACTAAATGGAGAGAAACTTAAATAAATTCTACTGAAATCTAGGACAGGACAAGGATGTCTACTCTCTCTATATCTCTTCAATATAGTACTTGAAGTCCTAGATAGGGCAATAAGACAACCAAAGGAGATCAAGGGGATACAAATTGGAAAAGTCAAACTATCACTATTTGAAGATGATATGATAGTATGTATAGGTGACCCAAAAATTCTATCAAGGAACTTCTACAGCTGATTAACACCTTCATTAAAGTAGCTGGATAAAAACTCAACTAAAAAATATCTGTAGCCCTCCTGTTATCAAATGGCAAACAGATTGAGAAAGAAGTTAGGGAAACTACACCCTTCACAATAGCCACAAATAATATAGAGTATCTTGGGGTAGTTCTAACCAAGAAAGTGAAAGCCTCATATGAAAAAAAAAAGTTAAATTTCACGAGAAGGAATTTGAAGATTTTAGAAGAAGGAAAGATCTCCCATGGTTGTGGATCAGGACAAACAGCATGGTATTGGTTAATCATGGTTTTTTTTTTTTTTTTTTTTGGTTACATATAGTAGGTGTGTATGTTTATTTGTGGTTCTGTCCATAGGAAAGAATGTGCTTGCAGAGATATTAGATACTCTAGAGCTGGAGTCACTGAGGGTTGTGGTCAACCTGACAAGGGTGCTGGAAATTGAACTCTAGTTCTCTTGAAGAGAAGCAAGTGCTTTTACCTGCTGAGACATCTCTTCAGCCGCATTTTGTCTATAGGCATCATATAAAATACTCTTGGTCAAAACTTATTGTTTTAGGTTTGATCTGAGTAATAAAAACATTGAGTGTGAGAAATGATGATGGAACAAACAAAGTCAGTGAAAGAAGCATATACAGAGAGAAGAGGATAATAACATCATGGTGCAAAAATACATCTATTTATGTTATCCAAAATTACGGAATGTAACATGAATGCTGAAGTATGATAGTTTATTCTGCTGTGACTGTGATAATATACATTGACAAAAGAAACTTGGAAGAGAAAGAGTTTGTATTTGTGTTTGGATCATAATGGTGAAGAAATCAAAGGAGCAGCAGCTTGAAATAGCTACCTACATTATGTCTGAGGCCAAGAAAGGGATAAATGTCCACATTCATTTCGCTTCTCAGTCTTCTTTCTCTTTAGCCCAAGATTCTACCCCAGGGAATTGTGCCATCAATAGAATCCTGGTCTCACTTCTACATTTAGTCTAATCAAGATGATGCCCCATACTCATGCCCATAGGCTAGTACTCTTGGTGATATTAGATCTCATTAATTTGTCAATTAAGGTTAGCTTTCATGAGATGATTAATATTAAGTTAATTTACTGAATTAAGAATTCCTGAGAATATTTATAGAGTCTACCTCTGGTCTGTCTGCAAGTTTTCCAATGATGATTAAATTAATGGAAAACATTGCCTTGCTCTTAATGAGTACCGCACTAGTTAATAGTCTCTGATCCTGAGTTTAATGAAAGGATAAGAACAGTTCAGTTGGAGCTGTTATTGTTTCTCCCTATTCTTCCTGGATGACATTAAATATATATGATGCTGAATACAACACCCTCCCCAACATGGTAATATAACATCTCCGAGCAATGAGCTAAACAAATTCTTCAACCTTTAAGTTTTTTATTATGACACTGATGAAGAATTGGCAAACCCTATTGTCCACAATAAAATTTAGCACAACTTGTTTGTATTCCTATAGAAGGAAGAATGAATGAATCTAATATTAAAAGCACTGCAGATAATTTGTTCTGTTTAATGACTTAACTATGCTATTATTTAAAATCTGCTTTGAAGTAGTACTGTTTATTCATGTGTATTAGTGAGAAAAATTCGAAGTGATAAAAACCCCACTAACCTCCAGTACTGTCAATAGTTCCTAAGTAAGATTTGGTTATAAATGTGTCTTTTTTATATACTTTTATACTTTATATACTTTTATATACTTTTATACTTTATATACTTTTATACTTTATATACTTTTATACTTTTATATACTTTTATACTTATATACTTATACACTTTTATATACACATGGACACTGGCCTGGTGGAATAATAAGAGACTCATATATAATAATAAATAAATTAGTCTAATGCTCACAAGTTAATTGAAAGAATATTAAAAAAATAAGTGTTTGTAACTCATCTTTAAGTGATTAATCATTGTTGGTTTATAAAATGCTAATTTATTCTAATTCTTTTAGTCTTTTAATTGTGTCTTTACAATTTTACTGTATCTTTTTTATTGTTTAAACATTACATATTAATAAATGAATATTCAAATTTCATTGTAAGACAGTAATAGCAAAGAATAATGAAATATGTTTCCAATAACTTTTAAAAATTCTTTATTTATGCTACTGAAAGACAAAGCCCAGGAAGTGAAGATAATGGCTTGGTGTTAAGAGGCTGGCTCTTCCTCATGAGGACAAGAGTACAGTAACCCAGAATCCAGGTCAGGTGGCTCACAACTGCCTGTAATTCATTCTACAAGTGACTCAATGTCCTCACCTGGTTTCATGGCCACTTGCATATCCATGGTATCAATCAAACAGACACAAATGTACACTAATATATGATAATAAAAGTATGTTTTAAGACTGTAAGTTCTTATTAGTTCACAAATAAATGTGTATATTATAAAAACAAAATAGTATATTGCTTGCCAGTGTGGGATAGTATATTCTAAGCAATTTTTAAAATCGCTAATATAAGATTATGTTATAATGGGGCTAACGTTTAAGCAATACAATCTGTCATTCCAGTGATATTGAAAGTTAGTGGTATTCAGTTCATGTTGGAAGCACAGTGAAGCTGGTTTCAACACTAAAAACCTAAAACATTACACCAGTGACAGAGTATGACCTTGCCAATAGAAGTGAGAGCAAGCAGATAAAAAACAAAGCTTGTTCTTCCACCAATATTTTATCTGGATCATCAACAGAAGGTGCTAAGCACATTCCCTGATGGTCTTTACTCCAAATAATCTGACCAAACAGATTATTATCCAGATAATTATCCATATATAGTCAATCTGACAACCAATATTTACCATCCCAAGTGCCAAAGGCTGGCAGTGATAAAACTCTGGGTTTTTTCGTGTGGAACAAGCTCGAATGATATTCCACCACTCTTCTGGCTTCTGGTTTTGTAGCTATTTCGAATCATGCATGAAGTTTAACTAAATAGTACAATACCTCAGCCAAAGCTAAACTATAGTATTCTGGTTAATTATTATACATTGAATATTAATTTTTTAAGTTTAATGTCATGATCACTGATATTTTTCTCAAAAATGATATTCACCAAAACAAAATATTGCTAATTACTATTGATTATATATTAGTTATATGTTGTTACATAATATCCTTATCATCACTTCAAGATAAATTGTCTCAATAAAGCAACAGAATTCTCCCTCATAGATCTTAGAGGCTGATTTTCCTCCTTGGATTTTAAACATAGTAATTAGACTAACTCTACTCTCCCACCCAAAATTCTGAATGTAAGTCAATATCTATCATATCTCATCACTATCAGCTTGCAACATCTATCTAGATCTAAAAACATCTTAACCCCTAAACAACTAAGCTTAATTGTAAAATTAAACTATCTGTTCTTCAACCCCATCAGAGACTTGAGAAAGAATAAAATTATTTACCTGAGTATACAGGAAGTGCAGTTTAGCAGCTTTCCAAATGAGAGGATGACAGAGACATTTGCTGGTTTAACAACCACCCAAACTTCTGTATAATGGTGGAGCATCATCTTCCACCTTTGGGTTCAATGGATCAGACAAATATATTTATAAGTCAGGAACTATTGTGGATTTGCTAGCCCTGTCTTGGCAGAGTTTGGCTATCAATTCTGCTTGCATTCAATCTTGCCAATTTTTAGGCAGAATTCTTTCTGTGGTAGAAATGATGACATATTTTCAGTGGCCTGTTTGCCACATTTGAAGCTATCTTCATAAGGTGGTTCTTCAGTGCTCATCATCTTTTTGATGTAGGCTGGGTGTTGCCAAGAGTTTAACCTTTCTTATAGTCAATAAATCTTTAAAATAATACAAACATCTTTTAATTCCATGTTCTGTATATCTCTGAGGTTTTTGAAGATGTCATCTAACTATTTTACCTTATCTTTCTTTTGAATCACATCTATCCGTTAAACCTAGAATATATATCTTGTGATAAAAATAAACTAGTAATTGATATGACCATGACTTGATCAACTAACAACTTATATAACTTACTTACCCTAAACAGCCTGTAATAGCACTTTCAAAAGTATTGAAGTAAACCTTGTGTTATAATTGAGTAGTATATGTACAATACCACGTTAGAGTAGAAATATATATATAATGTGTGTAAAGAATAATCACAATTTGAATTCTGTACTAATGCATCTACAATTAAACTCATTTTGCATTTATATATAAAATTCTATACCAGTGAATTAAAAGTAACCTTCTGGGTAGCAATTAAAGGATTAAGTCTATGAGTAGATTCACTAATCTACTTTTTTCCTATCATCCCTATTGCAGTTAATTTAGCAGTACGGCCTAATAATGTTTATTTTTAGGCCTATAATTATTATTACAACAGTATTTTCTAACCCACTAGCAATGAATCAAGACACAGACACCTGTTATATTTTAAAATAGCCTTCGTTAACCTGGGGCATGGCAGAATTTAATCCTGTAAACTACTTCCCATAGTGGGAATTGCATGCCATCTGTTTCTAATAATTTCTATCAAACTACATCCCACCCATAATCCCATATACTTGCTAATGTTCTTCATCTGGGCCAAATCCTTCATCCACACCAAGGCCATGGTGGCCTTTCTTCTTCATCTCCTCTTCTCAGGTCTCTCTCTTTCCAAGCTTCTCCCTCTCTCCTAGCCCAGGAACCTTAACTTTGCCTATCCCGTTTGCCCTGTCCATATGTGATGGCCTTTTATTTGTCAAACAGATAGGCCCTTAGGCAAAGTATAGGTGGAGCAGAGACAGCAAGCAGTAATTAGCATCAAAATACATCAGACCAATCTCCATCACATCCCATTATATCTCTATATTCCCCTTTCTTTCTTTTCAACCCATCTCAAACCTAAGAATGAAAGATAAAGGAAAAGAGAAACATTTTCTATGCCTAGACATTCATGTGTCAGCCAGTCTCAGAGCTATTCCAATGTAGTGAGACTAGCAATATAAGTTACCTGCCTGTTCTGAAATTTGAATTCTTCACAACCTTATAGCAACCTCTTCCCTCATCACCTCCCAATCCTTCCTCCCTACCTCATCCCCTCTCCATCCCTCCCCTAGTCCTCAGAACGAGGAGCCCTCCTCCCCTAACATCTGACCTCAGCCTATCAAGTCTCATCTGTACTACCTGTATCCTCTTCGTATATGGCCAGACAGGGCAAAGTAATCAAAGTTGGGGGGCTAAAGTCCATGTCAGAGGTAGTCCTTACTCCCCATATGCGGGACCCACCAGGATACTGTGCTGCCTATCTACTATATCTGAGCAGAGGGCCTAGGTCCACATCATATATGGGCCTTGGTTGGTGGGTCATTCTCTGTGTTGTAGTGTAGTTATCTTTTATTATGTGGCTAATATCCAGTTCTGAGTGAGTATATACCATGCATGTTTTTCTGGGTCTGGGTTACCTCACTCAGGATGATCTTTTTGGTTCTATCTATTTGTCTACATTTTCAAGATTTTATTATTTTTAATAGCTGAGTAGTAGTCCATTGTATAAATGTACCACAGGTCCTTTATTCATTCTTCAGTTGAGGGACATCTAGGTTGTTTCCAGATTCTGGATATTTCAAATAAAGATGCTATGAACATTGTTGAGCAAATGTCCTTGTTGTATAGTGGAGCACCTTTTGGGTATATTTCCAGGAGTGGTATAGCTGTGTCTTGAGACAGAATTATTCCCAACTTCCTTTGAAAGTGCCAAATTGATTTCCAAAGTTTTGTTTTTTTTTTTTTTACAAGTTTGCTTTTCTACCAGCAATGGAGGAGTGTTCCCTTATCTCTACATTCTCTCCAGAATGTACTGTCACTTGAGTTTTTGATCTTAGCCACTTGGATAGGTGTAAGATGCATTTCCCTAATAACTAGTGATGTTGAGCATTTCTTTAAGTGTTTCTTGGCCATTAAATATTACTCTGTTGAAGATTCTTTTTGAAGACCAGTGTTCATCAGTGTTCTTCTATTGTTAGAAGCCTTGAGTTTCTATTACAGGCTTATCCCAAAACAAAAAGTTGCTGCTTCTATTTATAATCCAGTGTGATTGCAAAGGTCTTCCAACAGTTTTTGGCATAGTAGATGCCTAAAGAATCATTTCTAATATATTAATAAACAAATCAGCTCATACGTTTCTGAATATTATGCTTACCAGGAAGTTTACCACATTATGTTTCTTTTGATGTATGTTTTTAATTTTCATGCGAATTTTGTGTATTAATCTTATTAGTTGTAATATTTTTCTTTTTTAAATTGTTTCAATGAACTTCTGAGTTTGTGTTAATAACAAATGCTGTAATTTCTATAACTTCTCATTGAATAAAGCAAATTTATTTTAGTTTAATATAAAATAAGTAATATAAACTTTTAAAAATAAAGAAGCATACTAAATATAGAAGAATTATATAAACTCATCTCTTGCACAGTCTTTCCTAATGGATCAGGAAGCTTTGGTAATAGTATATGGATTGTTACTTACCTTATTATTATTTTTTATCAAAATAAAAAGTTTATTGAGACATATAATCATTTTCATGAACTCCACTAGTTTGGACTAACAAACCAGAATTGGTTAGGTTTTCAAAATAGTTCATAAGATAGTGCTCACTAAGATGTTTATTCCATCTAGTGTATTTGATGTTTGAGAGGGTTTTTATTATACTTATTTTTGTATATACAATTATATTATTACTCATAAATAAAATAAACTACATATAGCAGGAAGAACCACAAAATAATTAGGAATTATAAAAATGTTACATTCATAGTATTTTGGCTATTTGTATTTGGTAAACTTGAAAAAAAATCTATCTTAGTGAGTCTAAATTCTGAATGAAAATCAATATCTATCATATCTCATCTCTGTTACCATAAAACATTTATCTAGACCAAAAAAAAAAAAATCTTAACCCCTAAACAACTAAGCTTAATTGTAAGACTAAACTATTTGGTCTTCTCTTTTTATCCATTACTTTGTTATTTTTAAGCATCTTCAATATTTCAAACAACAATTTCTAAGGTTTCATAATTTTAGTAGAAAATATGAATTTACTCCCATTCATTCCTACATATAATTAATTAACATTTATTATTAAAATGAAATTCTACACTACCAAGTAAGAGTGTGAGTATTAATTTTGATATTTTCTTGTAAAGATAAATAATTATATTCATAACATTTGTAAAATATGACATTTTAAAAAGTTAGCAATAAGAACAATCCTGAAGTGTAGAAAGTAGTAATGTGCTTTTTTTCTTCAAGAAAATGATAATAAGAGCATAATGCTGAGAACAAAGAAACCACATAGAAGAGCAAACCTGATGATATAGGGGACAGTTTACAGCATCATGACAAAGCGTGGAAGACAGATGGCTCTGAGAGGAATTATATTAACAGTTGGACATTACCAGGGAGATTTATTAACTACTGTTCTTACTTATTGGTTTGGAATTGCCTTCAATCTTCTAAGGTCTTTGACAAGCACAGACCGACTTAAAACACTTAGTTAAATTCTCTTTCAAATACAGAAATACTATGGTAGATTTGATCACCTTGTTGCAAATTAAAAATTATACCAGTTCTATTTTATAAAGTATTCATAAACGTCATGATACACACTTGTAATAGATTCAATGAATGCTATTTTCTTTAAAAAAAAAATAAAAGAACATTATGTAAAGATATCTCTGGAAAGGGTCACCAAGAAGTCAGTCAGAAAGCATTGTGTTCCTTATTCTCTGAATGATGCTTCAACTCTGTTCTCCAATAGCAATGGCATCCTATTTGTAAACTATGTAATACTTTACTTTACAACTGATGGAGTCAGCACAGTCCACCACAATATGTCATTAAGATAGTAATACCATAATAAGTGAATTTGCACTATTTTCTGGATACTACATAGTTACAAAATGTTAATGTTTATTTTTCACAGTTGAAAACTTATGAATTATCAAACAAATTTACAAACACCAAGATGATTACAACAGATTTAAATTAAATTCACAGTCATTGTTATAGTTATCTTAAATTGTCAAGTTGACAGCATTAGAATCACCTGCGAAGATTCTCAGCGAGAGTTTGTATACATTGGGTTGCCTGTAGAAGACTTTCTTAATAATTAAGTAATGTGGAAGAATCCAGCCCTGTGAGGAAGACATTATCCCCTAAGCATTGGTCATGAACTATATAAAAGTACAAAATTCTGTATGATAAGGAAGAAATTATGCAAATAGCATGTATGCATTCATTTTCCTTTGTTCCTGACTGCCAGTGGATGTGATGTGACTAGCTTAAGTTCCTGCCTCAACTTCCCTAAAATGTCAGAATATAATCTGGAATGTTAAGATTAAATAAAGCACTTTCAACACTGAGTTGCATTTTGTCAGACTACTTCATCACAGTGACAGAAACAAAAATAGAACAAACATCTGGAAGTATGCTTTACTAAAGTTTGTTCTCACAGAATTAGCTGAGGGGAGTAGGAGAGAAGAGTGGAATATTTGATCAATGGAGACTTAGTTTGATTTAAATAGGCATTAGACAAGTAGGTATTTGCCTGCAGGAGCATTATAGATAATAATCATGGGATGTATACCTTTAGAAAGTAGAAAATTATTTGAATTGATTTTGCCATGAAGTAGATTAAATATTTGGAATAGCCTTATTTAATCTTATTACACAGTGGTGTACCTTTTAACAACACCACATGGAAATTCATTAACATGAAAAATTTCTGTAATTTTGTGTGTAAGCCCAAAATAAATATAAGTCTAATTTTGTGTATTCAACATAGAATCCATATAGACATTAAGAAAATAGGCATTGGATATTCGCAGGAAAATCCTTAAAGGGTATGGGAATAGATGAATGTTGGACATATGTAATAGGATAATTCTTAAGGTGAAAGGGTTAAGAAAGAGAAAGTGGGAAAATGGGGAGTGGCATATGAAAATCCACTACTACATCACAGCCAAACAAAAATACGGTTAATATATTTGTAAATGTGTTTGAACAGAGATATTCTACATTTCTGGGGGAAAACTGCTTCCAGAAAATATTAGTTATACAAGTGCATCTGACAGGTGGTATAAATTTTTATGTGGTTTTTTTTGGTCAAAGATGCCCCAGATATCACTAAAAGGATACAGAATTTTATTCTTCCTCAGATCTGCCTATGAGATGTAGATGATAAAAGCCAATTGAAGAACTCACCACACACTTAGGATGCACAGCAAAGAGAAAACAAATTAGAACTAAGCAGGAAGCACCCACCCTGCCAGCCATATCTTATAGTCTTGGAGTGTTTTATGATGATTGAGGAGGAAAGATATCAGTGGTTTCCCCCTGCTGTGAAACTAGCAACATATGAGATCATCCTTAGAGGCAAGTGGTACCCACTTATGCAATAATGCCATTATGTCTACAAGGATGCACAACTAGAATTTGGTTGAACTTTAAATTCTATTGACAGGAGGAAATTCATGACAAGTACCAGAAACCTCATGAAAGAAAGAAGGAAGGAAAGAAAGAAAAAAAGAAAGAAAGAAAGAGAAGCAAGGCAGAGATATATATGGCCCCAACTGGCAACTGAATACTATTATTTACTTAAACTACTTAAACTGGCATAATGTGAAGCTGTCTTCAAAATATCTATGTTTATTCCTTTAGTTTAACCAGAGAAATCTTGCTTTCCAATGAATGAGGAAGAATACAGAAGCCCATGGCTACAGCAGGTGCTCAGAATGCATGGTTGTTATGTGCTCAGCCCTAAATAAAACATTTATAGCATCCCATCTAAGGCTCGGGACCAATACTGAAGAGTAGGTGGAAAGAATGCATGAGCAAGAAGATATGAAGAGGAAGAGGAAGTGGCATTAACTGGGCTAGACACAGCATTTGTAAGTCTGGACCCACAGAATTTGTAGATTCATGCACTGGGCGTAATTAAGAATGGGTCCTTCAGTATCAGGCACAGATGGAGGGGAGATTCACAAGGCCTTACAAACAGAAGACAAACAAAGGAAGTAGGAAAAATGCTATTTTCAGTCCTATTTCTATTGCTGTGACAAAAACATGACTGAGACACCTTTTGAAATTTACTTAATTAGGCTTATTGTTTCAGCAGCATGAGAGTCCATCACAGGAGGGCAACAGGGCAACAAGCAAGAAGCAAGTGAGATCGAGAAGCTGAGAGCTACCATCTTGATCTGCAATTCGAACGCAGAGAGCGTGCACTTAGACTCGTGGGAATCTTCTGAAACCTCACATTCAAGTCCTAGTGACATAGTTCTTGCAGTGAATACACATCTTCTAATCTTCCCCAAACACCTACCAATTGGAAACCAAGTATTGAAACATAAGTCCCTAGGAGGCCATTTTCTTTCAAGCCACCAGAGCTGTGTGCCCACAAATGACCACTATAGGTTTCAACAGATATTTGACCTAGGTTGCAATAGATATACCCCCAAACCAATCAAAACAAAACAAAATGTCATGGGGGTGGGGAGGCTAGTAGGGTTTTGGGTGGAGCAAGCTGAGCTGGTCAGGGAAGAAGAGGTAATGGAAGAGTGTAACCAAAGTTAATAAGAAGGGAAAACATATATCTAACAAAGGTTTTACCTATAGAATTTTATACTAATGTTGAATTTTCCGTGAGTGTTATGCTAGGGTTTGAATGCATACTCTTGGGGGTAAAAAGGCAGGTGCTCTAGCACTTCATTGTATTTCCTAGGAATAAATTAAACTTTATACACATTATCTTTAGACATTCAAGTTACTCTTTCAATATTTTTCTTTTTATTTGTTTATTTTTATTTTGTAATTGTATTTTTCTTTTTTAAATATTTTGACATATAAATTTATATTAATACATATAAATAAACTACATACAGTAAGAAGAACCACAAAACAATCAGGATTTATATAATGTTACATTCATGGTGTTTTGGCTAATTGAATTTCGCAAGCTTGCAGAAAACACCATTCCTATCTTGGGGAGTCTGAAATTCTGAATGTAAATCAATATCTATCATATCTCATATTTATTAACCTAAAACATCTGTTTAGATCTAAAAACATCTTATCCCCTAAACAACTAAGCTTAATTAAAAAGACTAAACTATCGGGCTTTCACTCAAGATATATATTTTTTTAAATTTTATTTTATTAATTTATTCTTGTCACATCTCAATGGTTATCCCATCTTTTGTATCCTCCCATTCTTCCCTCCCTCCCATTTTCCCCTTATTTCCCTCCCCTATGACTGTTCCTGAGGGGGATTACCTCCTCCTGAGTATGCTCATAGGGTATCAAGTCACTTCTTGGTAACCTGCTGTCCTTCCTCTGAGTGCCACCAGGTCTCCCCCTCCAGGGGACATAGTCAAATGTGAGGCACCAGAGTACTTGAGAAAGTCATATCCCACTCTCCACTCAAGTGTGGAAAATGTTCTGTCCATTGGCTAGATCTGGGTAGGGGTTTAAAGTTTACCACCTGTATTGTCCTTGGCTGGTGCCTTAGTTTGAGCGGGAGCCCTTGGCCCAAATATGCCAATCATAATGTTCTACTTGTAGGTTTCTAGGACCCACTGGATCCTTCTACATTGCTATTCTCACATGGTTCTCTATTATTAAAACATAGGCTCTTTCCGTTTTAGCAGTTTTAGTTAAAATATTTCTTTTTTAATTAATTAATTTATTTATTCACTTTACATTACAGTCATAGCTCCCTGCCTCCTCTCCTCATGGCCTCATCCTCCATAAATCTTCCTTCTATACCCTGTCTCCTACTCCTCAGAAAATGGGTGCCCCCTCTCACCAAATCTCCCCAGTACATCCATTGCTGGTGGGAGTGAAACTTGTACAACTAATTTGCGCATCAGTTTGGCACTTTCTCAGAAAACTGGGAATAACTCTGCCTCAAAACCCAGCTATACCACTCATGGACATATACCCAAAAGATGCTCCACCATTTAACAAGGACATTTGTTCAACTACACTCATAGCAGCTTTATTTGTAATAGCTAGAAACTAGAAACAACCTAGATGTCCCTCAACCAACGAATGGACAAAAAAACTGTGATACATTCATGCAATGGAATACTATTCACTTATTAAAAACAAGCAAACCATGAAATTTGGAGGCAAATGGATGGAACTCACTCTTTTTTTGTTTGACAAGTACTGATATGCACATATTGATAAACAAACTTGTTGTTAAGGGAAAAACTGACTATGTTTAATGCATAATAGCCAAAGATAAGTATACTCAGATAATTGATTATGTAGCTAAATTTGAATATATATACACATATACTATGTATAAGAATATGCATAAACATATATACATATACATATTCATATCCATTATCTTTTTAGAGCATAGCATAGAAAAAATAGCATAAAATTCTTTTATTTAACATACACATGCTGCAGAGAACAACACTATGATCAAAATTTGTATGAAATCCGCAAAGTATAATATAAAATGTTAAGTAGTAATAAGTAGTAAGAATTTTCACTTTATAGATGCTATTGTAAATATAAGGGTTCCTTAAATCATTAATGCTCTGGGTCATATAACTTTTTTCTCCCTTCATTTGTTACTGTCAGACAGTTTCATATATTTATACAAAATAAAGCACTACCCTCCTTCCTCTCGCTTTTCACTTCATGTCTTCATTTACTGTGTGATTCATTGATTTCAATTAGAGTTTTGTTCCTGATATAAGTAGCAACTTGTTTAATTGAGCATGGGTGACTTATCAGTGGTGACACAACTATAGTTAATGATACACCTCTCTGTAAGCACACATTGCCAGTAGTCCTTCACGGAAGAGTGTGTCCTCATCCCTCACCCATGCCGGGAGGGTGGTGCACCTGATCCTGTGTATTTTTAAAAAAGATCTAAAGAGGAAAATACATTAGAATCCTATAGTATTATGTATGGTGTATTAAGTCTTTTTGTTTAATAATAGATATTCTATCTGAAAAGGTGAAATGCTCATGTATTGGTCAAGTCTCTTCAGTAAGACAAAGTCTAAAATATAATTATAGCAAACTCTCTCATCCTCTGACTATTACAGTCATTTTGTCCTTTGACAGTGTTCTTTATGTCTCAGCTATGAGAGTTGTATGTGGGAGCCCTGTGTCTGAGTGCCACAATTCCTCATTTGGACCAGATGTGGTCTTCTGTAATGGTCTTCATCTTCAAAAAGTAGTTTCTTTGTTGAGAAAAACATCATGTTGAGAGTGTATATATATACATATACATATATATATATACATATACATATATATACACACATATACATGACTGAGTGGTTGTATTATGTACTTAGAAATATATATGTACACATGTATACATATATGCACATAACAATGCACACCAGAGGCAATTGATCTGACAGAGAGTAAAGAAATCTATCTGGAGAGAAGTTGAGGGAAGAAAACAGAAGTGGTAGTGTTGTAATATTACACTTTTAAAAATAAGAGAAACATTTTTGCCATTTATAAATTTTATTGATATAATTGACAGACAGCAGACCATTGTTGTCTTGAGGAAATTCTGCAGAAGCATGTCATGATTGAATTGAACTATTTTTTCCTATTAAAAAATAAATTAATTTCAAATACTTTCACTTTACAAAATTTGATGGCAGCAACCTTGACTAAACAGAATGTTAGCTTCAGCAAAAGACAAACACACTCTTCACTCACTCTAATTACATAAACTAGTTGAATTAGTAAGTTTTCTGCTATATGTGATCCACTATCTAAGAGAAACAACATGATAAGTAACAGACTCATTTTTTCCTCCTGGTTCTGGTCATGGTCATTTGGACCCAGGGACCTAGGCTAGACATATGGTGGCAAGGAAAAAAATGAATCATAAAAGAGAGTAATTGATCCAAACTATTATGCTTACAAAATAGAAGGATCAACATGCAATTTTCCTTTATTGAATTATTTTTACATTTTCCATTCATATATATGTATATATATATATACGCACACATATATCTTTATTTCAGTGATATAATTAAAAAAATAAGAACCAATATATTTTAAATAAACAATCTAAAAAATCTGAAAAGGAATATTATACCACAATTTAGAATATGGAGCTATACAACTGTTCGAAACTGGATTAGTAGACAACTGGCATGCCTTTGAGTTTGGCGAGGAGTTTACTTGTAATTCAAATACTATCCTCCATGGTCCATGAAGGATAAGACTTATGAGAGATGTCCCCTGGAGGGGGAGACCTGGTGGCACTCAGAGGAAGGATACCAGGCTACCAAGAAGAGACTTGATACCCTATGAGATGAGCATATAAAGGGGGAGGAAATCCCCCTCAGACATAGTCATGGGGGGGGGAGAGTAAGGAGAAAATGGGAGGGAGGGAAGAATGGGAAGATACAAGGGATGGGATAACCATTGAGATGTAGAAGAATAGATTAATTTAAAAAAATGAAGAGAAGTTTATCCTTTTAGAACACCAGTAAGTAAATTAGAATATGAAAGAAGAAGAAAGAGAAAATAATTGTAAAAAAAGTTTCTGACAGAATTATTTATAAAAAGAAAACACAAATGTAGAGTGCTTAAAACATAATGATAAAGCAAAGCATTCTCTTGTGCATGGTGACATGTTTGGTGTTCTATTAATCAAGAAACTCAGGCAGGAGATTTAGAACTCCAATTTTAAGGATAGAGTCCAGCCTGAGATAAAGAGTAAAGCAATATCTCATGATATCAAAACCAACCAAATTAAAAACAAAGTGTTGGAATGAACAATGCAAAAATATTCAAACAAAAGGTGGCATTAGACTGTCTTACCCATCAGGCAAGGTTGCTCTCAGGAACTAAAACCATTCGTTTCCGCTTACTAACCAGGGTCATATTACAAATACATACATACATACATACATACATACATACATACATAAATACATAAATACATAAAGAAATAGACAGCTATATTTACACCCAGGACCTTTGCTCTGTGCCATCTTGTTCTGTTTCGCTTCCAAGCCAGATCATATGAAGATTCATAGAAGGAAATGTTTATTTAGTTTTATGGGCCAAAGCCAATACCCAGTCTTGAATGACAATGCTAATAATAAGCAAAACTTCATTTCCTCACTTGTCTTTAAAGACCTTCATTTAATCAGGAAGGCAGATGTTTGCTACATCAGCTTCATTATGCCATTTGACCAAAAAATAAATTTTCTTCCACAATTGGTTCTTCAGTTTTGTTTTGATTCCACAATTATGAGAAAAGAGGAAGTGTACACCTTGGCCCAGACATTGGGAATAAATCAAATATCAAATAGTGAGAATATTGAATAATATATTTTTCCAAATTTTAATTGTTTGTGAACTCACCGTATTATTTTCTGTAATGGCTATCCTAATGTTTATTCCTCCACAAATAGGAAATGTTTGTATGCATTTCATCCTGGACAGCACTCTTAATTTTGTTTCTTTTGACAATGGTAGTTTCTAGATCATTGTATTTTTTAAAATGGAAGCAATATTTAATGGTTGTTTTTATTTTTGTTCCCTGAACAGTGTTCTTGAGTATTCCTTTTTTATATTACTTGGTCATTTGTATATCACATTTTCATAAATGCTTATTTAAATAAATTGTGTATTTATTAATTGTGATTTCTAATTTTTTTCTACAGAGCCTTTTTGTGTGCTACCATTTTTTAAAAGTTCTTTGTGCATTTTGGAAATGAATAATTTTTCAGATATATAGTTTGTAAATATTTCTGTCAGTTATATGGGTCATATTTTCCTCTCTGATGACTATTTTCTTGCCATTAAGAACCTCTTCATCTGTTTAATAATTGTATTGGCTTATCTTTCCTTTTTTGTAAGCTTATGCTGGTCTTGTCTAAAAACAAAACAAAGCAAAAAACCAGAAACAAAACATTGCCCTTTTTAGCAGTTTGTATTGATTGTCACCTTGACAGGATTTAGAATCACTGTGGATACAATTATCTGGGCTGGTCTGTGAGGAATGTTCTAGATTGGGAAAAGAGAGGAAGCACCCACCATAGGACTGGGTGCCAAAACTGCCAGAGTGGATACAACGGAGAAAAAAATATGGTAATAGATTCTTCCCTAGGGCATTCAGTCCAAAAGGAAAGATAATACAATAAAATTATTAAACAGATTAGGAGACTCCTGAAACGTGAGTGATGAAATTGACTAAATATCACTTTCTTATGTCTCATTTTACAATTTCCTATTACACTAGCTTAAAACCATAAAAGAATCTTGTAGAAGATTGGAATTCCATCATTTAGGAGGTAGTGGTAAAGATTCAGAAGTTTCAGACCAGCTTGGAGCATATAGTGAATCTGAGACCAGCCTGAGCTAATGAGACCTTTTCCAGCCTTCTACCTCTACAGTCTGAAAGCAGCTTTTTTAGACCTTCTGAATTTCACATACAAGTGTAGAATTTTTTTGACTTGCCTGGGAGGTATTGTCTTAATCCTTAGTGATCCAAACATTATTTTTGATAGATCAGAATTCATATTGTAGAGTACACAAGAAGATTTTTTTCTTTTTAAATTTTTAATATATTTTATTAATTTATTCATATTACATCTCAATTGTTATCCCATCCTTTGTATCCTCCCATTCCTCCCTCCCTCCCATTTTCCCCTTATTCCCCTCCCCTATGACTGTGACTGAGGGGGACCTCCTCTCCCTGTATATGCTCATAGGGTTTCAAGTCTCTTATTGGTAGCCTGCTATCCTTCCTCTGAGTGCCACCAGGCCTCCCCATCAAGGGGACATGAAAGAAGCTTTTTTTTTTTTTTTTTTAAGTAAAATGTACTTGAAGTATCAAAATCACGTTAGTTCAGCGCTCATCAGAGGACTGGAGCAAGGGCTTTTGGGTCCAGAGCTGACTCAGTGCTTAAGAGCACCTCACTGCTCTCTTGGACATCAAAAGTTTAATTCTCAACAACCACATGCTGGCTCACAACCATCTATAGAGGGATCTGATTGTCTTCTCTGGTATGTATGATGATGCAACATGCATATACATACAATACATGAATAATTATATCTTTTTAGAGTTTCTTGCTGTTGTTTATTTTAACGAGTAACTGAAATTTGTGATCTCTTGTACTTTGGAAATATTTTTAAGGTAAATTCTGATACTCAGTGTATGAAGTATGAATGCGCATAAACTACTGTTAAGAGCTGAATTTCTGTATTTTAACTCTATATATCCTTTAACATGGTAGCATGCTTCAATTTACAAGCAGAACACATGATTAAATCCTAGAGGCTGGCAGATTGCCAAACTGTGAGCAACAAAACAGTACTTTAGATAATATGGAGAAAATAAAGGATATTTAAAAGCAAATGATTTTACATTTACTTACACCGAAAATGTCTTGTGTCATGATTTTATGAAATAATAAGTTCTAAAATATAGGGCTTCTCTTTTCCTGCTGACCTAGAATCCTGAAAGAAAATCTACTGAACATGCAAAATGATTATAACACTTTCAATGAATTCAAATGTTGTTATTATTTTCTCTTCTCCTTTTTCTATTAAATGAGAAGAGGTTACTTGAATACTATGGTGGTCTTTTAATGGCCTAGAGATGTCTGAAATTATTTTTACTCTTCTGAAGGTAAACAAAATTTGAAAGTAGAACTATTTGGTAATGTTGAGTTGAACAATCTGGTAGATATGGCAAAATATTCAAAAGCTGAAAAAATCAAGAGAAAAGCAGATATACATGAAACTAAGAAATTTATGGGAAATCAAACAGTGTAAGATAAAGAGAAAACATGACTAAAGATTATTTACTTTTCTAACATTAGTGTAGGCCTGTTAATTTTTGTGTTTTTGGTTTTTAGTGACTTTGTTTCATTGCTTTTGTTTTCTATCAATTAAAAATTCTCTTTCATATAACTGAATCTCATATATAACGGCTTTAGATATGTTTAAATTATTTACAAGGACATGCAGGCTTCTGAAGTAACTACCTAAAACTAATTTTTTGAACCTGTTAGTAATTGTGCTGTAGCATAAATTAAATAGTGAATTCCTGAAGACTGTACTACTTTTTCAAAGTGTTGAGCTGTAAGACTACTAAATGATTATTCAATCTTTCTCACAATAAGGTCACCAAGATAACTATTACATTGTGATTTATGCAAGGGTGGCAGTTTCCACTTTGATTTACCAAAGCACGAAAGAACTTGACTTGCTTCTAAAAATAAAGGTTTCCCAGTTAGGGATAATTTAAAACTTTAATCTATATTTTTAAAATAGTTTGTTATATTAGTAATAATATCCATATATGTCTATACTAGTAATAATATACATTTGATTAATATGTATAAATTTAGTTCATAATGCATATACATTTGGAGAATGAGCTTGGCAATAGTTCCTTTGCAAAGGAAGTATAATCTCTTAACAAAATTAAAATTCTTGTCCTTCCACCGCTTTACTGTTGGGATACACAGTGGAGTGGGTTTTTGGTGAATGATTGATGCTAGGGTGAAATCTTAATTGCAAAACACTGCTTAATTCACTTAGATTATTGAACACATTGTGATCTCTGCCTGCAAACCGATCCAATATTAAACTAAAAGACAGATATATTAAGATGGTGTTATAAACATAAATAATGCTAAAATTATAGTTAAGCATCAGAAGGTACATTAAGCAGAATAAAACTGAACAACGTATCTTGATTGAATGTATGATTGCTCATATAAGTTTTCTGCATAACTTGGACATCCTTAGCTGAAAGAATGAGAAACAATTCTAGTTAGGTGTCCAAATACCTGTTTATGCAGAAGAGTATGAGACGCTATGACACTTCTGGGGATGAATCAACAGTTTACTAGTCTGAGAAAGCAAGTGTGTTGATAAGGATGGGAGGAAGGTGGTTCAAAGTAGCCAGGTCATAAGCGAGAGTGACAACCTGAGGCAGATGCCACTCATTTCCTCAAATTGAGTGTATTGATACGTCAGACAAAGAAAGCCCACCCTGACTTCTGAACTTTTTATGTGTTGGTCAAGTCACTTGTGAGAATTGCCCTGCTTTAAGTTGCCCAGTTGTTCTGGACACTTAGAAACAAATAATGCAATTCTTCATAACATTATTTTCACTTGTGCAGAATAATTAATGAAAGAAGAGATATAGAAGTGAGAGCATTAAAACAGAACCACAGGCGTGGTGGCGCACGCCTATAATCCCAGCACTCGGGAGGCAGAGGCAGGTGGACCGCTGTGTGTTCGAGGCCAGCCTGGTCTACAAAGTGAGTCTAGGACAGCCAAGGCTACACAGAGAAACCCTGTATCCAAAAAACTAAAAAATAAAAATAAAAAAAATAAAAATAAAAATAAAAATAAAACAGAACTAATAGTTATCAAAACAGTTCAGAGATGTGGGGCTTGCTCTGACATGAAGGAAGCATGAGAATTCTATACTACTTTCTTGTTAGTATGAATTAATGCCAAAGGAAAATGAGCCATGGTAGGCACTACGTCACTTATGTGTCATTGGATATACCAATGATCACAAAACAGAGTTAGAAAGGGCATCCTGGTGTAAAATCCTAAATCTGAAGCCCACTATCTTCTTCCAACTTGTACTATATTCTATATTTCTTTTTGCTTTTAACTTATGTTCAGGATTGCCTTGAACTCTTTACATAGCTGACAATGACAGTAAATTTCTGATTGTTCTGTCTCCATATCCCTAGTACTAAGAATGCAGACGTACATTACCACACCTCTTTATCTAGTAGTTGAGACTGAATCTAGGACAATATCAAGGCCAGATAAACACAGTATACCAAATCTTCATTTTCAAAGATTTACTTCTCATAAATTCTAATGCTGTTATGTGTGTGGAGTATCTTTTATATACTAAGTAATTATATTATGAGAAGGATGATGTTTGTATCCGTAGGTATACAGTAAGAAAATGTGTTTAAAACAATCACAAACTGTGATTTCTGTAAAGATCTGAACCAGCTATACATGGAGAAAAGTAAGACAGCATTTTTCCTTGCTTATAAGAGTAATCATTCTTACAATAGGACTGTTATCACTTAGAATAAGTTATTCACAGTGATCTATAGCATCTTATATTTTAGAAGAAGTCTTTTATATCTACCCACAGATATATTTACCTATCAAATATGATGTATCACATTTATTGCTTTTAATGTAAGGATGCTGGCCTTGAACTAAAACGAATCGTCATTACAGGAACTCATGATGGGGCACGCATTCTAAAAGTTTAGCAGAGCACATCATTGAGTCCTGGAAAATATGAACTATTTTTATTTTCTAGGCTGTGGCTGACAACATCTCATGGTTGACAGGTCAATCCTAATAAAACTATATATCTGACAATCTAGATGGCAGGCAGAAGGGAGAGATCAATCTTCAGCCAGAAAAGTTGATGGAAGATGTTATGAACTAAAGGACACGATAAAACTGTGACCTTGTACTTTAGAAATAAATGACTCTTACATTTTAGTAGCTTGCATCAGAATCATGTTATAAACAATTAAATCTATTCTTCTCTATAAAATATAAAATGCCAAGAAAATATTATATGTCTCTCGAGAGTAAGATCCCCATATATTATAAGTACAAAAACATTAAAAATAGATTATTTATCATTTATATGGGTTAACTAACATATATGCTTATAATGCTGTCTCAAGAATTATATTATCATAATGTGGAGCTTTTTAAACTTCTTTAAAATTTTTAAACCAATCAACATATTAAATGACTACAGATTAATAAAATTACAAGATAAAGAATTTAATTTAAGATTTAAAACAATAGTAGGGCATGGTGGCACATGCCTTTAATCCCAGCACTTGGGAGACAGAGGCAGGCATATCTCTGTGAGTTCGAAGCCAGCCAGGTCTACAAAGTGAATCCAGGACAGCCAAGGCTACACAGGGAAACCCTGTCTCGAAAAACAAAAACAAAAACAAAAAATTTAAAACAATAAAGATTTTCTCATTTTATTTAATATTATACAATTTAACATAAAGTTTCATCTTAGTAGGGGAGGCAGCTAAATTAAGGCTGTCCTATAATCTAGGAAAATATAAATTTCATGAAAAATATTAATTCTTTGCTTGCACTAACCTTGTCAGACATCATCAAAATGTTTAGGTTGATAATCAAACTGTCTAGGGTCTTCTGAAATGTATCATTGACTAATTCAGATTTGTCAAAGGATTTTCATTTTTCAGAAAATGGAAAGACCATAAGTAGGTATTAGCAAATCTTCTAAAGAACTTAATTATCTGTACATCCAGACTGTTTTCTGTTTATAAATTTACCTAGTCACTTGATTAAAAATTAATACTCACTCTTGATTCTGTAGAAATAATTTTAATTTGTTTGTAATGATAAAGATATCCAAAATTGCAGTTTATGTGGGAATTTTG
>OU015748.1:10049456-10062942 GCA_907169655.1 Acomys percivali
GTGTAAGATGAAGAATCAAATGGAGAGGCCATAGGAACATTTTTCTTGAGTAATGAAAATTCATCTACAGTATAGTAGGTGATATTGCATAGATCAGCCTGTAGCCTCATTAAATGAAACAGCATTGTTGATAAAATCTTTACGTTTCTATTTTATAGATATTTGCCACATATATCTAAGTATACCCTGTGGCTTAGGAAATGTAGAACACACATTAAAAGAAAAGAAAATATAAAAATAAGCATTATCGAAGGTATACTTAAGGAAAAGACAGTGTTTTGAAAATGTAAGCTTATGTCTCTGCAAGTGACATTTTCTGAAATAAACAAACACATCAGAACATGACTAGTCAAAGTCATCCTGGTGGGAATCATTATTAAGGCACAAACTGAGAAGGCATATGCTATATATCTAAAAACTAAAGCATGCATGAACAAAATATGAGTACTTAAAAGTGGCAACCTACAGTACATAAAAATCAGATATATTATTTCAAAACTGTAAAATATGGGCTTGTCTATTATATTTAGTTCTTAAAGCATTTCTATAAGAATTGAACTACTTATATAAACTTTTGGGGACAACTTGAGTTAAATATAATATAGAATGTTACATATATAGACTGAGAAAATATAAATATACTAACAAGGTACAATAAAATTTTGTGGTTGCCTTTTTGATAGGTAAAATTATTAAGGGAACATAGAACAGCTATTGCCATTTTTGCTTGATCTTGTTATTACTGTTGGTTTCTCTTTTTATTTCTTTTATTTTTTCTTAAGAAAAAGTCTCCTGTAGCCTTGGCTATTCTAGAGCTCATTATGTAGACAAGGAAGGCATTAAATATGTACCTTTCTGCCTCTGGGATTGTAGGTTCAACAGTTAATACAGAACTATTAAAAGGAGTTATATTTGTATAACTCTGGATAATATTTTGTTATATATTATATATTAATGTATATATCAATATGTTATATCATATTTAAATATTTATAAGGTATATATAAACATAATGTATTTCAAAAAAAGAATTGCCTATGCCTTGTTGAAAGTTTTAGAATTATTTGACCATCCTGTTATTCAAATGTACAAAGATGTGAATTGTATTTTGTCAATTTTAAAAGTTTTAAGCCTTAATGTCTAGTAAAGGTATATCTAGTAACTATTGCTATATTTATAAATGCTCAGGCACAGTCATAGGGGAGGGGAGTAAGGGGAAAATAGGAGGAAAGGAAGAATGGGAGGATACAGGGATGGGATAACGATTGAGATGTAACAAGAATAAATTAATAAAAAAAATAAAGTTTCCCTAGTTAAAAAAAAGTAAAGTAAGGCACTAGCCAAGGACAATACAGGCGGTAAAATTTAAACCCCTACCCAGATCTAGCCCATGAACAGGATAGTCTCCACACTTGAGTGGAGAGAGGGATTTGACTTTCTCATGTACTCTGGTGCCTCACATTCGACTATGTCCCCTGGAGGGGGAGACCTAGTAGTGGCACTCAGAGGAAGGACATCAGGTCGCCAAGAAGAGACTTGATACCCTATGAGCATATACATGGGGAGGTAATCCCTCTGAGGAACAGTCATAGGGGAGGGGAATAAGGGGAAAATGGGAGGGAGGGCAGAATGGGAGGATACAGGGATGGGATAACCATAGAGATGTAACAAGAATAAATTAATAAAAAAATAAAATAAAATAAAAATAAATAAAAATAACTATAAAAAATAAAGTACTTTTACTTTTCTTACTGTGAAAAAAAAATAAATGCTAACATAAGTTTCTTATTTCATTTTATGACTGTGATAAGATGCATGACAAAGGTAACCCATAGAAGAAATAATTCAGAAAACATGGCAGTAGGCAGGCAGGTATGGTGCTAAGCGATAGCTTAGAGCATACCTTTTTCCCCCTTTTTTTTTTTGTTTTGTTTTAAGACAGAGTTTTTCTGTATGGTTTTGCTATCCTGGATCTCACTCTGTAGACCAGACTGGCCACAAATTTACAGAGATCGACCTGCCTGTGCTTCCCTGAGTGCTGAGATTAAAGGCATGTTCCACAACCTCCTGGCTTAGGAGCTCACATATCCTAGGATAGCAGGCTACCAAGAAGAGACTTGATACCCTATGAGCATATACAGGGGGAGGAAATCCCCCTCAGTCACAGTCATAGGGGAGGGGAGTAGGGGGGAAGCGGAAGGGAGGGAGTAATGGGAGGATACAAGGGATGGGATAACCATTGAGATTTAATATGAATAAATTAATAAAACATGTTTCAAAAAAGATCTCACATTATGATGTAGGTGACAAGGAGAAACAACTGGCAATGGTGTGAGCGTTTGAAGCTACAGAGCCCAGTCCAGTGACATACATTCTACAAAAAAGGCCATACTTCCTAATTTTTCCAAAACAGTTTCATGAATTGGGGCCAAATATTCAAAATGTTGAGTCTATATGGGCCATTGTCATTTAAGCCATTACAATAGGCTTGATTGCACTTGAATAAAAAAGTTCTTTGTTAAAATAAAAGGTCATTTATTTAAGTCATTGTGATTCTGTGATTCTTTTTAATCAATTTACCCCCCAAAAAGGATCATTTAGTTAATAGCTGTGAGAGAATAATTAATGTAAAATATTTATGCTGATTTCTAATTTTTAAAATATTTTTTAATTTTATATAGACATTTATAATATTACATATATATAAAATAAAGTACACACAGCAAGAAAAACCATGAAACAATCAGGAGTTCTATTAATGTTACTTTCATAGCGTTTTGGCTATTTGTGTTTGACAACCTTGAAGAAAACATTTTCCCACCTTGGTAAGTCTAAAATTCTGAAAGTAAATCTACATCTATCATATCTCATTTCTATCAATTTAAAGCATCTATCCAGACCAAAAAAAATGTCTTAACCCCTAAACACCTAAGCTTACTTGTAAAATTAAACTATCTAGACTACAATCCCATCACAGACTTGAGAAGGAATAAAATTAATTATCTGAATAAACAGAAAGTGCTGGTTAGCAGCATCCAAAGTAAAAAAAAAAAGTGACAGAGACAGTTTGCTGCCTGAACACTCACCGAAAACTCTACAACATTGGAGCATCATCTTCAGCCTTCTAGTACAGTATATCTGACATACATATTTGTAAGGCAGGAACTATTGAGGAATTGCTTACCCTGTCTTGGCAGAGTTTGGTGGTGAATTCTGCCTGCATCCAAATTTTCCAATTTTTAGGCAGAATTTGTCAGTGGTGGAAACAAGGACATTTTGCCCAGGGGCTTGTTTGGTGCATATAAAGTCCTCTCCATAAGGAGTTTCTATGATGTTCATCATCTTCTTTGAGGTAGGCTGAGTGTTTCCAGGAGTTAACCTGTCTTATTGTCAAAGAATCCTTAAAACAATAAAAACATCTTTAAATGCCATATTCTGTAGGAATCTGAGGTGTTTGAAGACCTTATCTATTTTACCTTATCTGATGATAGATCATACCTATCTGTTGCACTTAGAGTGCATATTCTTGTGATAAAAATAGACTAGTAATTGACATGACCATGATTTGATTAATTAAGAATTAACATGTATAATTTGCTATCCTAAACAGCCTACGATAGCACTTTCAAAGTATTAGAAGTAAACCTTGTATTCTACTTGAGTTTTATGGGTACAATGCCTCATCTTAGAGTGTAAATATATATGTGTGTGAAGAACTTCTAATTTTTAATGACATAGCTTTTATCAGTTATACATGAATTAGGCAAACAGAACTAAAAGACAGTATCCACTTAGTCATTCCATTTTATTGTTTCATTACTGTTGTCCTATTTAAATTGTTTTGTTTACTTGGTAGAAACCTACAAATGTTGTTTCCTTGGTCTACAATTGTTATATACCTGGAGTTATAATAAACTCAGGGGCAGGGGAGTTGCAGACTCATGCACCAACCAAGGACATGCATGGTAAGACCCAGTCCCCTTGCTCAGAAATAGTCAACATGTAGCACTGTCTCCTTGTGGGTCCCATAATATGAGGAGTAGAGGAGACTTATGGCATGGCCTCTGTTGTCTACTTGTTGATAACTTCCCCCTAGCAGGGCAGCCTTGTCAGGCTCCAGAGGAAAAGGATGAAGGCAATCCAAGTTGGACCTGATTGGCTGGTGTCAGATGATAGGGGAGGAGGGCTCCCCATTCTGAGGACTAGGGGAAGGTGGAACTGGAATAAGAGGTTGATGCTGGGGCCTAGAGGAGATGAAGGACGGAGATACATACAGAATGTAGAGTGAATAAATTAAAAGTAAAAATATTAAATAATCATAGTAGCATTATACTCAGAAGATCCAATATCAGCAGTATCTCTAATCCATTCCTCTAAAGGAGATCCCTGATCCTTCATAGACCTTTCTGACATTCTGTATTGGCATTCTTAAAAGCCAGTATATTAATTAGCAATTCTCTCATATATGAATCTGCTATTATTCTATGCAAGATTACAGTTAATCTTTGAAAAAATCATTGTAGTTTTCCCTTGCACCTTGTATAATTTTTTCAAATATAGATCGTTTGCTCTGCTCTTTAATCTTATCCCAGGCCCCTAACATCATTAAACTATATTGATTTATAGTGACATCATTGAACTATAACTGTTTTCTTTAGGTCACCACCACTACCAGCAGCCAACACAATTGATCCTTCAGTATATTTTTTCCTCTAATCTGATTACACTGTTCCATGTCTGATGCTTCCACACTATTCCAGCTGAGCCATTGCCACTGAAGATTACCTCCTAGTACAGTTACCATTAAGTCCCTCCAACCTTGTGAGTAAATTGATACTAAGTAGCACAACCATTTAAAATTTGTCTTACACAGTGTAATTGCATCTCATATGCCATCATTGCTTCCTTAAATTGCCTCAGATCGATCATTTTTGTAGGTCTACAACTAATCAGAACATAACCTTGGGGATATCAGTTATTTGCAGGCATTTACTGCATAGTAACTGGAAACACCTGAGATGGTGTCTTTATGATCTCAGGAAAACATTCCTCAATACCTTCCTAAAGAGGTGCTGTAGGTCCTTGATTAAGCTTTAGCTAAATCTCTTCAGTCTCAGAATACAAAATGCTTTATTGGGCAAAGTTGAAATATTGCCATTGTCTCATTGCTTTAAGGGATAATTCTTTGGAGAATAACTAGAATAGGAAACCTCAACCCCTGGGAGTTTGCAGGGGGTGTGGCAGAGTTAACATTGGATTAATGAATGAAGATCAGTGAGAGACATGCACTGCAATCTTTTCTTGGGAAAGTGGAGATGATAAAAGGCGTAGTTTAAGGCCCAGGAACAAACTGGTGTGTCTATAATTTCTCAAGAATTTTAGAATCCCAACAAGCTTTTACAAGAAGCTATACTCAGGTTTTAGATATTAGGACATAATCTCAGGTGAAACAAAGTGTAGAATGGGTTAGATGCATAGAGTCTGAAGTTCAAGTAGGTAGTTAAAATCTTATGTAGATGATACAGCTATAAACCTATGGGAAGATATTTGTTACAAATGTGGGGAACTCAAATTATTAGTACTTCAGTTTCAGAAACAGTTCATAGGGTGATGTTAAAAATGGGATACAAGCTGGGCAAGACAGCACATGCCTATGATCCCAGCACTCTTTGAGGAAGAAGCAAGCAGATCTCTGTGAATTCAAGGCCAGCCTGGTCTACAAAGTGAGTCCATGACAGAAAGGCTACGTAGAAACTCTGTCTCGAAAAAAGCCAAACAAATAAGCAAATGTATACATTACTGGAAATGGTATTTGAAAGAATTACCAAGGATAATCATAGGCTGTGCAGGGTTTCCAGAAGCAGGACAAAGCAGGAAGTGGAGTAGAAGCAACTTCTAGAATATCAATTACCCTACCTTTTAAGTGGTTAATTAGTAAGCCTGTTTTGGTGTAGCAGTAAGCCTTAAGAAAGTTACAGGCCCTTGAGCAGCTTGTAAAGGAATAGTTAGATACTGAACATTGTGAGGAAACTGCTAGTCCTTGGAGTTTTTCTGTATTTGTAAGAAAAAAGAAATATGGGAAATGGAAAATGTTAACTGATTTAAGAACTCAAAATAAAGTGAATCAACCTAAAAAATGTTTGAGGCCTACAAGAAAAGCAATGGTTAAAGTAATACTAGGATTCTGGTACTTTACAATTGAGAACTGTCATTCAATATTAAATTTCAAACTATTTCCATGGGCTTTAAGAAAAATATTGTCTGTTGTGTATCAATGCATGACCCTGAAAGAATTCTCAACACATACCACTAAAAGGAGGTCAAATATCAAAGGGATATTAAATACCACGGCAGCTCCTCCTTTGCTATTGCTGACAAAGGCGTCAGAATCTTCTTGCTTTCAAGATTTTGAGATCAAAGAGCTATCCTCAGAGCTCCTGACACATACATGTGATCACATTAAACATTATGCTAATCCAGGCAAGAAATACATAGACTATTAGTCTATGTTATTATCTCAGGTTTTTGTGGGAATTGTACCTGTCGATTTAAGCCATATCAAGAATTAAAATATTCACATCTTACTATGGGAACATAGTGATAGCTTTGAGGAGTTAATCATCAAATTCATTTTCATTTATTTTTGCCATTTATTTTTCTCACATTTTGAATATTTGGTATTTGTTATTTTTTTTTAATTAATTAATTTGTTTATTAATTTATTCATATTACATCTCAATTGTTAGCCCATCCCTTGTATCCTCCCTTTCATTCCTCCCTCCCCTTTCCCCCTCTACTCCCTTCCCCTATGTCTGTGACTGAGGGGGACCTCCTCCCCCTGTATATGCTCCTAGGGTATCAAGTCTCTTCTTGGTGACTTATATCCTTCCTCTGAGTGCCACCAGGCCTCCCCATCCAAGGGACATGGTCCGATATGGGGCACCAGAGTTTGTGTGAAAGTCAGATCCCCTTCTCCACTTAACGGTGGAGAATGTCCTGTACATCGGCTAGACTGGGTAGGGGTTCGAAGTTTACTGCTATATTTTCCTTGGCTGGTGCCATAGTTTGAGGAGGACTAGAGGGCCCAGACCCGCCTGTATTTTTCCAGGACCCACTGGATCCCTCTATTTCCTCATTCTTCCAGGCTTCTCACCCCTAAAGTCTCAATAGGATTTTCTCCCCTCTGATCCACTTTCTTGGTAGGTAAAGTTTATCATGGGGGCGTACCCCTTGGCCTAGTGTCTCGATATAAGTGAGTATATACCATTTGACTCTTTTTGCTTCTGGGTGAACTCACTCATTATGATAATTTCTAGTTCAATCCATTTGTCCACAAATTTCGGGAATTTCTTGTTTTTAAAAGCTGAGTAGTATTCCATAGTGTAAATATACCACAGTTTCTTTATCCATTCTTCTACTGATGGACACATAGGTTGTTTCCAGGTTCTGGCTATTATGAATAAGGCAGCTATGAACATGGTTGAGCATATGTCCCTGTTGTGTGGTAGTGCATCCTCTGGGTATATTCCAAGGAGTGGAATAGCTGGGTCTTGAGGAAGCCCTATTCCCATTTTTCTGAGAAAGCGCCAGATAGATTTCCAAAGTGGTTGTACTAGTTTGCATTCCCACCAGCAATGAAGGAGTGTTCCTCTTTCTCCACATCCTCGCCAGCATGTGGTGTCAGTTGAATTATTGATCTTAGCCATTCTGATGGGTGTAAGATGGAATCTCAGTGTCGTTTTGATTTGCATTTCTCTGATGACTAAGGAGGTCGAGCATTTCTTTAAGTGTTTCTCCACCATTTGATATTCCTCTATTGAGAATTCTCTGTTTAGTTCTGAGCCCCATTTCTCTATTGGGTTATTTGGTTTGCTCCATACCTGATCTCAAGCTGTACTATAGAGCAACAGTAATTAAAACAGCATGGTACTGGCACAGCAATAGGCTAGTGGATCAATGGAATCGAACTGAAGACCCAGAGATGAATCCGCACACATTTGGTCACTTGATTTTTGACAAAGAAGCCAAATCCATTCAATGGAAAAACGACAGCATCTTCAACAAATGGTGCTGGTCTAACTGGATGTCTACATGTAGAAAAATGCAATTAGACCCCTATTTGTCACCATGCACAAAAATCAAGTCCAAGTGGATTAAAGACCTCAACCTAAAACCAGAGACATTAACCCAATTAGAGGAAAAAGTGGGGAAGAGTCTGGAACACATAGGTACAGGAGACAACTTCCTGAATAGAACACCAACAGCCCAGGCCTTAGCGTCAACAATTAATAAATGGGACCTCATGAGGCTGAGAAGCTTCTGTAAGGCAGGTGACACTGTCAAGAGAACAAAGCGACAGCCTACAGACTGGTATTTGTTATTAATCATACTGTCTTGACTCATTTTAAGAATATATATATTTATATACACCTATACATACTGACAGAATGAAAATTACTACTTGTTATTTTTATTTTTTTGAAAATTTCACACAAGTATACAAATTACTTTGATTATAACCACCCCATACAAATTCCTTGCACCTGCACTTAGGACCTAGTAACATGTTCATATTTCTCTCCGAACTTCCTGTCGTTTAAGAAAAATTAAAAACTTACAAATGCTATCCAATGCTTCCCAAATGTGCATGATTACTGTGCCACCAATTGAAGTATGGGCCATGGGCTATCTACCACTCGCCACACCTCTAAAAAAAAGTGAGCCCAAAAACCTTCAGAAATCCAAAACTGCCAATTGTTCCTCAGATAAGGGTAAGGCCTCAGAATCCCCTTAACCACCCATGCTGGATTTTAGCTGCTTAATATTATAAAAGTAACCACAGCTGCTCAAGCTCATATATGTAATATCCCTATCATGTCCGGAAAATGTTGCAACACTTTCCATATCTTGTGGTTCTTTGCACTTCCTCTTCAGCGATGTTTCCTGAGCCTCCAGCTGTTCTAAAATATTAGTGTTTATGTCTATAGATTCTTGTTCCTCTTATGCTTTATTGAAATGTATTTAGAATGTTACAGTGGTTAATGCAGAATCTCCAACTTATCAAAGCGCTAAGATTGAGTAATTCTGAGTGTTCCTACACAGTGACATATTATATATCAACCTTTGTCAAAACCTAAGGTATATTTAAATAAATTTTGCCTCCAATTGTGCATATACAGCTTGTTAAACACAGGCAAGATTGTCTTAAGAATCAGTTTTAGTTCATGTAAATCAGGTCTTTTCCAGTCTTGAATTATTATTTTAAATTTGTACCATATTTGCTATTAACATGCTGTTGGTTACCCTCAAATACATAAAAATGCACTGTATGCCTTGCCCCCACTTTTTTCTAATGTCATGATGCTTAAATATTTTTAATTAGCTCCATAATAAAGCCATGGGTTAACCCAACATCCAAATTTGAATTTTTGGTGGTTCTGTTAAGGCATGACATAGATAATAAATTTTGCTCCCTCACAACTCACTAATAGACCCTGTTATCAGATGTTTGTTGTCAGTTTTTTTCTCCACAGTCTCTATTTTTGGCTACATATAGAGCTCTGTAAATATAGCTTGTAAGTAGCAATACTCCATTCCATCTTATCAGTAGGTTTATTTATAGTTGTAGATAGGAGGAAGTAACCCAGTGGGGTTATATAAGTAGTAGAAAGAGATAAAACATTTTTAGTTTACTTCAAAGACTCATTATAAAATAAAATAAAGCTGAATCACTGCACTCTGTTCAAAGCTATTGTGAAAGGAGAGGCAGTATTGTTTGTGCACTGTAGAGTTTCAAAACAGGCAAGTCATAGCTAGATTTGATTATGACGTTATTTCACTTCAAACCACTGCAATTGACTGAGGTGCTATTTCTATGTCACTGGTGTCTGTTGAGAATGAGCATAAGGTTAAATCTTACTGTTGTCATTCTAGTTTATTTTTCTCTTCCTATGATTAAACAAATGGTGATTATGTCTCATGCATCAAGTCACATCATTTTAATTTAGTGCAAGTACATGCTTTCTCATTTTTAAAATATGTAACCAACTGAGTCCAGTTAGTGAAACCAGCTGTGGATGTGTCTAGGGAGCATGTCAATGGAGCCTGAGCTGTCTGACATGGACACAAATCAGGATGGTTTTATGTCAGCTTGAAATAGGCTAAAGGCATCTGAGAGGTGATAACACCAATTAAGTACGATATAGTTTTAGGCAAGCCTAATTTAGGCAAGCCTGTGGGAATTTTTTTCTTTTTTTACTATGTTTCTTTTTCAACATATACATTTATATCATTGTACATGGGTAAAATAAACTACATACAGCAGGAAGAAGCATGAGACAATCAGGAATTGTATAAATATTACATTCACAGTGATTTGGCCATTTGTATTTGGCAAGCCTGAGGTAAACATCTTTCCTATCTTGTTGGGTCTACATTTCTGAATGGAGATTAATATTTATCATATCTCATATCTATTAACTTAAAATATATATCTTGATTTAAATACATCTTAACCTCTGACCTACTAAGCTTATTTGAATGACTAAACTATCTGGTCTTCAAATCCATCAGAGACTTAAGAAAAGGATAAAACTTAAATACCTGAGAGAACCCAGAGTGCACATTAGCAGCTTCCAAAATGAAAAAAAAAAAAAGATTGAAAGTTTACTGCCTGAACAGTGACCCAACACTATAGTATTGGAGCATCATCTTCAGCCTTCTCACCCAATATATCTATCAGACATGTTTGAAAGGCAGGAATTACTGAGGACTTGCTTACCCTGTCTTGGCAGAGTTTGACAGTCAACTGCCTGCATCCAAGCTTGCTCATTTTTAGGCAGAATTCTGTCTGTGGAAGAAATGAGGACATTTTGCCCAGTGGCTAGTTTGCCACATTTGAAGCCAACTCAATAAGGAGGTTCTTTGATGCTCATCTTCTTTGAGGCAGGCTGGGTGTTGCCAGGAATTAACTTGTCTTATTGTCGATGAATATTTAGAATAATAAAAACATCTTTAAATGCCATATTCTGTAGGTATCTGAAGTTTTTGAAGACCTTATTTAACTATATTACTTCATATATCTATATAATCATACCTATTAGGTCTAGAGTATATGTTCTTGTAATAAAATTAGCTAGTCTTCGAATGAGCATGATTTTAATCAATATACAAAATTAAACACCATTGAATTAAAAAATAACTTTATTTGTGAGTAACAATTTCTGCTCATACAATGAGCAGAGAACCAGCCTTAGTAGCTCTTTACATCCTGCACACTTCACCCAATCACAATGGTAGAACTGTATAATGTTTTTGAGAAATTATGTTTTCAGAACAAAAGAACTGGACACCAACACTGGATCAGTCCTGACAGGATTCATTCCTCTTAGCAAGCTGCATGCTGACATCCTGCACCTTCCATGTTCCAGCCCCAGGCACCTAAGCTGCTGTTACCCATCAGGACAGGACAGCTTCTAGGATAGTGTTGTAAAAAGTTTCTGATCCCAATTGGTCCAGTTCAGACTATCCCATCAAGGACTCCTATTAAGCCTGGAGTTTCACAAGAATATGCAAGCTATCAAGATGAGACTTGATAGTCTTTGACAATATAGTGAGGGAAGAGGTCCCCTCAGTCACAGACAGGGGAGAGGAATAGGGTGAAAGTGGGAGGGAGGGAGGGAGGGAGAGAGGGAGGAATGGGAGTATAAGAGATATGGCATAACAATTGAGATGTACTCTGAAGAAATTAATTAAATAAAATTTTAAAAAAGAAGAGAAAATGGACCAAAAATGTTATACATGGCTTACTTCACCATTTTCCCCCAATTTTTTTTTTGGGGGGGGGGGCTTAAAAGGAATTACTCACTCTAAATCAGCCTGAAGAAACCTTAAGAGAATGATGTCCCATTTCCTCTAAAGGGGGTTGGATAGGTTTCTATCTGTTTACTTTTTTGGTCTACAGATGTATATTTTCATTGGGAGTTGGTTATAAGTATTATTGGTCTTTTACAGAGAGGAAACTAAGTCTGACTCAGGGATGTATCTCTTTTCCTTTATCTTTCTTTTGTAGGTAAGGAGATAGGAGCTGAAAAGAAAGAAAGGGGGATATAGAAATGTAGAGGGAAGATAGAACAGAAGGTAGATTATTGAATCTACTCCTCATCTCAAGGGCGTAATTGTTACTCACAAATAAGGTTATTTTTTAATTCAATGGGAAATTTCTTAGTTAATGATTCATGGGACAGAGTCCAGTCCATTCTGGGTGTTGCCATCACTGGACTGTGTCCCAGCAGCTCTATCAGAAAGCAAGCCAAGGAAGCAGCTTCCCTCCTTGGCCTCTATTAGCTCCTATGCCAAGTTCACCCCTGACTTTTTTCAGTGATGAACAATGATGTGGAAGTGTAACCCTTTCTTCCACAAGTTGCTTTTAGTCATGGTCCTTATCAGAGCATAGCAATCCTAATTAAGATAGACATAGCACATACCCATGAAAATAACATAATCTCCCTTTCCTAATATCCATCAATTGCCATTAGTGTAAAGACTAGATGTGGTGCAACCTTAAGCACCTTTCCTCTCCATGCTAGAGCGATAAGTGGCTTAATTTTTTTTGCAGGTTTTGAAGCTACAACTATAGCTTCTTTAAGATCATCAATGCAGTAGTGCTGTCATGTCTAGAACATATTATTTTTGAGGAAACTTCTTTCCTAACTTCTGGCTCTGATAATATTTCTGCTCCATCTTCTACAATACTTAGCCTTAGGATGATGAATAGTTTTTCATTATACGCTATGTTTCTAAAAAGTCTTACCCCTTGAATGTATAAAGCTAAATATCATTTAATAATAGTATATACTTTGTTATATAATGCTAGTATAACGCTTTCTTTCAATATACATTTGTAGTGGCTTCTTTAATTGCATTTTTTCTAATGTTATTGGTATGTATTTGTTTCATATGTTACATCTTATGAAACCCATGCTTACCCACACTTTATAATCATCACAGCAGTATAATGCTACTATTTTTTCTACTTGTTTTTATGTGTTTCCACTTTAAGCATTATTATCCCTGGTCCTTGGATATTGAGATAAAGCAGATGCTCCTAAGAGGAAAGCATGAAATCACAAGAAGTAATGCTCCCAAAGTAATATTCTGAATAATTTCATGTGCCATGGATTCTGTTCTCATTCTTCTCATACCACAGCATGACATTTTTATTAATTATTTTACAGTCTTCCAAGTATGTTGTAATGTTGGGGCTAGAGAGATGGCTTAGTGGCTAAGAGATGTCCTGCCCTGCGAGATGACCCTAGTTCAGTTCTAAGCACATATAACAGGTAACTCACAATACCATGTGACTCCAGTGAAAAGTATCCTGTTTGTCTGGGCTCCAAGAAAACATGTACACACACACACACACACACACACACACACACAGAGAGAGAGAGAGAGAGAGAGAGAGAGAGAGAGAGAGAGAGAGAGA